>VYXH01011576.1:279689-319294 GCA_013397275.1 Burhinus bistriatus | reverse complement strand
AAGTTTAAAACTAAACCGAAAAGAAAAACTAAACTGAAAAGAAAGTTTTGGCTACCCGATACAGTTATTCCTCCTTTCTTGGGTGAGAGGGGGTTTAGTGCCTTAGGGATGGAGTCATATGCGTGTAACTTCCTCTTGAAGTGCTTTCTTTAGCAAAATATAATAATAATAAAAAACTTCTCCACAGAATTAAGTGATTGAGCAAACGTGGGTCTGTAGCAGTGGGGCAAGTAGTACCGTTTCTGGATATAACATTGTCCTTATGCCCCAGTACAGGGTTGGTGATAAGGTACAAAATGAGGGGTTTTGAATGGCTGATGCAATTTCTAAGAAATTAGTAGAAATGCTGCAGTCTTGAAGGCTTGTTAAAAGTAGTGCAGGTATTTGGTCGGGATGGGACGCTGCAGTAATCCTCGTGATGATTTAGGGCAACGCATTGGACAGGCAGTTTGTTACAAAATAACAGCTTACAAGTGTGCTCGTTAAAAAAAAAAAAAAAATCACTTGATGATTTGCAGCCTTATGCTCCTTGTGTAGCTGCTTGCATCGAAAGATGGTATTTCTCTGTATGCTGTTCGGTGCTGTCAAACAGTGGAGAAGATGGCTTTTTAAGATCTGAGTGCGTGTAACTCTTACTTCACCACCTGGATGTGCATCACATATATATGAAAGCTTAGTGGAATCGTTTCAGACTTCCTTTGTAACTAGGACTTTTACAGTCGACCTGGAGCGTGATTCCTTAATAATAGTCTGAGCAGCGTGGCAAAGCTTTGGGGGTGTTATGGTATTGTATCCTTCTATATAAAGATGGTTTGATGAAACCTCTGTGAAGTCTTAGTTCATGGGAGCATTCGTTGGTAATGCCAGAGAAGTTGAAGATGAGAAACTACAGTAAACGGTTGGATACATATGAGAGATGACTCAACTGGCTATTTCGTGTCACCATCACAGAAATTTAATATTAAAATGTTAACGCTTTCTCAACTGTCCTTCATTCTGTAACGCTGAACATCTAAATATTTTTTTGACTTTTTTTAACCTTTTCTTTTTTTTTAAAATTGGACATGACTTAGACCAGAGCAGCCTTTTCACTAGTTTGTTGACATGTGCTTAAAGTTTTTGGATCCGATCCTGTAAGCTGTTCAGTGATAGTTTTGTCCTTATGTCAAGTCTGCTTATTTAATAAAGGTCTTGTGAGGGAATGTTAATTAAACAGTACATGGTGTAAGCTGTGCTTAAAACATCCTGAATTTGAAAGTATGACATGGAAGGAATATCAAGTTCTTAGGCTGTATTTAGTAGGTCTGTACACCTTCTTACTTCCAGTTTTGTGCTAATCTGATTTTCTTCACTGGCAGCATCTGTCAGATGAAGATACTTCAAACGAAGTCACTTGGAAACACACCTTATTTACTGCTTACTACATAAGTTGTTATTCTCTGCACCTCTTAGTTAAGGGTGATGCTGTGGAATAGAATGCACGTGTATCAACTGTTAAGTTACTGAGAAAACGAATTCTCCGTAAACTACTTTCATAAATGTTGCATTTCCATACACTTTGTTAACTGTTGTTGTAATTTTTATTTTCCTAGGCCCAGGTCAAGCTCTCGGTGTTTGGATAAAAAGGAATGAGGTCTTGATAACCTATGTCATGGGAAAGGAAAGGAAAATTATGTACTGTTAACTACCTGGCTTTGTCAAATTTTTGTGCATGCCTATTTTGCCAGGTAGATTTTTAAGAAATAATTAATTATAATACTAACTTTTGAGAGTGGCTGCATAGTGCAGATACGTGTATGTGGATATATGAGTATCTTTGAGAAATATGCCGTTGGGGACAGGTAAGAGGAGATGAGAGGTTGCTCACTACTGATTTTTCACTCTCAGTACTTCTGAAATAGTTCAGCAGCAGTCCATATTGAGAGCTAACTAATGATACAGATAAAAACAACTACTTTGTATAATTTCCTAGAGTAATTCTGTGAGGATAGGGTTTCTTTTGGAAATACCTTTTTTCTAAATTTGGTAATAAAACACAATTGCAGTGGTTGTTGGTATCTGCTTTTTCTCCTCCACCAGTTGCAGTGTATTTTTTTGCTGTCTGCATTATTCTTGAGGAGCTGATCTCCATTGATGAATAATTATCTCCAGCATTTTTATTGGCTAATTCTACAAAATGGAATGTATTCGTGTATACTAAGCATTAACTTTGACTCACTGTAATAGTTTTGGTTAGTATTAGCTAAGGGCATGGTACTCCAGTAAACATATAGTCAGATCCGTCATTCCTTAAAAATCAGAAAGATGGTAGAGTATGTGGAAGTCTGGATGTATAAAGATGCTGGAAAAGCCTGTTTGGACCCTATGAAATAGATATACCAAACACAAGAATGATTTCAGGTTCTAAAGAATAATCCTTAGATTTAAAAGTAAAAATTAAGGTATTAGATTTTTTTTTTGAGATGTGTTGATTGATAGGCCTTTAAGTGCATTACAAGTATGAGAAGCTACAAACAGATGGTAAATGAGTGTCTAGTTTTCTAAATTCTTTTATGTTTTTTTAAAAAATTATATTAAAATCTGTTGGATAAAGCCCTCTTTATTAAAATTCAGAACTTAAAATTTTGAGTTCTTTCTGTATTTGACAAGACTTAATTCAATATCCAGTTTGCATGGGGTGGGGGAAGGAATCCATTGGATATGCTTGTTCAAGTCTCTCTGGAATCTCTGAAGTGAAAACGGTAGGCTAGTTTAGATTATGATTTCAAGAACAAACAGTGTAAGAACTTTCCTCATGCACACACAGATGCTAAAAGACCCTTTCCAGTCAGAGATACTGAATATCTCATTTTAAAGTCACTCCTGTTCTGAAACTCAAATATATAAATGACGTGTTTTCTGTAGCTGGTTGAGAAACAACCAGCCAGAGGTGCATTCCTGAAGCTTGATGAAGTTGTGATAAAAGGTAGTACAAATTAAAATTATTAAAAATAATTTCTATTGTTTGGGTCAGATTTTACAGTCTGTTTTACATAGGTGCTTGCATGATCAGATTGATTATGTGCAGAAACAACTAACTGGCACAAAGTTTATATTGAGCTTAAGGTTGTCTAAAAATGGACTTATATTTTTCTGATTTTAGTTGTAAAGAGTGATACATGTGTTGAAATGACTATTGCCCAAGTCATGGTCACAGGTGATACTAAGCAATGAGTAACCAACAGCTAAACATTGATAGCATTACAAGCGCAGGACCTTATAAATTATTAATGAACGATGGTAATTGTAGCTCTTTCTAGTGGTGTTCTATCAGGGTAAGCCTAATCTGCAGTAGGAGCAAAAGTATTTTCTGACTTGATTAGGTGGTGGTTCTAATTTAGTAATGAGCCAGTGCTCATTCTAAAATCACAACTTCGTTTTATTGATGCTTTTGTTATCTAAAAGTTGGGATGCTGTGAAACACAATACTTGTAAAATTGTGGAGATTGTCATCCTCTGGTAACTTTACAGCCAAATATCATTATTCTGTGAGTATTTTCCAGAGGCATAGTCCATTTTAATGGTTACAGTAATCTTATGGTCCATTCTCTACAGGATACAGTGGGGAAATACATCCAACGTGATGAGACTGTTTTAAAAACATCTGCAGATTTTTAATGAACCAACTTTTTCCCCGTGTTGAAATCAATTGAGGAATGTACTGTTCTCTAGACTTCATTATCTTAGATACTATTTGTTTAAAGTTTACTGTTTATTCAGACACTGAAAGTTGCTTTCTACTTATATTGTGATAAGGCTTCTTTTACTTGGCTCAAATAATGATGAGAACTTATATATGGGATTTCTAGTACTTTTGGGGAAGGATGGTTAAAGTTTGGGGGTTTTCGGTGGGTTTTTTTTTTTTACTTCTGCAAAATTGCTGTCTAGCCAGCTGTTTATCTTTTATTTGTGCAGAAGTGAAATACTTCACATTTGTCCTTATTTCATCTCGTTTGTTTTGGACCCTCTCCCCAGTTTGTCACAAATGATTTCAGAACTTCGAAATCATCCTCCAACTTGTTTTTGTCTCTTCTCAGCATGGTATTAATCTCATTTTTGTGAAGAAGTGAAGTTTATTAAGATTATCTCTATTGCTTTTTTTTGCTTGCTTTGACAGATTTTTTTTTTCTTTTACAGCTAGGAGTATTCCACTTTTATTTGTTCAATATATATCTCTCCTAATAGGAGACTGTAGATTTTTCTGAGTCTTGATTCCTTGGCAAATATTTAAAGCTTTTCTTCCTCTTCAGTATCTAAAATAAATTTATTTTAGATGTGAATCTGTGCTGCTCTTGAAACAACTTTATATTGAGCCTCTCCTAAATCCGGGAACATACGTGTTTTAATTGTGGTCGTTTTTCCTTCCAGTGCCTTCCAGTTACCTTGAAGAACTTCTCAATTGCTTAGATCCTTTAAAGAAGTGTGTGAACTCTGTGTTTAATACTTAATCTATTAGCTTTGCTAATACTGAGATTTTTTTTTCTCTCTCCTCCCTATTCCCTTTTTCCTGGTGTTTTTCCACAGGAATTGAATTTCTCTTTCACTGAGGTTCCTTCACTTCCATTATGGAGATGAATCGAGAAAAACTGTGTACCAGTAAGGCTGATGTGAGCTCAGATTCTGCTTTTCATTGCTCAACATGTCATGATGATGAGGAGTGGAGCAATACTAGCCGGGGACGAGCTAAGTCACGAAGTTTGTCTGCTTCACCAGCCCTAGGAAGCACCAAAGAATTCCGGTATGGCTCTTGGTTATTCCTATTATTGCTACCTGTAAGAAAAATGAAAAAAAAAAAAAAAATTAAAAAAAAAGTTATGTAGATTTTAATTTTTGCTCCTCTTTTCATAAAAGCGTAGTCTTGCAGCTGTGACAGGTGGTAATGAATGGAAGTAAGAATAGTGTTTTGTGGTAATGAATAGAGAGGGAGATGATCAGTGAACCATCCTATTGTGGTCCATGCTGTGAAAAGAACTCGATTTTCTGAAGCAGCCATGTAGGTGGTCATCTCTGAGCTGACGTTCACGTAAATATGTTCTGACTGTTTGTGAGGCCTAACTTCTCTTTCAGTCTTTTTTGGGAGATCTTAAACTGCTTTTTGTAGATATTTCAGCAACATTCTGTATGTCCATATACAGTTTCAGCAAGGCAACACGTTATTCGTTTGCTTTGTATATGCCGTTTAAATGCTGTCTGAAGTGAGTATGTCAGAGTCTGGATTCAAGAAAGTGTTTGCATTTAGAAGTGGCTATGTGAAATGTTATAGATCCTTATTTTGAAGACAAACTGCACATAAAACTATCCGTAGCATCATGTATTGAAATTATTTCTTAGTAAGAAAGTTAAGAAAGTATGGCTAGCTAGAAGTTCTTAAAGTATAAAAGCTTAGAAGGTGATTGTTTTAAGCAGATAAACACAAAATATTAATTTTCAAATTTGAGGAACCCATTGTGCCCAAGTACTTGACTTCCAGGGGTTTGGGGTAGGTTTGAACTTTGAATATGATGACAATTGTCATATTTCAACCTAGCTTCAGAAGTTTTAAGTACTGTCCAGAAATAAAATACAAACGCATGTGTACTGAGCTGTACTAATTCATAGCTTGATAGTAGCTCAGGTCACAAGAAAGGAACAGTTTTGTGCTTGGCTCCAGATCTTTAATTAGTGGGCAGAACTTTACCTCTTGCTCAACAAATTACTCTTAAGGGATTCTTAAAATGCATTTGAAAAGGTCGTTAGTCCAAAATGAAGGCAGAAAGTTAAAAGTGAGGGATAGGCCAAGAGCAATCAAAATGGCATGGGTCTCAAAACGGGAATCTGCAGAATTCATAGTCTCAAAAAATAATCAATCAACTGCTGCAAATTTTTACAAATGCTCTAGCTAGAGCTCTACTGCTGTGTATTAAAAACCTGTATGAGTGTTTAGGTTATATAGTAATGTGAGGCAGCACAAAGTAAGTTTGTGCTTGCGGATTATTTCACAGCAGTGAGAAACGCCCATGTTTATTTTGAGCCAAATTTCTAATCTAGTTGCAAGGCTCTTGTCATGTGGACAGCCTGGATAGAACTTCTGATTTTGTGATCTTTGGACCCACTGTAAATATTGAAGAGCATGCTGCGGTAGCAGTGTGTCTTGAACTTGTGGGAAGCATGGCAGAACTTTCTTTCTTACATTGTGACCCTCTATAAAAGCACGGACAGAATCATGGAGGAGTTTCTCGGCAGCTGAAATTCTTGTCCAGTTACTGCTTTGCTGGTAGGAATGCTCATGCGAGGCAGAGCATATATGGGTGAGGCTGAAGATCGCAGCGGGAAGCTTTATGGTGAAGGGAGGCATAATAAAAGCATTTATCTGAAGAGGCTAAAAGGTTAGGAAAATACTTGCTTTGTGTATTTAGTTCAGAAAGTCAATGTACTTTAATGCTTTTGGAAAACGTTCACAAAGGACTGCGCTCTGACTGTTCTAGCTGTTATGTTGTGTGTCATAGTCAATATATAAGACTTTACGTTAAAAACATGCTGTGAACTTTACGTTAAAAGCGTGGTGTTTTTTCCCTTCTCCACTTAAACCTTTAAGAATGTAGACTTCAGTCAACCTGTGTAAAAGACCACGTGGTCTAAATTTTTGTGTATTATTATCTTCTAGCTAAATAACTGCTTTTTCTTTTTTAAACTAGAAGTGATCTTTATAGACACTACCCGTTGTGGGTTTGAATTAGGGTTATTGTTGACGAGACTTTTTTTCATTAAGATTCTCTGCATTCGTTCACTGGCTGTCTTCAATTTAGTGCAAAATTGTCCCAAGGCATTTTGCAGAACGTCAGAAAGTGATCTTGGGCTTGCTCTATAGTACTCAGACTGAAGCAGTTGCCTATCTGCTTTGAACTGGCAAGTATATTTTCCTAAAAAGATGTATAATTTCCAGTGCATTGCTGCTTGTTCTTAGCAAAGACAGTCTTATCACAAACAACTTCAAATTCTGTTCATTCAAACGTTTTACCTTCTTTTGATTGACTGGTGCGTAGATTGAGTACTAATAAAACCAGGTAAAATCTCAATGAAAATGTATACCAGTTATTAATTAGAGCTTGCAGGGAAAAATTTGTTTGAATGTCATGAAGGTCGGATGTGGATATTTCATGCCTCTTGTAGGAACAGGGTTTAGTTAATTACCAGGAGTGGAATGGAATAATGACCTGTGTTGAAAGAAGGCAAAGTTATTTGGGAGAGGCTTGAGCAGAGCAAGAAGTGGAGGTGATGTTGCCAGGGTGTTATTTAACTATCCCCATTTCAAGAATAATGTTCACAAGTAGATGGAGACTTGCCATTCCTTTACACATATTGGTACACGCACACAATCTCTAATTAGTCAGTCCTTGCTCATTTTTCTGTTTTAATACAAATAAGGTAATCTTTATAAAACACGTAGTAATAATCTTATCTGACTGGATTAGTCATGCCTGGACTTATAAATGGAAAAAATTATTTGAAAAACAAATATCGTTTCTATATGTTCAATGTAGGAAGTTAAATACTCATTTTCATTATTGGAATTCAAATCTTACACAAGCATATTTTCTTAACCATGGAACAAATAGGATGTTGCTGTTATTCCTTAATTCTCTCTTTTTAACCCATCAGCTGGTTTTGATTTTTATTAGATTTCTGAGGGTTTTTTGGTATTAAGAGTGAGTCATCATGCTGGTCTGAGCTACTTCATAATATATGCAATAGAAGGCAGCGCAGGAATGATTTGTTACTGCCAAGCAATAGATTAGTTACCAGTTCCTGTGTTAATTGAATTAAGCACAGGAAAGGCATATTTCCGATCCTTTTTAATGGAATAATTCTAATAGCTTTTACATAATGTTTCAACAGTTACGTAACTGGAGTAAGTTTTGCTCCCATTTACAGATTTGCTGAAGGAGGTGGGAGGGGAGTAAGGCAGAGCAATTCTGACTCGGTCCGGATAATCTTATCCTAGAGCTAGGAGTAATCCTGTTCTGGGTGGGATTTAAGTTTGAGGATAAATTACACTTCAGAGCACCTGTTTATCTGAAGACAAAGATCATATTAGCTCTTATTAAATAAATAAATGAAAAAAAAATTAGCGTTTTTTCCTACCTATTCAAGCAGCATTTTTTCTACCTCTTAGTTGTCTCTCCCTGCCTTAATCTCAGCCTGGGATGTCTTCTGTGCATCTTCCAAGAGATTAAATTAACCTAATAGGTACTCCTCAGTTTAAATGACTGAATTATTGTCCTAGTCTTTCTCAGCAGTAAAAACACAGAAATTTTTCAGTCTTCAGTAATTTCAGTCAATAGTGATTTCTTGTTTGTAAATTTCTGTATTACCTTAATACCTAGAAAAAAAAGTCTTTGGTTAGTAAAAGCTCTGCTTAAATAGCCTATTTTAGCAAAGTCAGAATCCTGGATTCTATTTGTTTGTGGGTAATGGAAAGAAAAGGGAACTGTTTTGAAAGTAATCTGTAAACGGCAAATGTGGGTAATGGGAGTGGGGAGAAACAAAACAAAAAACTAAGGGGACCTTACCTACCATGTAATAAAATGATCTAAGGCCTGGTACTGCAGATATATATCTTCATGTATCTTAGACTTGAAGGATTTGCGTTTTATTGTTTTTTTAAGTGCAAAGATTTAAACAACAAAAAAAGTGTTTAAATTATTGGGACACCATTACTGTGGCTTGACCACGGCAAAAACATCTGAAGGTCTTGCCTTGGTGTTGGGGATTTCATTGTAAATGCTTCCTAGAATCATAGAATACCAGGTTGGAAGGGACCGCCAGGATCATCTGGTCCAACCTGTCTTGGCAAAAGCACGATCTAGACGGGATGGCCCAGCACCCTGTCCAGCTGAATCGTAGAAGTGTCCAGTGTTGGGGAATCCACCACTTCCCTCGGGAGATTTTTCCAGTGGCTGATTGTTCTCATTGTGAAACATTTTCCTCTTGTGCCCAATCGGAATCTCCCCTGGAGTAATGTGTACCCATCACCCCTTGTCTTCTCCATGTCACTTCTTGTGAAAAGGGAGTCTCCCTCTTCTTTGTAGCCACCCGGTAAATTCACAAAACTGACTCGAGAAAACTTGACCGTACCCTCTTCGAGGCTGTGATGCTTCCTGTGTGCTAAATGAAGATGAAATGAATACAAGAAGAATATGTGCCTAGTACTAATATTTAGGAAGTGATTACTCAGTATGTGAAGGAGATAAACTGTGAGCGAGGTTCCGATTAAAATCACTTTCAAGGAATAGATACAGGAGTTAATCTTTAGATTTGAAATGTGATAGCTAATACATGTAAAATTACATTGGCTGGTCAACCACATGGGTAGGTTTAAGAAATGTACTTCGCCCAGTATTGCCTAGTGCAAATTTTCAAAGAAGTGGTTTTGGTGGTTGGGGAGCTAATTATACCCAGTTTGTCATCACATTTCTTTTACTTACTGATTATTTTTCTATCTATGTATATATTTAGGAGAACACGCTCCTTGCATGGACCATGCCCAGTGACCACATTTGGACCAAAGGCCTGTATGCTGCAAAATCCTAAAACGATTATGTAAGTACTTGTTAAATGAATGCTATTATCTTATTCTATGTGGAAGATGATGTTTGCTTTTCCACCAGTCACCCCCTAATCAGCACTGTTTATATTTTCCCTGATATTCAGAGATTTTCATGTTGCTTGATTGCCGGCTTGGGGAGTCTGCATTGCCAAAATTGACCTGCCATTTTTATCACACGTTGACCAATTAAAAAGTCAGTCTGGGAGGGGAACGGATAGCACTGCTGAACTGTATTCTCAAGTGAAACCCCATTACGTGTGCATTAGCTTGATCTGCACGTTGAGAAGTATAATACGGGTTTGAATGTCGTTGAATGGGGCTTTTTTCTCCGAAGGGATGACAGGATATATTCGGTATTACTCTGTGTGAATTTACAGTGGTTTTGCCAGTTGGAATACTTCCTGCAGGGTAACAGACATAAAAGAGAATTAATTTTACTAGTTTTACATTACTAATTCATGTGGTGTTCTTAGGCCCACTATCTACTAGTTTTTTCACAGCTCAGCTTATCTATTTTGGAAAAAACCCGAACTGTTTCACATAAAAATACAGCAGGGCATGTGAATAGTATTAAGTACTGAAGTTTTGTTTAGACATGTTTTGCATAATCTGCAATCCATAGTTTGATGTCAACAATGGCAACCGTAATAAACACTTTCCAACAGAAGCGGCAGTAAACTGGCCATGTGTATTAAACGCCCTTATAGCAAACTAATTACGATATGGAGAAGCTATTGGTAGCATTTTGTTTATTCCATCAACTTGAAATACGTGAAGAGCAGTGTTTTTGAATGACAGAGGAACAGGAATTTTTATGGACGACACAAGGAAAGGGTGAGAGATTGTTCTGTGTACTGTGAAATCTGAGGCAAGGCTTTTCCCTCTCTTGGTGTGTGTTTGAGCTGGTAGTTTGAAGTCTTGTAGTTGATCTGTGGCACTTTCGGTGTATGAATATCATTAAGGCAAGTTTGCTTTTAGACTTCGCTGATAAATTTATTGTGAAAATAAGGATTGGTTTCTGCTTAGCAGGCATATAAAGATTTTAATCTTGTAGGTTAGGTGGTATAAAGCTGTTGCTTTTTACACCATGTGTTATATACTTAATAAATGGTGTCTTGACTTGGTCAAATGAGGAATGTCGGGGTTCTACAGATTAACCAAGTTAGTGGTCCCTATTTTTGTCCCTTTAAAAAGTTTTATTTCATTGTTCTTTCAGTTAAACCTAAGTTATTTAAGTGTTTATTTGCCTGAATCTTTGCCTAAATAGTAGTAGTCATCTTCCTCAAAACAGGTTGGTGGCATCCTAACTTTTCCTACGAAGGTGTGTTGGAAATCTTGCAGCGTGCAGTAACTCTTAACTTCCTCGTTCTTTCTGTCCGTTCTGAAGTTGGTGGCTTGGAGTGCTGCAGCTCCTCTGAAGGCCCAGCTTGTGTTGTGTGTTTACCCACCTGACTGATGAACACGCTCCACCCCATGGGCTGGGCCAGCTGGTACAATATAATGAGCGTGTCAAGATCCGTTGGGTAGAGAGGCTGCAGGCAATGCGTGTCGCACGCTGCGTCCCAGGGAAGAGGCTGCTTATGCAGTGTTCGGAAGAGCTGGGCAGTAAAGGGTGCTCTCAGGTCATTGAAGGAAAGGACTATTTGAAGACCAAATTGTAAATTACTGTTCTTACCGTATGTAAGGTTTTGGTTGTGGCTTCTGTGAAAAAAAAAAAAAAGAAAAACCTTTTTGTTTGGGTTTTTCTTCTCTGCTTTCAGTAATCTTGTTAAACTCTCTTAACTGGAGAGAATTTTTTAACAGAAAATTTTAGGTTTTATGTGCAGGCATAAGTTAGGGAAGGTCTTGGTGTCTCTTTAAGTGCAAGTGTTGATGACTATTGAAAAACCTGCTTTCTGGAGACTGTTAGGCAAGATGACCAGATGAATTGAGTGACTGTTCAGTGAAGAAAGACTCAGGTGCTTGTGTTGTTGAGGAGAGGGGAGGTCAAATGTCTGGTTTTAAACTCTTTCTTGAAATGGGATTTTTCTTGTGAAATCTTGCCTCTGAAGATCTGTCGTAAACGTTTCATACGGGATTTTTCTGTAAAGCCTCACAACTTTTTATTGGGACTGATTGAAACACTTAACTGCGGAAAAAAAGTTCAGAGAAAAATGTTTTCTTTTGGGGTAGTGGCTTATTAATAAGTGATAAAAGCCCCAGCCTTTTTTCTTGGAGCTGTTGCATTTGCCTGACTCCTGGGAAGAAACATGAAGATCTTAAAGCATGTTATGAATAATCTTTCATTTAGTAGAACTGCGTGGAATTGGTAAGTACAGTTGAAATAGGCAGACTGTCTTTAGTTTGAATGAAGTCTATTAGTTGTAGGTTTATTAAGTGAAAAGCAGTGCTGCAATCTTTAGTTCTTTGCCCCCTTTAGAAGATAGTGTAATCATCTTGGAATGGTTTTGGGGGTGGTTTCTCTATGTGTATTTTTTTACCTTTTAACAGTATTGAGATTTGAGGAATTTAATTTTATGAAATGAACTGTAGTATAGAAAATGCTTCCTTAGTCACCATTTGTATTGGAAATGGCATAGAAAACTTCAGCTTCAGTTCCTTTGCAACTGTTCAGTAGAAATAAACACATTATTGCAACTCTTCCTATTTTATTTATTTTATTATCAGTTTAGCTGTTGGTTGGTTAGTCAAGTCTGAGGAAGCCTTCCAAATTCATAGTCGTCTCAGATTCATAGCGATATTTGAGACCAAGTGTGGTATCTCCAAAATGCCCGTACACTGAGCCAGGGGCTTGGACTAGACTGTCAGAGGTGCCTTCCGGCCTCCACCGCTCTGTGGTTCCGTGACTGTAAAATACGAGGAGATGAACCATAACATAATGTTGGGAGCCTGTGTGTGGTACCCAGTGTAATGGCATGTTTGTATTCTTCTGTGTTACGTAGTTGTATTTAGAGAGAGACTGCACTGTCTGTTAGTAAACGTTATTGGTGTTAGCCTACTTCATTAATCTATAGTTTCAGCTGTATTTATATGGAGAATATAGGCATTTTGGAAAGTAAAATGAACAGGTTATTCCGCCTCTAGAATCATCATCTATTTTATTTTAACCCTTGAAACGCTAAATCCAAATCTCTTTGTAAATTTGGCTTGTTCAGCATTTATACTAATCTGCTTTGCTGTATGGATTATATGTGCACCATATGGAAAAGGATGGGATGCTTGTTATATGCAAATTACAGCTGTGAAATTATGTAGCTTAGAAATAGATATAAAAGAAGGAAAACACAGCTGGATATTCCTAAATCAACTAAATGTATTATAGAGCAACGTGAGGGTTCTGTTACTGAACCCTCTTGAAAGTTGCAAAATTATTTGTGTACATACATTTAGTTCTTGAGGTTCTGAAGTCTTAGAATGCTGTCCTGACAATAGGCAGACAGTAGATTTAAAATACTTTTTAAAATTTGGGCGTTTTTTTTAGTGTGTGTTTTTGGTTGTTTGGGTTTGTGTGTGTGTGTTTTTGGTGAGGTTTTTTTGGTTTTGGTTTTTTTTTTGTTTTTAATTTAAAGTAGTAGTTGTGCTACTTTAAGCAGATAAAATTGTTTTGGGATCAACACTAAAATAAAATTAATACATAGATTAGAGTTTTAAAGAAATTTTGCACCAAAAGTTACGTGTGCTTACATATCTGTAATGTTTGCCTGGAATAGGAGTGTACAGGCATCTGTTCCTGTTGAGTTCTTTATTTATGGGGCTTTATGATAGAAGTGTAAGAGTTGCAAGTGCAGACTTTCCAGAATAGAGTTTATGTACCATAGTTTTTTCATAGTTGTAAAGATTATCTTGAGGATTTAGTTCAGATGACCATGTGAATCTTAATTATTTGCCCTTCTCTTGCGACAGTGTTGTTGAGTATTGGTAGAAAAACTGTAGAATTTGTCTGCATCTACAGGCTTCAAACTGTGTTGAGAAAACTGTGACTGTGTACTGGGTTCAGTGAAAAAATGCTGAAGGAAACATTGCTAAAAGAAAAGAAAAAGAATATTTGTGTTGGAACTATTGCACTGTTTTTTAAATTTACATTGACAAGCTGTTTGACTTGTAGTATTGGATGGGAAAAAAATTTATGCTGTAGCTTTTTCTCGTTCTCTGATTGGATGTTTCTCCTTATTTTGAGTCAGCTTAAGAGAAGAGAGCACTAAAACAAGATAGAGGGAAGCATTATGGCTGGAAGCATCAGGGAAGATGTCAATTAATTCAAGAACTTGGTCCAAGAGCTGCTTTTGTGCTTCTGTTAAAAGTCCCTGTTTGCACATGTCGTTAGCATGGTAGCAGCTACAAGAATGGACACCTTGCTACTGTCTTACCCTCTTAATCTATTAAAGCATTGATTGGTTTCATGGGGGAAAAGCATGATTACAATAGGAACTACTGCATCCTTCTTTCTATTGGTCTAGGGCTGCGTGCAGTGATACCTAAGGATACATTCTTAACAGACCAGAATGTTGTCAAAGCAAAACGTTTGTCTTTTTTCTGTTCTCTAGGCACATTCAGGATCCAGCAAGCCAGCGGTTGACATGGAACAAACCTCCCAAGAGTGTCCTCGTTATTAAAAAGATCCGTGATGCCAGTCTGCTGCAGCCTTTTAAAGAGCTTTGTGTGTATCTTACTGAGGTAATGAAATGTAAATTCCGTTTTTTGCCATAATTAAAAATGTTACATCTAAACTGTTTTCAGTTACTGATTCTGCTGAATGTGGAATGTGACGAGTTGTATAGTGCAAACACATCGTTATACCCATTGCCACTGGAAGTAGTAAAATTTGTTTCAGAGCTTAAGATCAGTACTTGAGTACTTTGAGTTTAAAAAAGAAAAAGTAAAAACTTTGCTTCATTCTGTTTGCAGTTCTAAATTACAGGGAATGGGATATAAAAAGCTTAATCCTTTAAGCCTTGAACAAACATAGCAATGTTACTGTATCATGTAATCTTATATTCCAAAGTTTAGTTTAATTTATTAGATGGTCTGTGCGTACTGCAAAATTCTCATTAGAATTAGACCACGTATTAAAAATAAACCCCACAACCAACAGATGCAGACCACTTCTGTAAAATGTTATTTATGTGTTTTAAACGAATGCAAATTACGGGGAGAGTCAAATATTTTGTCATTTTAAGAGGTTGTTAACAAGCTTATCTTGCCTCTCTTAAGGAGAATAATATGATAGTGTATGTAGAAAAAAAAGTATTGGAAGATCCCGCTATAGCTAATGATGATAATTTTGGACCAGTGAAGAAGAAATTTTGCACCTTCAGAGAAGGTATGGTCATGATTTCTTGAAAGCAAAATTGAAATATATTGCTTCTTTGTCTTGGTATTTCCTTAGTCGTTGGGTCAAGTTTGTTAAACTAATGTGTCTTTTTGCAAACAGTTGTTGTTGTGGGTTTTTTTAATATTTGTGAGTAAATGTGGGCATGCTGCACTTAAATTTTGTTAGGAAATTGACTGTTGATAAAACTTAATTCCAAACTTGTATTTCAATGTTGCTTCTAGATTATGATGATATCTCTAATCAGATCGACTTTATCATATGCTTGGGAGGAGATGGGACCTTGCTTTACGCTTCTTCACTTTTCCAGGTTGGTCTTTATGGGAAATAGACTTAAAGACCTCTCTTCTTTTTGAAGCATTTGCAGGTTGTTTTTTTTCCCCTTTGTTACTGAGTTCAGCATTTGTCCTTTGCTGTTCATTCTGTTTTTTATCAAGCCTGTTTTACCCTATACTTTCTGAAAATAATGTATGTAATGTGTTGTTTTTTATTATGCACAGTTGAAGTTACATCAATAGTCAAAATATTTACAGGCAATTAGTTGAAGTATGAATTGCTTTTATTCAGTAGCTTTTAAATTTTTTTCTTTATTGATAGGGTAGTGTACCTCCAGTTATGGCTTTTCATCTGGGATCCCTTGGATTTCTTACTCCATTTAATTTTGAGAATTTTCAGTCCCAAGTCACTCAGGTTATAGAAGGTAAATTTAAGGGGACAAGGTGTGGTGTTTCTGTTTGTTACATTTTCTGTAGCTTTTTCCAAGACTACTAAATTTTCTTAACCAACTCATTTAGGTTGTCCCGTAAGATTGAGTCACAAGAAATGTATACTAAACTAACAAAAATACTGCATTGCACTGACCCGTTCAGTGCTGTTTTCCGTGCTGTTCTGTAAAGGAAATTGGCTAAGAAATACCTTTGTCCTGTGTGGAGTAAACGAGTAAAAGATGATGCAGAACGTATGTTAACTGACAGCTAACCATACAAATAGAGCGTAGCTCTGAAGCCTGTGGTAGTCTGCTTCTCGAAGCAGTGCAGTGCTTAAATATGGAGAAGTCAGGCAAATACAAGATTTGAGGGAAGAAATACTTTGTTTCTTCAATATGAGGTTATTTGAGTTGCATCCAAAGTAGAATCCTGAAAAGATGGATAAAATTATCATGTTGCTAGAATGTTGTCTTTTAATAGGTGTTTCTAATGCACTAATTTTCCTGAAGCTTAGCTTTTGTCTTAGTGAAGACCACATGAGCCTAACAGTGTTTTCCAATCTTGATCACGTCCAAATAAAACTTAAATTTTTACATGATGAGTAAAGGGAGGAAGGACTGGGTTCAAATTTTACTTGAATTTTGCTCATTACTACTAAAAAACTAGTTTTGAGCTTTAACCAAGTGTAGACAATCATCTTGTGAATGAAATTGGGAGCGTTGCGAGCACAGGCAATAGACAGATGGCATTTCATACAGTTTGCTAGTCATGACAGGGGCTTATTTACTATACTAGCATATCATTTGTGTGTACTTTCTCCTATATTTTACTTCTAGGCAATGCAGCTCTTGTTCTACGAAGCAGACTGAAAGTGAAAGTAGTAAAAGAGCACAGAGAGAAAATGACGGTGCAAAATGGTATAGAAGAAAATGGAGTAGTGTCTACAAATCTAGAGAAAGAAGTGGGCAAGCAAATTATGCAATATCAGGTCAGAGGGCAAAATAAGCACGAGAACTAATATGCTGTTTGTAAATTGCTTTGTACTTGTTTTATTACAACTTTACCCTTTTCATTAGTTTACTTACATTAGCCCAGTAGTGTGGGACTGATCCACGTTGCTCTGATTCACAAAATGTGCACTAAATAACGAGGAAGTGGTGTACATCATTACTTTCTGCAATCATAAGTGCTAATAGTGTGCTTTCCTGTAGTAATATTTTCCTTCCAATTTGAAAACAAAGTAGTAGCTCTAAAATGGGATATCCCAAAGATTTTTATAAGTGAAGAGAAAAACCCTGCATGTTGTTAGTAACCAGCTTCTGGAAATAATTCTTAGCATCTAAAAACTTCAGCTGGCACTTGATAAGACAGAAGTGTAAAGAGAGTCTAATTTGGCAAGTACTAAACCAGCACGAATTTTTCAAAGATCTGGAAAGCATGTTTCGGCTTGTCGTTTATTACGTTGCCAAGTCAGCGATAGCAGGCTGGTGTAATATTTGATGTCGTGGCAGGTCCTAAATGAAGTTGTAGTGGATCGTGGTCCTTCTTCTTACCTTTCCAATGTAGATGTCTTTCTAGATGGACACCTGATAACAACAGTGCAAGGAGATGGTGAGTCTGCTTCATGAGTTACGTTGCTGATCAATTCACGTATAGACTGTTGCTATTTCACTGGAGGATTTTCTCACATGGAAACAGAATCTCAAGCTTCAGTTCACTGGTGACAGAAAACATTGGGGTGCAAAGAATAAGTATGTTTATTCACTGGTAATTAACGTGTTCCACAACCAAGCGTTTAAGTGTTGCAAGCTGCGTTTATGGACTTGTGAAGGCAAGCGGCAGTTTCTTTGGGTATGGTATGTTAGGGCTAAGGGCAAGAAATAGCTCAGAAAAAATTTGTTTGGATATCTGGAATTTGCTGAAGGCCTAAGGGTTCAACTCATGAAATACAGAAGTTCATCTTTAAAGCTCTTACCCTTAAAAAAAGGAATGCCACTGTTACAAAGTTGCGTAACCTGACATCTAGAAGTTCATGCAACTTACATGAAGCCGTAGAACAAACGTGCTGTGCCAGGATTAGAAGAGAGTTTGTCTTTTTGTGTATTAGACTGCAATTCTCCTGTGAAATACAAGTTGATACATTCTCTGCTTCATTTTCATAACAGTGCTATTTCTTAGTCGTCTTCTAAAATAACGCATTGATTGTAATGCTAATGCAAATGAAATTTTTGCGCCTTTCACAGGAGTCATTGTCTCCACGCCGACTGGTAGCACTGCGTATGCAGCTGCAGCAGGAGCTTCTATGATTCATCCAAATGTTCCTGCAATAATGATCACCCCAATCTGCCCTCACTCGTTGTCTTTCAGACCTATTGTTGTTCCTGCTGGAGTGGAACTCAAGGTTAGCTTCTGTCATATTGCTTCTCTTTCTCAGTTAAAAACTCTTGTAATGACTGTGTGAACCCGACCAGAGCAGGAGAGGTGAGGAAATGCTGTGTGTCTCCTGGATTCTTTCATTTGTAGGAGGACCAGATCAAACCTGGTTGAAGAACGTATCTTTGTTTAAAATAATATACCCACTAACAGAATACTGTGCACTGCTTCCTACGGGATTGTAGTTGTGTAACGTTCTGTACAATGGGAATACGTACATTTGCATTCTGACTAATAAAATTTTACATCATTTCTGCTAACTTGCATGTAAATCAGTGGTCTTTGAGGGAATGAACAATTCTACATTCATGGCTAAACCAATAAATATTGTAGATTTAGAGTATGTTGGTAGTTATCTGCAATTCACTAATTATTTTTTGTTAATGCTGTCTTGCAGAAAAGAAGGCATGTAATACCTGAGTAAAACGGACTTAGTGTGTATTTTTAACAAATGCCCATGTGTAAGGAAGAACCCCTTTCTGCTTCTTTTATCTGTCACAAGCCTCCAGTCTACTTAAGTTGGAAGAGAGCTGGTGTGTTTAGCAGGGCTCTCCTAGGGACCTTAGAAGATTAGTGTTAAGAAACAAGTGTGTGCTGGGGTTCTTGTTCCTGTTTTACAACGTAATGTTTACTCATGGCACTGCTCTTGGTCCACAATTGCTTTCGTGTCAGTGGGTGTTACTGGCCAATGGTAGTCAGTTCTTTTCTCTTAATAGACATGTATGTTAAACATGAGCAAAACTTCCTCAATTTGACAGCTTTAGATTCATTATGTATTTAAAATCTCTTCTTCTGGATGAACTTTATTTTTCTTGAAAGAGATGCTAAGTCAACTCAGGTAACTGAATTAAAGCATGCTGTAACTGGCAGGTCTTTCTGGTTTATGACCTTATATTTATAAAGAGGGGCTTTATTGCATGTAGAAAAAAATATGTGTATATACCAAACATGACAGAAGGTTTGGAACTCGTGTGGTGCGTTAATGTGCTGTTATGGACAGATTATGAAGTTCAGTGCAACTGTAAAGTTGCGAAGAGTCAGTTCTGTACTCAGAGGGAGGATGGAGGAGGTGTTTGTTCCTTGCTCTTGAAAAATCAGTTTTGGACCTGAAGTTTAGTTCTTTTCTCTTTTTCAGATTATGCTCTCCCCAGATGCCAGGAATACAGCATGGGTTTCATTTGATGGAAGGAAGAGGCAGGAAATATGCCATGGAGACAGGTCAAGCCTTTTTTTGATTGTAGCATCTCTCTATAAGTATAGAAAATACTAATTTATCCACTTCTCTCATTCTCTAACATCTGTCAAAAGGGTTGCTGGCAGGGAAGAAACAAGCTTTTATAAACCCTAACACCTCTCACAGCACAAACTGCACTGAAAGTATTTAATTTCAACTTGAGTATTTTAGATCTTCCTGTGAAAGCAAGTGAAATAGTAAGACAAAGGCATGTAAACATTGCATGCTTGGCAAGGAAGATGGACGTGTCTTTAGAAAATTCTGTAAACTTAAATCTTAATTTGAGAAGATGTAAACTAACAGGAGTTGCACGTAAGCGGTGCTTCTGAATGATGCCATGTGGTGTAAACTGTGTTAACTTAGTGAACAGTTGTGGTCACTTGCAGTGCTATTGCCTTGAGTGAGCAGAGCGCAGTGTGTGAAGGTTCCTCAGTTCTTATGTGCAAAACGTGGTGCCTTATCCTAATGAGAGGTGATTTAAGGCATCTGTGGGATATGTGGCTGGTAGACTTGCTATTTGGGATGACTTCTTTTTCTTTTTTTTCTTGGTCCAAGTTGCCAGGAAGGAAAAAGTGTATGACACTCCATCTTGAACTGTTTGTATTTCCTCTGAGGTTGTGAAAGAGCTATAGAACAGATCAGGAGACTAGCAAGGATTCAACTGTGAGATTTGGCCCTTTGTTAGATGCTAGACGACTTTGTGCTGTTGCTTATAGTTTAAACTTGAAACTGAAAGGCCAAGGTGGTGACTTACCTTTATCTTTGCCCCTGTGTTGTTAATGTGAAGACCAGCAAAAGACTGCAGGACGTCATGGAGTGGGTTCAGTATTCTCACTGTGTCAAAGAATGCTGTCCACAGTGTGTCTGTTAACAGTTTTTAGCCCTGCGTTCACTCTGTTTAGACGAGCCTGCAGACTTGGTTATTGCTTGATTATGGAAACTTGCTGTTTTACCAAATTGGCTGAACATAGCACTATGTCAGCTAGTGAATAGAAGATTTTTATTTTTTGTTTTTTTTAAATTGCTATTCATTGTCCTTGACTGACTGGGGTGTTCCTGTGTTGTTGCAGTATTAGCATCACTACCTCTTGCTATCCCCTTCCTTCGATCTGTTTCCGAGATCCTGTGAGCGACTGGTTTGAAAGCTTGGCTGAGTGTCTACACTGGAATGTTCGGAAGAAGCAAAATAACTTTGCTGTTGAAGAAGAAGAATTTTGAGTGTCTACATCTAACAAGACTCATGGGAATGGAGAGTGGCAGTATCCCTTCTGTGCGCTTGGGTTTTTAAGGTTTTGGCTAACAAGTGTGGTCGCCATCTCAGACATACATAAAGATGATAGTTTATATCTGTCTGATCTGCTGATGGCTGGAAATTATTGTGCTACTTTCTGTCCACAAAGAATAGGAATGGAAGAAATCAGGCTCTGATTGTTGTAATCCACTTTGAATTTTGTTTAAATGAGCAATCTGAAAATGGATTATTTCTGATTGGCACTGACAACCGCATCTGTAGATTTGATTGTAACCTATCAATTACCAATAATGTGGTAGGCTGAATGTAGATACATAATAGAAAAGTGGCATTGCAATAGCCTGTTTAATTTGGTATATTTGTAATTTCCATTTAAGACTGCTATGCATATAAAGGCTCTGAGAAATTTTCTTTAAAAAAAAAAAAAAGTTCCTGTTTGTTAGCTTAAATATGTTTTGCCCAGAACAAGTCCCCGTGAAGACAGCGCTTAAAATACTTTCTCCTTACTCGTGAATGTGACACACTGTGAAGAAACACCCATGAAGAATGTTTTTATGAATAGATGGAACTAGAAAAAAAAAGTATATATATTTTTTTATATACATGTATATATCTTATACGCATTTGAACAGTGTTTGACCCTTGGCTGTCATCCCTGTGTAAATACCCACAAAAAGCACGGACGAGCATTAGCGTGGGCTGATGGTTGGTTGGTTATTACAGGGATCTCCGTTTTTGTAGCAGAGCTAGTTTGTAGCTCTGCAGTTCCTGTTGGTGGGAATCATCAACGTGGTGGTTTTTTCTTATTTTTTGTTGATTCTCTGGAATAAATGGTAGCATTAGAGATGATAAAGTGGAAAAAAAAAAATATCTCCCAAGTGTTCAAGAAGAATCTGGACTTTGATTACTGCTTTGTTGTCTAGTTCCACTATTGTCTCGAAGAAAAAGAATCCCCTATACTAGGCCCTGAAGGCCCTCAACTTCCATGGGTACCTTCCAGCTCTTGGCGCTGAGTCACACGGAAAGGGATACTGTGTTGGTAGGCTGATAAATGAGAGGACACATTCCCAGTAGAGTAGCAATGGTGCCTTCAGCACACTCAAGATATTAGTCTTGTATTTACTTTTTTTAAGATGCTTTCAAATGTTTCTAACTTCTCTATGTACATATTTTATTGTATGTGCTTTTATGAAAGAAAAAGAAAAACCAACAAAAAAACCTAGTTGGGAAAAAAGGGTTTGTACTGTACTTTAACTGCAAAATATCAAACCCAAGTATAATGTTTACATTTATGTTCTCTGTGGTGCAGTCTCATGATGATACTATCCAAACGTTAGCATTTTCAGTCTTGCCGCATTGGTCATTAAAGGAATGGACGTTATCTGTTAAATTTAAGCCTATGGCATAATATCGTGGAGGAATTATTATACTGATGAAGGTGGGATTTCCTTGGAAGTGGAGTTAGAAGCTGTGTTGAACTTTTCATGATTGTCTTACGTTCTTTATGTGGTCCAGAGTGGAAATGGGAAATGTGTTAATTTCCGAACTCTGCCTAACCGGCTGTCTTCTGATGGTTTAAATAATGTCTCTTCCATTTTGGATGCTGCCCTAGTCTGTCTAATTTTGTTAAATCCAGGTGAGAGCACTTTTCCATAAAACAGATGCAAACTCTTGGTTAATGATACAAATAACAATGAAAATGTGTTAATATAAATTAATATTCAGTTTGTAAATTTTGTAAAATAGAATATTGGTTTGATTTGGTCTAAATAGACAAATTTTGTGGTATCTTGGAGAATATCCAGATAGCTTTTGGGATTTATCTTTCACTTGAATCTGCGGTAATTGTTTTATCACTGTTTTGAAGCTGCTTACGGGTTTTCTAGGTGGAGTATTCAGTTATTTAATAACTGTTTACTTTTTGAACTATAGAAGTGTCAGGTTTTTTGCTTTGAAACTATTTTATTTAAACATGCAATAATTGAGAAAAGGAACAGGGTATAGTGGCTGTCTAAATGTATTGTTAAGCAGAAAACAAGCGGAATACAAGGCACGCTAGGAAGTGGAAATCATTTTGCGGAGGTGAGGCGAAATGATTCATGAGCCTTATCTAGTATTTTTTTAAAGATAAAACTATATTCAGCACTTTTTATTTATGCTTTTTATAATAGTAAATCTATTATTGACTAAATTGCCGAACTTTAATTTTCAGAGTGCATAGTTTATGAAATCTGTAATCAAATCTTACCTAACCACTTTCTCTAGATTAGATCTAGATTAGGAGTTGTCTTTAAATTCATCACGTACTGCAATGGTGTTACTGGCTTTGAGGCTTCTGCAGTTTTGCTTATACAACTATTCCCGCTTGATAACAATCTCATGTGGATCACTGGTCAGCCGAGTAGAGCTACAATCACTGACTAAAGGAAACTCACATGACTTTAGTCTTTGCTTTTTCTTCAAAAAGCTGCATTGATTATAATTGTACTAGCTGCTTTATACCGAAACACAAACCAAATTGTGTTAATACATTACAAAACTATCGAACTGTACAAAGTCCCTTTTCAAGGCCTTTAATCTGCAAACCAGCAATTCACAAGCAGACTAGCGAGGTTTAAAGAGCGCTCAAGTTTTGCATATTTAACTGCTTAAAGTGTCGTAACTTCTGCTCAAACCACAGCTCAACCAGAGAAAAGCTGTAATGCAGACTTGGTTATATTGGCAATAAAAGCTCATTTTGCTGATGTAGCTTACTCAAAGTAACTTGTTTCAGCTGTACTAGTAAAATAGGTTTTTGCTGATTAAGAGCAGTGTTTGTAATAGAAGGGTTTGTAAATGTCACTGTACCTACAAATCCTTTCCAGTCTACAAAGGGCCAAAATGGAAGCTTGGAAATTAATTTGGGGTTTTTTTTCTTTTTTTAAAAGTTATTCTCTAGTACAGAGTTTAAGAAGTTCTTAACAACTGATGTAGTACGGAATAAAGCAGTGTACTGACTTTTTAAAAGAGGAAAAATCATGTTACATATTGTTAATGCTTTGAAAACTTGTTTTAAATATTGTTGAAAGCAAATATTTTTCAATCCTTTCAATAAAATCTTTTTGTAAAGTTGGATTTGTAAAGCAGCATTTTGACTGTTGAGAATATAGACTTAGGTATACACAATTACTTGCCTGGAAGGCAAATGTCTGGTGTGGGGTTTTGATACATTGTCTCATGGGGCAGTAGCATCTGTTTTCTAGAAATACACTGAAGGGTTTTGAATGTATATGTCTGATGCCCGTCTTTTCTCGAAAGTTTCAAAATAAGAGCTGGATTTGCTGTGCAAGTTCAAACAAATCTTCTGTACAACTAGTTGGGCTGCATTAACTACTTTTTTGAAGGCCCATGAGTAGAAACACAAGAAAGGAAATAGATAAGGGTAATAATCTGAGATCATGTCAGATAATTTGGATACCTACTAAGTTTAGGATTGAAACTGTAGTTTAAATGCAACTTGTGCAACTGCGAGATGACTTGCTGCCTTGCTAATGAAAGGAGTGGTAGAGAAGCATATAGCATTACCGTGGTATTAGGATTTGTTTCGTAAAAACATGATTATGTTCTGAAGACAATTTGAACTAGCTATACCAATTAATGACTCGTTACTGTGGGGCACAGGATTGCAAGGCCTAAATGCCATTTCTTACTTTGTCAAATTGTCTTTCTGTGCTGTGTTCTTTTAATTTTTCTGGACTCCAACTTAGTATCAGCTGTTGCACGTGTGCACAGCAGCTTGGAGCTTTTTTTAAGGGAAGTCATGAGCACAAAGGGGAGGGAGTTTGGTCTTATGTATTGTCCTCAACCAGAAAAGCAGGAAACTATATCCGGGGAAATGCAATTAGAGCCACCAATATTTTGTAGTGATGGGAAAACAGCAAGTTGATTAATTTTTCAGTAATGCATGATGAAAGATTAACTAAAAGGTTTGAACAAAGAACAGGTAGAAAATAATTGTGCAAAAATGAAGCATGTGAGCGGTTTGGACTTTTTCTTCCTGTTGGGTGCACTTATTTTACTGCACGTGAAAAAGCAGCCTTTCTATGTGCTGTTTTTGAGAGATTTCTCATATAGTGTGGAAAAGCAGATTGATCAAAGAAGGGGAAATGTTTGCGTATATATCAGGTGTTATGTAAAGAATTTGCACAAAATACCTAAAACCGAAATCTCCTTTCATGTATCATTCTGAGTAAGACTTGCTAAATGCTGTTGACAGGAGAAGTTCTTGGATGACGTGTAGAACAGTAGCTGTCATTTGGTACAGTGTGATTTGTTCCCATTGTTTTCCTCTTCTATTGGCAAATACCAATAAAAGATGTGATGAGTAACTTTGGATTTATCCAAAATTAACTTTGGATTTAGCTGGATTAATCTCCTGCTTTAATAATACAAAATGTGAAGTTGGTTGTCTGAACCAGTTGGTTTAGTGATTGTCTACATCCAGGATTAGAGTGGCTGGGCAAAAAATAAAGTGCTTCAATTTAGAGTAGGCCAAAGATATTGTCTGCAGATTATGACAGGGCTGTGTATCTGGAAACTTTCACAGATTCGGCCTAGTAGCTCTTGTCTACACAAGTATTAATTTCAAGACCTTGTGAAAAAGAACAGGCAAATTTCCACAGGAACTTAACACAAGACCTTAGTCAGGAATAAGAACATTTTTCTGTGAAAATACAAAGGCTAATTCCCCAAGGCATAACAATACATTTGTGCTTTTGGGGAGATATATTTGAATGTAATCACAACTTTTTTCCTTCTAATGATACAATTGTTTCTGCCATCTCCTTCCTAGGAAGATAAAAGGAGCGTAGCACAAGCCTATTTTCTTCAGCTAATTTTGGCCAAGTACAGGTCTACTGCGAGATCAAAGTCTTCCCTTTGTGCTTGCTGTAGCCAAGACCTGCTGCATGTTTGCTTGTTTTAGAAAAGACTTGAATATGCTTAATTGTGTTCCTCCATTTCGGCAACAATTCCTAGTCACATTTTGACTTGTGGAATGAAGTCACAGTCATCAGCTGGTACTCTCGTGCTTTCTCTTGATATTGTCAGCTGTATGCAGGCTGACCATGGACATTTAACCTCTTCATGCCTCCATTGTGCTATCTATAATATAGCTTCGTTTCAGGTTTAGAAGATTAGGATGAGAAAATTTTTTTATAGAAGTTTTGAGATCATCCTTGTAAATTTCCCTAATAAGCTGCAATAAACTATTTTAACTACTTTTTGCAGCGTACGTCGTACCTGCAAGTTAAAGATGCATCTGAAGAGGAATGTGATGGCAGTGTTCACCACGTGTGTGAATTGCAGTTCCAGCCTCTTCCATACTCAGTTTGTAAACAGGCTTCCCATGGAACACATGCTGCTGATGTGAGAAATAATTATCCATGTGCAAACTGGGCTTATACTTTATTAAAAAATAAACAGCCAGTAGCTAAAGGTTCCAATCAATAAAATACCAAACGTTTAAATTACAATATTAAAGGCTTATTTGAACAGTCACCCTTGTGTATGAAATGGCACATTGGTTAGATATGCTATAGGAAGGCATGAGATTACATTGCGTAGTTTTCATGTGTAGCTGGGATTTAAAAAAATAAAAAATAATTGAAATATTCTGAAGTCAGAGGAGGAACGAGAGCCCTAGCCATTCTGTTGGGGTTAAGCCATCGCACAGCCGTAGTGGAGATCAGGGAATACAGCTGTCATCAAAACAACCTCAGGGCTTGACCTCTGTTCAGCAACAGATCTGAGCTGAGAAATGATGGTAGGGCAATCCACCTCTAGACTCAGTAATAAAAGATGGGTGTGCAGATTATTTTCATTATGTTTGCGTATATCCTGAAAAACAGCATTTATGTTAACAACATTCTCTACTCACATGCATGTTGTGAACCTCTTGCAGTTACAAAGCAACATCAGGAAAACAAGGAGTGAAAGATGCGTTGTCCTGTCAGCAAAACTCACTGAATTGAGAGGATTACTGTTAGTTTCCTAAGCGCACTTTGCTTTTTAAACTAAGTTACCAGCTGCACTGCTGTAGTTCCCTAGCACAATACCAACCAAGAAATGTGTAGACGCTTTTCTGAGCAACTTCCTCTACCTCTGTGAAAGTGACCCATTATCTTACATCCTGAATGCCAGTACTTGGTCAGAACTTGCCCGGCTATGATTTCACTCTGTAAGAGCTGCAGATAGAACACAAGGGGGATGCTCAGGAGTCGATCCTTCCATAGGAAGAAAACACTGTGGGAAGAAAGAAACATCAGTCAACACCAATGCTTGGCAGCATTTACGTTCTTCATGTAAAAGGAGGTTTGGGTAGTTTAAGATTAGTGGCTCTCTAGGTTCCTTTCTTCTGTCTCTCTTAGTTATTACAAGGCAGATATACAACATGATAAAAAAGAAAAATTACATGTATCTTATATAGAGGGGATTTTTCCCCAGAGGTCTTTTTTTCTGGATAGCAGCAATTCTTGCACAGGTTGGAAGCAACTTTGACTAAGGTCAGTTTTCTTCACGTGTTCCATCCAAGCTTCTGAGCTTTGTCAGGCCAGTAAATTCTGAGGCTGTAGTAGGGCTTGGTGTCATTAGGGATCTGCCTTCTCTTGTGACTATCCCTAACTATTTTCCTGGCTCGACAAGCTCTCTATTTAATGGTGACTGTGATACAATTCATAGTTAAGTTAACCTTTTTAAGTACTTACTTCTTTCTCTCAGCCCTTGCCCAAAGCTGCGGTAGACATGAACCAGTGTCCAAAACAAAACAGATTTTATTGCAACAGAAATGCAAGAGCCGGTAATGAAAGCTGCTTCCAGAGTGTAAGAATTCCCTTTGCCCCACTCTCTTATCACCTGCAGGAAAATGGAGACATACAACAATCAACTCCTAGTGCCACAAACCCCTGAAGCCATAAAATGCAACCAACCACTAGATTTCTGAAAGAAGTCAGTAGATAGTAATTGGGGGGGGGGGAACCTGGTGACTTTTAAACCATCTTACTTTCCTGATGACGCGATTCCCTGGCTACACACTGACTCTAGCTAAATACATTATACCTTCTGATCTCTGCGTCATTAAAGTCATATGAAAACAGTATTGTGCCCAGATTGAAGAAACAATTAAGCTGGAGATAAGGAAACCAGACTTCATCTTATATCTCAGTCTCTTTCCACTGTAAAATACAGAATGAAGTTATGTTCCCTGGCTGTCATTGTTCTGTTACCGTCACGCATGTCTGTCATGATCCCATGAAGCTAGCCTGATTACTGTGCTTGTGACATTAGTAATTGCCTAACCTGTGCTTTTTTGAGGGGTCTGACACAAAGAAAACGGCAACTTTTATTTAAAATCAACAATATTTAAATCCTGCAGCTATCTACTGCATTGAAGAAGGATCACTGCTCCCATGAACAAAGTATGATCAGGCATGTTTATACTAAGATGAGGGACCTCTGCAAAAATCCAGTACTGAAGGAAAGATACTAAGATCTAGCAGTACGCTTTTCCCCCTTCCTGCGGGTTTGAGTCACTGCCCCAGCAGGCCTAGTGATTATCAGGATGAGATTTAAAAAAGCACAGTTCTGACTACTTTGATTTGTTAACAAACCCAATGGCGTGTATCCCAAATCAAGGTGGGTTATGGATGTCCTGGCCAATTTCGGTGCAGTTACTTTGTTTGTCTATTAAGTTCTATCCGTTTTCCTGTTTACACTGCAGAGGGTTGTTAAGCAGCTGCTTTTTCAGAGATGAAGTAATTAATGGTAAGTGCAGATTACTTTTTTTTTTTTGCTTTTCAAGTAGTCAGAGGAAAGATGCTAAAAAGAATTGGTTTGGAGAATTGACTATTATTACAGATCTCACTAGCACAAAGGAGTATTGCATTGCATCCCCATGCCCTCATTTGCTGGTCACTGTTGAGTGTTTGTTGTTGCCATGCAAAGTTGGAAGGAGACCTAGCTATTTTCAAGTTGTTATGTTACACTTATGTCAGAAGGCCCCACTTGGACTTTTCTTCCTAACTGCAATACAAGTAAAGTGTAGCCACCAAAGACAGTGTGTGGTCCTCTGTTTTGCCAGATCAAACAGGCTTGGGAATAATTGGAAGAGCCCGATTTGACTGCATACTTTATTAAATAGAACCCGAAGGACTTGGATGACTGCAGCCACTGGACTTTTATCGGTATCTGGAGACTATTTATGTGAAGTATGAGAAACACTGGCTGCTATCAGCATTCAAGCCCTTCCCATGATGATCAATCTGCTTTGCCCTTGCCCTTCTTCCTTACCTCCTTTCACCCATGTTGTGGGAGGTGCTGGGGCGCCCCAGTGGCTTTATCACTATTATAGTGCCAAAAAATGCCTAACACTGGAGTTTGTTGGGCTTGCACTGTCTCTTGTTTTGGCTACATCAGGATTCATGGCTGGGGCAGCTGCCTAAGAAATTCTTTAAAATATTGTAATGACTTGAGGCCCTGCAGGTGGTCAAAGGCTCTGGCACCACTTGAGACTTCTTGTGAAGGAGGGGAGGGATTTCTGAGGAGCTGTGTATCTTGTACTGGAAGATTTTGTTGCATCTTTCCATAATCATTCTGGACACTTTGCCAGTTGCAGAGACTTTGAGGGCCTCTCCCTCTAACTGATCAGTTCAAGAGCAATTTGACATGGTTCCTGTCTTGAAAAGTTGATCCTGAAGAGGTAGGACGTGCCTGCTGCTCTAATTGATTCTAACAGGAGCTGCCACGAAGGGGTATGCACAGGAATGAGGCACCATGTTTTGGGCCCAAGGATCCAGTAATGAAGAGAAGGCCTCCGGCCTTGCTCCCCGTTATTTAGCAAGTAAGTTAGATGAATTACCGTGTAAAGCAGGTAGATGAGATAAACTACTTCAGGTACATTCTGACTCAGAAAAATCCACACTAGAGGTTTCAGTTCCTTTAAAATCTGTAAAATAAAATGAGATATATACAGCTTTATGACGTGTTGCTATGTATACTATAAAGGCTATTTGTAGTTGATTTTTCAATAGTATTTCAAGTGTTGGTCCAGCTGAGTTCTCAGTTGCAGCTTTGCTTTCCGCTTGCATTCTTTAGCTGTGTTTTTTTTAGCAGGAAATACAGTCTCTGTTTTCCACTGAGCTGGGCCAGGAGTGATGTTGGTGAAACCAGAACTGGTTGTTTCATGGGCACATCCTGACAGCTGTGCGTGATTTGAGCTACCTCGGCATCCTCTTGAGCTCTGCCTTCTAATACTTACAGTGCAACTCGCAGCTAGCTTAAAGGAAGGAGCAGCTGACTCTTCTGAGTTGTAGCTAAGCTGACGTACTTTTTCGTTGGGTACGCTCAGATTTTTCTCTAACAAATTAATGTTTTCGTAGCTAACAGACTGAAAGCGCTCGGACTTTTTTTTCCACCTTAGTTTCTACTACAGAGAAGTAAAGTCACTGAGAACTAGAATGTGGGAGAAGCAAGAGGATTTAACTGTGAGAAAAACTTTGTTTCACAATTAACCTTAGTGCTTGGGAAAGAAGAAACGATGTACTGCTTTCCAGCAGGTAGCAACATTCGGCAGTTCTGAACTGGACGGGCAGGTCTGAGCGAATGAAAGAAAAACAGCTGAGTCACTGGGACCGAAAGCAGTGACTGCGCCAGTGCTATAATAAGATTTGATGCATCTGATCAACCACAGATTTCCCTCCCAAAACCACTACTGATCCTTCTGCAATGGTCAATATATGAACCTTTACAAAAGCGTTAAGGGAACTGTCCCTCCCTTAAGGGAGTTTGTCTGTTCTCTGCCACCTCTACTATTGTCTCCATTTTCTGCGGTACTGCATAGTGCTCCTCTTAGGAGAAGACCAAAAGGGTAAGAAAAACAAAGGCTGAGAAACAAGAGGAGAGGGAAAGAGAGAATTAGTAATTAACGCAAGAAAAGAGAGAAAATAAATAAAGGCGACAGGAAAAATAAATCCACTTAAGTAAATCGGAGAGCACGTATATAAATAGAAGAAAAATAATGAATAATCCTCTGGTGAAATAGGATGTGCATCAACCCAGAAATAAGGGAGCGTGAGGTTTAGCTATGCTTTCAGGTGCTGCAGTTACCAGAAAGGACTGTGTATGAGGCGTGTCCAGGTTTTCCCTTCTATAATGCTTATACTTTCTGGTGGATCGTGTATGTCTCCATACCTTTCTTACGTAACAACCTCATAGCAGGTGCAGTTTCTGAGAGCACCAAACAAGACAACGGTACATGTTTCTCTACTGCTGCACCATCTGCAAGAAGCTGATTGTGAAAAACTTGTCTGAACAGGGTAAGGAAAAGGAGTTGCTGTTGTCACCCCTCTGTCAAACTGTCTACATGCTCTAGCCTAAGACAGAATAATTTTTACCTTGGATGCAAAGCTACCAGACCTTCATGAAATGTATCCACTTTCCTAAGTTGCTGTTGTCCTGCAGTGCTGTCCCTTACAGAAATAGAGCACTAATTTTTTTCATTAATTTTACATTTCCTGTTTCTTAGTTAGACAAGAAACTGTTAACTTCTTCCAGTAGAAAAGTCAGTAATGTACCCAGACAGGGCAAAAAGTAGCTTTCAAGTAATTCTAATGTAGAAGTTTTGGGCAAAGGGCAAGAATATGTACTTATCCCTAGGATATTTACTGTTACTGGTTGAACTATTAAGAAACACGTTTGCCATTGACTAAAGCATAAGGAATATCATGTATGTCAAAACATGAGACCATCTAACTGAAGCACCTCTTCCTTTTCTTAAAAGAAACAGTGCCTTTTAATGCCTAAAGGCAAATCAACAAGAAGCAGAGAACTCATAATCTGTGAATGGCAACTGGTCAGATCAACTTTGTTTCTCATGGTGGGGGAAAAGTAGCTGAAAGGTTTACACTTTTAATCCTAGCAGGAAAATGGACATGGTTCTGATTACTGCCTTCTTTCCACACCTGATACAATTTAACTGAAAGCAAAGATCCAGTGCATCACAAAGGTATATAAGCACCTCCTAGGAGGAAACTATTTAATACCCCTATCTGTGTTCCTAAATGTCACACTCACAGCTAGTCCTGTCTCCGTTTTTCCCTGCTGGATAGCTGTTAGTGGCCACGTCCAGGAGAAATATGACTCTGGGCAACTATTCACCTAAAGTTACTGAAGTATTTCAAAAGCACGGTGCTTGGTGCTAGCACCATTTTTAGCAAGGAAAGCAGTCAAAACACTTGGAAAGCTGTATTTCGGTTGTCAGGAATTTGTCTGAGTGGCTAAAGCAAACATCCAGGGAGTCTAAAAAAACAGCAAACCCAAAACCCCCCAAAGTCCTTCCTGGTAATAAAAGCCTTGCATACCTGATGTACTTTGGCCCCGATTCCGCAATCGTTCTTGGAACACAGCTCTCAAGATTTCACAGGAAGTTCAGTCTGACTGACATGAAAAACTACATTTCGAGTTCACAAATCCTTATGTTAACCTGAAAACTGTCACTCACCTGTAAAGAAGCTGCCCCAATAAAGGACCACTCATCTTTTTGGTGTGGTTTCCTAAGGCTATAAGGCCTATGCAGTCTCTCTGTGTCTGTATATCCATCTTCATAATGATTTGGAGGACTGTTGCCCGTTTCACCTAACCTTGTCAGAGGTAGAAATACTGAAGGTATTGTGATCCTATAGGTTTCATTAAAGAAGGTGGTCAAGGACTGAGAATAAAACAGTGTCCCTCAGCAAGGAATAATGATAGTGTGACGTTCTTTCATCCTGTATGCTCAGTTGAGAGACACAGATTTATAAGAAACCTGACTTCATTATTGTTGGTGCTGTTGTTTTCTGCTGGGATCCATTCTGGCTCCCTTCCACTTAGCAGTATTACGTAGAATGGGATGGCTGTGACTTCCCAGCCTGTGATAATTGCTCAGGGTGAGAACTTGTAGTCTCAGAAGTTGAATATCCTTGCTAGTGTTGCTGTTAGCTTAACACTTACTCCGATGATGCTAACGGTCACCTTCAGGCAGGCCCAAAGAATCCCTATTGCTGAGATGATGTTATGTAGAAGGGTGATCTCATGCAGGCTTATCAGCAGAACACACAAGCAGAGCTGAAAGAGAAGAGGCAAAGATTTGGTAAAATTATTGGCTTGAGACCATACAGCCCACCGAAAAATATTTGACACAAACTTCCAGCAACAGTAAGTTGGGCACAGGTCTAAAGGCTAAAATTTTCCCTCAGAAACTGACAGACAATATGAAACAGGACACAAGGACAGACGTACTTCCCTGCACGCCATACTAGCAACCACAAAGAACAGGGAAGGCAGTAAGATGTGCTCCAGATAAAACATGAAGTAATACAGGGTAATACAGTAGTAAAGTAAGAATTAAGGGTAGCGTACGGAAGTACAAACTCCTCCTAAACAGATCTTGGGTTCAGTTCACTTATCTGTAACTGCAGGTTGCTGTCTCACCTCAATTGCCCTGCTAGGTCAGGCTCCCCTCTCCCATCCCAGTATCATTTTCCCAAAGGTAGGAGACAGCTAGGATGGCTGGAAGGCAAGAGACTGTAGGCTGAGATGTTGTGCAGTGATAACCTTTCTTAGGCCATGTTGGGTTGGAGCTTCTGGATGCAACTATTTTTACGGACAAGCTTCCCAAAAATAAGTTTCAGTTCTCCTTTTGGGCAGGACAATGATAAAATATATGTTGACTCATTTTTATGGATTTTAACTAAGCTTCCCTATAGCAAACACCTGAAGAGATGACCGTGATAAGCTAATCTTATCTAAAAGGTAAGATACAGGCAGGATTGCTCTAGGAAGTTAACAGTTCAACTCAGCTAGTCTAATTCTAAGATATTCTCAATAGGAGGGAAAAAAGGGAACCGAGGGGAGAGTTCTATACCTGTGCCTGAAGATCAAAGGTCAACATGGAAAAACAGAGGTTCAGCATGAAGTATTGTGACTGTAGGCTTTCTAGGGCACCACCCACTCGAAAGGCCATCATGCTTTGACTCTGAATGAGGATGACAGCACAGATCACATCAAAGGAGCCAACCAAGAGGATCAGAATGAAGCGGGCCTGATGGGAAAGAGAAATAAGGATGTGATTGGCCATGACAAAACATTGCCTAAATAAACTCACATTGCCTATTTGGGTTTACATTACCCTCAATGTAGTAGTTTTACAACTGTTAAGAGAAACATAAACTTTGCACTCCCTGTAGTATCGTGATGACTTTTAGCAAGTCTTGGAGGTTTTATCATGCAGTTTGAAGAAACAGCTTGCTTTGACAGAGACTGGCTCTAAGCTTCCTGTATGGCACAAACCAACTGATAAGAATCTTCCCATTGATTTCAATGGGAACAGTGGGTTATTCTGAATGATGTACTTACTAAATTTTGGAAAACATTGGTTTTGTCTGGGTTGTATCCACAACTTTGCTGGCATTCACACTAAAAGTCTGCTGTTTTAAAGATGGCTGAAGTGGCAAAACGTCCTTCATAATTACATTGATAGGAGAGTATTTATACCAGTATGCCTTATTCTGGCTCAGAAATTTTGCTCAGGAAGCAGGAGTTCCAGTAATTCAAGTTACTGTTATAGTAGTAAAAAAGGTCCTTAATAGTACTTTTTCTACACCGGGCTTTACTCTGAAGTTCTTGTTAAACTGATGACTGGGATGCATACCTTAAAGTAGTTTGCATCTCTGATGCCTGTTCCTTATTGACCCTAACAACCCAGTTTGCTGTAGATAAGTATATTTAACTAAATGTACAATTGATATGTAAATTGAATAGGCAAATTCTGCTTTGCTGCATCGTCCTAGCTTGGTTGCCATCTCTTCTATTGAAGAATAATTTTTGGATGTCTTCAGAGCAAGCAACCTCCTTCTCACATTTGTGATAAATACGGGACCATAAAAGGGAGGGACTTCTGAGAAGCATGGCAAACGGAAGTTTAACTGCAAATCTTAGTAACGCATAGAATACAATCCTTGTATTATATTTTATTGTTATGAAATGCAAACAAGATAATATGGAATGGCAGTACCTCCCCTACCACGTTGTATCTTTTTGTTTCCTTGCAGCAGGTTACAGTAACTCTTAAAAACATATTGCTGCGTTTAAGGAGCAGTGGGGCTAATGGCTATGTCCTCGCATATAGACTTGAGATTCCAGGTCTGTCCATAGGTTAGATTTATATGACTTTACACCAGTCGTTTTATAGACAGAAATCCAAAGCAGAGTAGGTGAAGTGAAAGATATCTTCTGTGGTAATCCTGTGTGAGCAAAATTCTTTGATATTTATGTTACTTTCAGACACTGCCATAAAGAAACCCATAGAATAGCTCAGAGAAGACCTGCAATTGCAGAGGTGCACGTTTTGTTATTCAATGGTAGGAATAATTCAGCCTGATTTTTCTCTGTTATCACAGATGTCTTGCTTTTCTAAGATTCTCAGATCCAAGATGTGGACAAAAACAAAGTTAATTAAAGCCAGGAGACTAACCAGGAGTTTTGGCTTTTCCTCAGCAGAGAGAACTGTGAAGTTGACAACGGAACGAAACATCACTAGCAAGATGGAAAGAACAAAGACGATGAGCTCCTGGCGATTCTCCTGCAGGATTCCTCTAGTCACATAGTATACACAGAACACTGGGAAGGAGAAGGAAAAGGTCAGTTACCAGGTGAACACAGTTTTTCAGTATGCTTCATCCAGATGACAAAATGGAAGTATCAAGACTGTGTAATTTAGGCTCCTCAGTCAAGAGCATATCTTTATTCTTACCAAGGAGCCTGAATCAGATACTTAAAATGAGTACTCTCCCCTGTGTTTAGCATACAAGAAATTATTTGTTAGATTTTTAAATTACTTGTGAAGTAACACTTTGAAAATGGCAACATATTAGCTATGCAAATTAATTGGCAGCTGTGGTATGTTATTCTATTAATACTATATTGAACACTATGTTGAACAGTATATTTGAATTAAATGAAGCAGCACCATTTTTATTAAAGAACTTACATAATCTTCCCAGCGAGAGTAATTCAAGTGACTAATGTGGAATTTACTACTCATACACATACCTCTACAATATTGTTTGTGTGGTTCTGACCACCACAAATGGCTTGTGTGTTGAATTGAACTTAGACAGACTGGATTCCTAACAGTTTATTTTTGTTGTGGAAATTTTGAAACACCCCAACCTGCAAACTATAGTCCATCCAGAAAAGAACTGGTTTAGGAAAGTTCTGAATTTTGTTTTTATAAAATACATCAAAACCTACCACTCAACACCACAGTTAGCTGTCACTGTTGAACTCTACACTATTTTGACAAAGCTTAAATAAATTGGAAAAGGCTTCCCTTTCATAGAAAAAGGAATCAGTGCTTTGTTCTTATATAGAATGCTCCTGCAAACACTAGTTAATTCTTACCATAGACAAAGTAACAATAGATTTCTTTTTCCAGAGGGCTACTTCCTGGATTCTGCACATCAAATAATCTAGTTTTGCTAGGTTGGGACATGGGAACAAAGTGCTTCAGAAGTTTTCAAAGTAACATAATAACTTCAGTTTCTCTAAACAAACCTTCTAGTCAATGAACTTCCTTTTCCCCTTTTATTAACAGCGATGGAGAAAACCGAAAATGATTGGCAAATTACAAAGTGTATCATGAGATTTTTTTGCATGCTTATGACCTCAGGAAGACCTGAAGGACTTAAGACAGTATTTCCTTGTTTTGCAAATTCAGCTGCTATGAGACGAAGTCTGTACAAATCATCTGAAAACAAACTTTGTTCTGAGCATTAAGATTTTTGCAGAGATAGCATATGCACATTTCTGAAATAAAGGACATCCCCTCATATTTGGGAAGTGAACGTTTTTCAACAAATTAAATCCTAAACCCTCTTTAAAGTAAATATCTCTAGTGGTAAATCCAAGAGATTGTTATAGCTGGGCCATCTATTTTTCTTTAAAGAACTATTATCAGTTCTGTCAGTCTTTGTCTACCCTATAGAAAACGTGATTTTGGCATGTTTATGGAGGTTAGCTTACACATCTTGAAATCTCAAGGTAAACCAATCATGGTTTTAACATGTTCCTTGAATGATGTTATCTGACTAATATGTTGAAACAACTTTTGTTTACATTAAAACTTTGAAATCTGAAGTAATGTGTTAAAAATACACTATTTTTCCTGATTTAAACCAAAGGTTTGTGAGAGGCCTGCACTTCTTCCTGTGTGCGTGTTTTGCAGCATCAAATACTAATTATTATCAACAGAAGGTAGGAGGGGGAAAATAGATTAGCAAGCATGCTTTCAACTTCCCCATTTATAACACCATGTGATTAATTTCATTTATTATGAAGGTTCTTCATTTTTCTCTGAAGCACAAAACAGTGGTTGCCAACAAAAACAGTGTGACAGATTGGAGGCACCAACGGTCTGTTCTAACATTGCAATTTTTGTTGATACGCTGAGTCCTGTGTGAAAAGCTGCTAATCAAACCAGAGTTTTGGAATAAAAGTATTGTTTGTATGTGTCTAATTATAGAATCTGGAACAAATCTATTGTCCTTGTTCCCTCTGGGTGAAAGCATGAAAGCTGGAAAGCAATGACTGCTCATGATTAGCATGTCCTTCTCGTATGCAAGGTGTTACACCCACAGGGAGGCTATTCTTTTCTATACTGTTTTGGCCAGAGAGCCAATAGCAAAAATCTGCTGAAGTCACTGAAGACAACTTCCTAAAATACTTATAGTTGTATTTATTTTCATGTTAAGTTTCATTTCTATTTAATATAAATGGACCCAGGAATATGAACATAAGTTTCTATTGAAGTTCTAATTGGAAATATCCAAGGAAGTTTGGATTTGGCCTCCAGTAGGACAAAAATTATTAGACAAAAAAAAAAAAAAAGAGATCTTTAAAAAAATTGAAGTCCTTATTTTCTTCTATTAAAATACTTCAGGTGAAGCAACATCCTTGCAGGAACTTAACACAGAGAGATGACTTAACATTATCTTGTTTCAGATCAAACTGTGTATGTTTGGTTTGTTGCAATGTAAGAAGGTGCGTGAAGCCAACTACAACTTGGGTATAAGCACGGCTCATGTCAGGAGATGTACATTCTGTGACAAGCCTTGGTGTGGACACCTCTGAATTTCCCGGCATATTCGGGCACAGACATTAAAATGGGAGATGGTTAGCTCTTTCTGGCATAGCTGAATATTCAGTATATTTTCCATAAAATGACAGCTGTCTGAAAACAAAATCATTGCCACATCTGCCTAATGAAACCCCAGTAAGAAAGCCAATTATAGCAAAACTTCCTAAAATCTGAATATTTTTTCACACTATTCACACATGAATGTATTCTGGATGATGCCATATCTGTTACTTTCTCTAAAATACTACTGGAAAAAGCAACAATGGCAAAAGCCTCTAGCTTGTTAGTGCTAAACTAGCAGAAGATTCTATGTGTAACATACTAGGCCAAATAGAGTGAAATAAGAAACTTCAGTTGCTGCTTAATTACTATTTTGGAAAAAACCATTTGTTTTAAAATACAAACGGTATGTTTCTTACCAACTCCAACTAACTGGATAAGAGAAATGGTGAAATCTTCCCCAGTTTGTTGAATGAGTGTCTCTATGGTCAGCCCTATGACACTTAGCAGAGACAAAATGGTGACACAGAAGTAGATCCTCACAGGAAATGATAGCTCTGAACAAGGTTTTATCTGTAAAGGAAGAAAATTTTTAAACATATAATGCACTATAAACTAATTGCTGTTCCTAAGAAATGCGTTAAAGCAAGTCGACTAAGTGACACAAGTGCAGGGTTTTCCTTGGGAAAAGGAAGAGAAACTCTACAATTGAACTGAAACTCCAAAACTGCTAAGGAAGGGAGAATTCTAACTTTACTTCGTAATTAATCTCAGCCTTTTACTTTTCTCAGTGCCTCACAAGGGCCACAGTATTATCATTTCTTCTCCTAAAATCAAGATTGCCAATGCCCGCATATACGTCTATCAAAACATTGCGACGTTCAGCAAGTAACTTTCTCCCAGTACCCCACATCCTGGGCTGCATCAAAAGCAGAGCGGCCAGCAGCAGGGCGAGGGAGGTGATTCTGCCCCTCTGCTCCACGCTGGTGAGACCCCCCTGCAGTGCTGTGTCCAGCTCTGGGGCCCCCAACATCAGAAGGACATGGACCTGTCGGAGCGGGTCCAGAGGAGGCCACCAAGATGATCTGAGAGCTGCAGCCCCTCTGCTGTGAGGACAGGCTGAGAGAGTTGGGGTTCTTCATCCTGGAGAAGCGAAGGCTCTGGGGAGACCTTAGAGCCCCTTCCTGTGCCTAAAGGGGCTCCAGGAAAGCTGGGGAGGGACTCTGGATCAGGTAGTGGAGCCATAGAACGAGGGGGAACGGTTTTAAACTGAAAGAGAGGGGGATTTAGATTAGATATTAGGAAGAAATTGTTGACTGTGAGGGTGGTGAGACACTGGCCCAGGTTGCCCAGAGAAGCTGTGGCTGCCCCATCCCTGGAGGTGTTCAAGGCCAGGTTGGACGGGGCTTGGAGCAACCTGGTCTGGTGGGAGGTGTCCCTGCCCAGGGCAGGGGGGTTGGGACTAGATGGTGTTTAAGGTCCTTTCCAACTCTAACCATTCTATGATTCTACGATTTCTAGTTTTAGAAAATTGTAAAAAAAGGTTCACAGTTCCGAGCAACGTGCAAAGGATTTGAGCGAGAGATACTTCCTCCATTCATCCCAGCCAGACTAAATCGTGGAGACAGACAAAACGCACCACGCCAGCAAAAAAATCACTTCACTTTCCCGTGATGTTGGCAGTGAGGAGAAAAAGCTTCATCTCATGGAACTGGGGAGTCACCTGGAGGCCGGGCTGAGCTATGGCACCGTTGCTACCACACACCTTCGGATTGTTGCGCTTTTAATACATATTAGTAACTGAGGGCGGCGGTGGGTG
>VYXH01011576.1:228504-276535 GCA_013397275.1 Burhinus bistriatus | reverse complement strand
TTTTTTTTTTTTTTTTGCGCAAGGTGTAAAGCTTACTTCATATAGCGAATTTTGGCCTGGGTTCGGCTGGGATAAAATTAATTTTCTTTCTAGTGGTTGCTGTGTTTCAGGTGTGAAAGGAATGTCAGTAATGCTTATTGGTTTAGTTGTTGCCAGGTGATGTTTATATTTTTCAAGGACTTTTTTCAGCTCCCTATAGAAGCTGAGAAGGAGCACAGACAGAACGATGGAGTGGCCAGTGGGATATGCCATACCGTAGATGTCACGCTCAGTACAGAAATGGGTTAGCTGGGGGGGGTACTCGCCATTGCTGCTCAGGACAGTGCCAGTTCACCAATTTACCAGGTGGTGAGAGTGACTTGTCTCTTGTATATTCTTTTACCATTATTATTGCGATTTCCTTTTTCTGATGTTATTCTGTTAAACTGTCTTTATTTCAACCCATGAGGGTTCCTCCCCCCTCCGCCTTTCCCTTTCCCCTCCTTTTTTCCCCTCTTCTCCCCACCCTTCTGGGGCGAAGGGGAAGAACTGCACGAGTGGTTGCATGGCCCTACCTGCCGGCTGGGGTTAAACCATGACAAGTTCTTTGTGGATATTGTCAAACAAAGTATCTGTCTTTAGGCACTAACAAGTGGTCATAAAAACTGTAGCAATGGCTTTTTGTCTTTGCTGTCAGATGGTGGTCATGCCAAAGTCCAGAGCACTTCCAGTTTTAGACAAATGAATGCAGTAAGAAACTGTCAGTGTCATACGTGTAGTCGTGATTATCAGAATCTGCTTAGCTGTTTAAGAAATAATTAGAGCTTCTGACCAAAAGGTATCAGTTCTGAGGTAAGCTGCATCACAGAAGAATTTTATTTTCAATTTGTTGGAGTACCTGATAGATGCTTGCCAATGAATATATTTCAATCATAAAATATTTAGTATGCTCCGTGGAAGAATCATGAAGGACTCTGTGCATAACCAGGGTTGCAAGAGATAGTTAAAAACCCCAGAATCTGTAGTGCTGGAAATGCTATGCTTTATTTTCAAGATAAATCATGTCTTGGTATACTATATGTAATTTTTAAAAGACACTATATTTCCTCTTTCATGTGACTGCTTTGTCTCTTATTGCTGTGTTATCTTTAAATAATTTTATTCTTTCTAAGGAAAGACTGGTTATATTGAACTGTGGCTATATCGTTGGCTTTTTTATTTTTGACAATTTCTTAAAAATTAGGGTTAAAACTGCAATTTCTCATGAAAAGAAAGTTTAAGTGAATACTATTATGAGGATTTTTGACACATGTCACTGATAATCTCATCAATGCAATTGATAAGTTGGTTTTATCTCTTGCCTTTTGGTTTATTTTATCAAATATGGCTGTGAAAGAACTCTTAATTTTCTCACTTTGTGCTTGCTTTTAAAGCAGACAACTAGGTGGTGTTAGGGTTAGGTGAAGACAGCTCTGCTGGCTGCCCTTATCTAATCTGTGGCTCTGTTGCAGAAATCCTTGGTGAAGGCCAGGTGTGGGGAATGTGTCAGGGCCCTGTTACAGCCTTGCTGAGTGCTTGTAACTGGATTTTCACCAGCTGCTCCACCCCTCACATCTCTGCAGTTTTGGAGGAAGGGGGATGTGACACAGACCTCCCCTTCACCAGAGCAGGAAAACCGATTTTGCTCACTTTTAAATTGTGTTAGAAAATTGTAGCGGTGTAAAACTTTACATGAGGTCAGTTTCTTATTTCTCTCTTTTAGTCATTTGACTTCAGCGTGGAATGTTATAGTTTCTTTGGGAAACATTTCTTACGGAAGAACTAAGGCAAAAATGTAGTGTGCATGTTCTTGTTAACTTGTGTTGCTTCTGCATTTTACTTTTTGCAAAACTTGGTGTTTCTTTTCCTCTGAGACCTGTAGAAAACAATCTGTAGACATACTGCTTTTACAGTGATGAGGTTTAAACTGTACTGGTGTGAATTAGTGTAGGTGATGTGCATGGATTAAGACTAGATGGCGTGTACTAGTTCTGCTGTGGATTAAGTGACCCTTCTCCCTGCAGCCTTAAATTTCATGGGGGGAGCAGTTTCCCTGGTTTGATCTATCATGGGTCCATGTAGTTGGAGTGAGCGAAGGGGGTGCTCTTTATTTCAGAAGCTGTGAGCTAGTGCTAATTCAAAATGTTTGTTAAGCTGTGACATGGTTTCCACAAAGGCACTGTACAGATAGCTGTCATTTCTATATATTCATGCACACTGCCTGGCAGCAAAATTAAGTTTATTCCCATGGAGGCTGCTTGCCCACAATAGAAAATAGCGTAAGCAATTTAGTAATCAAACCAAATACGACTATTCTGTTAAAAACTTAGGGAGAGTAATATTTTTTTTTAATTAAAACTAGATGCTTAAAAGCACAAGCAGATAATGTCTTACCTTATTTTCTTAGCTCTTAAAAGCCTTCTGAGAAAAGGTTTTTCTCTGCTCCTGTTTTAAGTTTGAAATGAATGTGTTTCTGGTAGAATTTTGAACTGCTCTGAGTAGAAAGGGAAATGGGGTTTGAACGCAGGTAGTCTTATGAATATGATGTCTTAAAACCTAAGAAATTGGGGAGTTGTTGAATTGGTAACTAGCTGCTTCTTGTAAGTCAGAATTTGTTTGAGGCTCTCAAAACTTATACTCTGTATTTTTTCCACCTGTAATACAACATTTTTATTGCTAACGTAGTTAAAAGTTGGAGAAGATACAAGGAAGAGCGTAAAATGCACTGCATGCTGTTTGTTCTTATGAGCTGGAAGATTGAATGTTTGTGTGTGATCCAAGAGAAACAGTCTACCAACCACTGCCACGTTTTCATCTATTGGTAAACATCAGCTGCTGGTTGGTCTTAAGGGAGGAAGACTGAATTAGCTCCAGATGGAGAACTCTTTCAGCTCATTTAAGACTTTCCAGTTCATGTAAGACAGCAGGTCAGTAATTTAGGGGAGTAGTTTTGTTCTTATTTGCTGCTCTGCTTCCTGCCGTGTGTGGAATCAGTGATACCAAATATGATATCGCAATGCAGCTGGGGGGGGATGGGGGTGTTTCATTGTGCTTAATTGCTTTTGTTTTTAATTCATTAGTATAAACAGAAAAAGTATTAACAAAGCTATGATAACTAACCGTTCTGAATATGGGGGGTGGGGTTTTTTATGACCTGAAAAAGGAGGAGGAATCAAGAATCTGTTTTTCTCAACCAGTTATCTTAAGGAACGCGTATATTCCTTCAAATTGGCTAGTTTTGTCTTAAACTGGGTTAACACAAGTATATGGTTTAACGCGAGTGTCTTGTACCGTGGTGTGCTGCTAGCATGATTTCCTGGTAAAATGGAAAGAGATAAGGGGATGGAAACTTTCTGTGCATGTCTGTAGCAACAAATAGAGAACATGAGGAATGGAAAATTTCAGTGTAAAGGAGCTGCTGTTTAGGATACGGACGCTGACAGGATATATTTAACTGTTTAGTACCTCCTTATGATTTATTTTGAGATGCCACATTGGACATTAAAAAGCATGATGAAAATAGTGTATCCTGTTCACCTGTTCTCATGCTAACAAAATCAGGGCAGGTGCAATAGCTTTTGTAACAGCTCTTGTATTTTTGCTTGCCATCGATTATTTCTTGCGCTGCCATTGTTTGATGCACTGTAGTATTATGATCTCATTTCAGACAGCTTTTCTCAGTTGTCCAGTGATTAACTTCCCTGTCAAGAATTACTTTTTAACTGTATAAGGTGCACCATCTTGTCTATCCAGTAAATGTGCTTCTGGAGAAAAGTGTTTCAAATACAATTTCCCCTATTTGTTCACTGAGGAGCAAAAGAGGTCTTGTTCGTCATTTCATTCTCATCTGATTAACCCTATTTTTTTTTTTTCTCATAAAACAGACTGTAAAATAGAAAGCAATAAATCCAATCGTGTTTTAATGTTGTAGATAAGCTGCTCAGGTGCAATTTCTTTCTTTCTTAATACAGACTTTGAATTTGTTAGCATTATGATGCTAACTAACATTACATGACTTGAGAAGAATAAAGGTCACAGTGTGTTTTTTGTTGTTCTCTGTACTCTTCTACTGTAACTTGCCACGTTTCATGTAATCCCTGGAGGTGTTCAAGGTCAGGTTGGACGGGGCTTTGAGCAACCTGGTCTAGTGGGAGGTGTCCCTGCCCATGGCAGGGGGCTGGAACTAAGATGGTCTTTAAGGTCCCTTCCAACTCAAAACGTTCTATGATTCTATGATTTTGTAAAAGGAGAAAGCTCTAGTTGCAAGTGATTTAATGCTTTTTTTTCTGTCAGATCTTTTTAAAAGACTTTAAGAATTATCGCAAGTACTAATATTGAATTGCAAGCTATAACAGTACTTCAGTGGCAAAATAAGTAATTAATTAGAGAATGAGTCTGTTTGGAAAGCTCTTGGACATATTTTCCTGCTTTGTTCACTTACATCTCATAGTTACCAGGATAACTGTGTTTATGATTACTGGAAGTTACAGTCCTTGATTATTGACTGCTCACTTTGATTTGAGATGATAACAGGTTAATTAGTACTAAGGGTACAAGCTCCTGCCTAGATTTTCTGGATTGTGAAGATTTTTCTGTTGAGTGGTTATAAGAAGACCTTAGACTGAGATCAAAGAAACCGTAGAATCTTGAAGAGGAGTTAATTATAATGGAAAGGCTGTGTTGACATACTTTAGAAGAAAAAGAACTTAAAAACACATGAAGTCTTTTGTGTGCATGCTATTTTAGAATAAAAAAAATAAATTCCTTAGATAAGTTCTTAATGCTTGGTATCACGATACTAGGAGTGCAAAATCCAGTCTGAAAGACAAGGTACAGCAGTCTTTTATCTTTCATAAACTGCAGGTGAAATGTGGTATCTTTGCTGCATTAGGGATTTAAAATGTCATTATGTTCAGAGCTACATGCTTTTTTCCTTTCTCTTTTTTTTTCATTCTTAGGCAGAAAAAATGGAATAGACCACACGAAGAAGCATGTGAAGCTTATTTTTATGCAAGATGTTATTTGGAGGACCAAGTAGACTTTTTCAGGCCATGGGAGATGAAAGACTAATTGCATTATATTTTTGTTCCGTCCAAGTGCTGTTCTGTGCTAAGTCAATGTTGGTTTGTATTAAGGACAAATATTAATTTCTTAATGTCAGCATGTCGACTGTGCCAAGTGCTCAGACACAGGAGGAACCTAGTCCTCCCCCCCTTGAAGAAAAGCCAAAGGGAAAATCACTATTTCATTTGGGTTCGCTCTTTGCTAACAGGAGTGAAAAATTTGTAATTGCTAGGAGCGATAGTGTACCAGAGGAGAATGTTCTGAAAATAACTATCACGGAGACTACAGTGATTGAGTCGGACTTGGGCATCTGGAATTCTCATGCTCTCATCTACCTCACTTTGTGGTTTTTCTTCAGCTTTTGCACTCTTTTTCTCAACAAATATATTCTTTCATTACTGGAAGGAGAACCCAGCATGCTAGGTAACCCTACTTTTCTTTTACACTTTAATTCCAGTAAGATATTTGACAATACCAGATCCTCCTATATACAGTTGAGGGACAAAATGGCTCAACGGAAGTGAAAATGACCTAGTTAGGACATATGAGGGTGGATCTTGGGGCTGGGAACTCAGGAGTTGTGATCTCAGCCTGTAAAGGGGTTTCTGACCACTGACCATCTTTCAGCAAGTGGAGGAAAGGAATGTAACTTTGCTCATAGAGGAGCTGTAAGATGGTGTTTGAAAACTAAGAGCTGGAAAGAAAAATGTAATTTTTTGTTTTCTGTGTTGGAGGATAGTGTGGGTTTTTTAAAAAAATAAAACTGAGTCAGCTGTTGATAATCTTAACAGCTCTGGAGACTGACTTGTTTGCAGAAGTGCAAAAGTTGCCTTTGCGTGAGCTTTATTATCCAATGGGCTGCTTATTGCTGCTTTTTTTTTTTTTTAAAGGGGGAAACAAAGGGCACTTCATCTGTGAACTGGATTTTATATTTGTATGCCACCTTAGTTTTATTCTGCTGCCTTCATGGTAGAAGTAAATGGCTTTTGTGAGAAATCAGAAAATCTAGACAGTAGTTGCCATGCTTCTTAACTGCTAAAAGTACTACACATAAATTTGTCTAAGAAATTTTCTTATGTTGCTTGATTTGTGGTGTTTCCATCATCTTCTGATTTTATTATTTTTTTCCTCTCATCTTTCTTTAGGTGCTGTTCAAATGCTTTCAACCACCTTCATTGGCTGTATAAAAATGTTTGTTCCATGCTGCTTGTATCAACACAAAACACGCATCTCTTATCCACCCAATTTCATCATGATAATGCTGTTTGTTGGATTAATGAGGTAAATGGTTAAATATTTCCTAGAGATTTATCTAGTTGCTTCATTGTGTTCTTCTGAACAGAAGCTGTATTTTCATGGCTCTCTTCCTTTTCATTCTTGATCGGAAAGCGTTTGGAGTATTCACCTTTCCCCTCAAAATAATCACGGGATAATTTTATTTTTAGTTCCTGTTGCTAAACGCTATGTTCCTTTTTCCAGATGTCAGTTTTTTGGCTAGCTTGGCTTCCCATCACATTTAGCTTCTTTCAGAACATATTTCTCTTTCCATTTGCTTTCTTCCTGTTCTCTTTTGAGGCTGATGTTTGTTTAGTGTACAAGTATTTATTATGAAGTTGCTTTGTTCACTAGCCTTTTCCAGCAATTTGCCTCAAAAGTGATACAGGCTATTAACATTTATCTTTTAAAAAGTATTTGCTGTGTACTGGCATAGTATCAGTTTGTGGCCTAGGAGAGAATAAGAATATATGATTTGGTTTCCTCTAAGCTGCAAAAGTGATAAAGGATAACAGGATTCAAATTAATTCAGAGTAGCTTTATTGTAATAACTCTGCTGCCCTGTTGTTTACTTTCATGGTTTAAAGTATGGTAAATACATAGTGTACTCGATCTACACTAAAGATGGATAACTGCAAATGATAAAATTTCTTTGGTGAATTACTGTTTATCAGCATAATTGTACTAACTTTTTCAACTGAGCCTTTTGAAAACTTCAGCTTAAAACCCTGTCATCTGAAGCTTGGTTAGAGTGCATTAAAAAGTGAACTTTGATGTTTTCTGACAGTCCACTGTGCATCCATAGGAATTGCACAGTTGCCCAAGGGTGCCTTCATTTATGCTAAATAAATAATAATGTTCAAGACAAAGCAGAAAGAAGTAGATCTGACACATTCCACCTGGTAGCTGCTGTGGAGTAACCGTGTGCAGCTGATGAGTTACTGCAGTTCAGTCAAGCTACTGTGGTTTGATAACTTGATTGCCAGCTACACCTGTCCATATCCTTAGTTACTGCAGCTCAACTTTATAAACCTAGAGAAATTATTAATGCAATTCTTTTTTTATGCTAGATGTCTGAGTGGCTCTTAAAGTATTATTTTTTTCTACTTGATTTCATGTATTCTCCTGTTACAGATTTGCAACAGTAGTCTTGGGTCTTGTCAGCTTGAAAAATGTGGCAGTTTCATTTGCAGAAACTGTTAAAAGCTCTGCACCTATTTTTACTGTTATCATGTCTCGGATGATATTAGGAGAATACACTGGTAAGTACTTCATTGTTTGTTCTTTTGTATAATACTATCACTTAGTTGACCATGGATGAGGAGATTCCACCAAATTATAGTAAATGCAGCGGGAAGAATCATTCTGTTTGAACACAATAACTAGAATATATATAAAGTAAAAAAGGATTTATTTTAATGCAGCTGTGTAAGGGCATTGTTGCTCTGAAGTTATTTTTGTGTCATGAAAATGTTATTGCAGCCTTAAATAACTGAAGTTCAGTGTGTTTCTTATAAGGACAGCTTGCTGCTCAGAATTTAAAATTCTTGAATTTCTTCACTGTGTTCACGCTATGATTTAAAAAAAAAAAAAAACCCACAAAAAAACCCCAACAAAGCCGCAAACAACTGGCTTACCCCACTACATGATTTCTTCCAGTCCACAATAGAATTTCTTTGTGATTCCACTTGTAATTGCATGCTACTTGCTTGAAGAGATTTTATTTTGCTTGTTACCAGCTATAAGTCATAGGAGTAATACAGAAGCCATGTATAGATTGCTTTGCGATGCAAAATGGCAAAAGGCTGAAATAAGCCAGAGGAAGAAGAGTAATTCAATCACAGACTAAACAGGGAGAGTATAATTTTCTTCTGTCATTTGGTGAAAAAGATGAAACAAAGACAGTCATCAGTCCATTTTCTTTCTCCAAGGGAGATACTTTTATCAGTGAGTATATGTCTACATTGTTTTCAAGAGCACCCTGCTGTTAAAGTCAATCTCACTTTAGAACCTCTGTACTTTAAAATCCAGTCAAATAAGTTGCTTGATCTTTCAACTTAAAGAAGTTAAGGTGGAATTTAAGCTTTCAAAAACTATATTTCTGATACATGTAATTGGAAGTACAGTAATTAGACTTAAATTTTTCTTTTCCTTTGCAGGATTGCTGGTTAATCTCTCTCTCATTCCTGTTATGGGTGGGCTAGCTCTATGTACAGCTACTGAAATCAGTTTCAACATTCTAGGTTTCTCGGCAGCTTTATCTACTAATATCATGGACTGGTAAGGCACAATGATAGTTGCGTATGTGGAATAACGGAATTTTGTTTATCGGTAGATTGAAGAAAATTGTTGCCTGCAGGTTTTTTTGTACACTACATTTAAATGTTGGTATTTAAGATTTATTTTTAACAAAAGATAGTTTCTCTGTCATATCTGCTAGCATTCATGAGATTAAAAAAATAGTACAACTTGTTAGTCTAAAAGAATTAGACCAAACTCCTTTCTGTAGTTGCATAATGTCTAGAACGTGAAATGTGTAGAAAACGTATCTACCAGTCTAAGGGAAACAACTATATTTCTCACGGATTGGTTTATTTGTCATAACTAAAATACAGATAAATGGTGGTGTTTGTTTTGTTTTTTTTTTTTTTTCCCCCCCAGTTTGCAAAATGTCTTTTCCAAAAAACTACTCAGTGGAGATAAATACAGATTTTCGTAAGTATTAAAAATATTTCGGGTTCGATTATAGGTGGACTTTGGGCTACATAAGGAAACTATGTGATTATATTGCACCAAGATTTTTTTTTTTTTCTCAGACTGTTTACAGACAGCTTTAACCTAAATCACTTTATCAGGGAAAGAAAATTCCTCTATGCTCAGATCCCACTGTGGTAGGTCAAAGTCTCACAATCAGCTAAAATTCTAAAACTCTCAGCATATCCAGAAATAAATCCTTATTCTGCAATCATAAAACATCCCTTAATGTTATTAGGCATGCAGAATCAAACTTTAGAACTTGCTCGATGTTTTAACTATGAAACACAGGCCAGGAGTAAAATCTTGTGGTAAAATATACCTATATATATGTATAGCTATATGTATGTATTTTACCACAAGACAAAATGCTAGTTTTGGTCTTGAAAACTTGTGTCTTTTATCTTCAGTCTATCTCTGCCAACACAAAAAGCAAAACACTGTCTTTGCCAAGAGATTGCTGAATTTGTTGTCCCCAAAGCCTGGTAGATGGCTTTTATTATTTTTTGGTATCTGTAAATACAATAATGATGCACCTTTCTTCAGGTCTAAGGAAGAGGAAGCTTTTAATCATTTTAATCATTGTTTTTTCTCCTTTGTAGAGCCCCAGAGCTTCAGTTCTACACAAGTGCTGCTGCCGTGGTTATGCTTATTCCAGCTTGGATATTTTTCATGGTAATTTGAATTCACTGACGCTGATTTATGTTTTCTTTTTGACTTGTGAGCAGAACGTGCAACTAAGGTTAATCTTAATTTTTACTTTTCATTCTTCCCTTTTTATTTTTTTAAATCACCCTGAAATGCATTTCATCTTACGTTTGCAAGAGATTGGGGGAAGGTAAAAAAAAAAAAAAGAAAAATTTCAAAGAAATAATTTCATATAGACGTGAGTTGACAAGTGACCCAGAAAGCCCAAGTTTATTTCAGGATTTTTGAGAACAAGTCATGGTTTTGTCTAAATATATTTAAAGTTTTAGATAAAGACTTGAAAAGCAAATCTTAAATATCTATTGACTTTTTGCTGATATTCACATGGTATGCAGCAATACTAACTCTCTGAAAGCAAAATTGAGCTGACGTAAGTATAATGTGTTAGGTTAAATATGTATCCTTCATATTCTGGCATTTCACTGCCATGCATCAGTGTTCAGAAAAGAAAATATCTCACAGGCAGGCTGAACACACTGGAAAGTTCATTCAGGTGACAGCTGTTTTTCTACTATTATTCTTTTGGGGGGGAAAATTTGTAGGATCTAAATGTCCTGTATGTTTTAGGGTTTGTTTTGTTGAAGTTTAAATGTAAAACTGTATCTGCTTATAATAAATGAGGTGGGTGGAAAATCATGTTTAGATTTGCTTATAAACTAAACCCTTTGTTGTTGTTTAGGATGTGCCTGTGATTGGGAAAAGTGGGAGGAGCTTCAGCTACAACCAAGATGTTGTCGTACTTCTCTTGATAGATGGAGTCTTGTTCCACCTACAAAGTGTTACAGCCTATGCCTTGATGGGAAAAATTTCTCCTGTGACTTTCAGGTAAAACTGTATTTTCACGTCAAGTACACTATTTTGTTTTCTTTTTTCTTGCTCAGTATTTCTGCTTGAGAACTAGGTAGTAAAAAGGTATTGTGCAAATAAATAAATAATGTAAATGCATAAACGCATCAAATGAAGAAGAAAACTTTTCACATCTGGATCACCAAAACTTTGTGGCTTGTTCCTTCGCTGTGTGAGGAGAGCAGCATTTGACCCATGCTGTTGAGCTTATGGAACGTGTGCTCACATTTACTAGGGGGGGTACTGTATTCTGGTTTAACAGCTGGTTAATGAGACTGAACAGATTCACTGAAACCCTAGATACAACGTTTAAGCTGCCATTTGCTTTAGTGATAAGGCAGTACCTATATACATCTCGGTGCAGTACAGAATAAGAGCAATCAGCTCTGTATTCCTCTTTTTTCTGAAGCATGACACCAGCATGTCAAGCTGTATTTGTTGAATTATACGTGCTCTTTAAAGACTGCTTCCACCTACATTGTCAGTTATCGGCAGCTTTGTTAGGCTGTTGCACAATTCTGATTCAATAATTGGTCATTTGTAAGAATATCCCTAGGGCCTGTGGAGTAATCCCTGTCCTAAACTCGGAGGTCTTCTGCTGTCTTATACTTTCAGATGCCTCTGCTACAGTCTTGTGACAATTCACTGTTACACGCATGCTTATTCTGAAGTTGTTAGTCTTCTCTACAAAACAGGATGTAAAAGCATATATTCATATTTACATGTATACAAAATTTCTTAACTGCTTGTTATAATGTTATTGGTGTGATTTAGATATTGATTCTTTTTCAGGTTATAATGCTTTATTACCTGAATAGTAGCAGCAGGTTTGCAAATGATAGTTATGTTGCTAATGTTCTGTTAGCATTTTCTGGATGTCTGTGTTAGCTAGAAATGAATTGCTGACGCTGTACTGCATACTTAAAAGCAATGAGAACAAAAACCTGAGGTGAATTATTTGTACTAGCTCTAAAATTAAGATGAGTGTAAAGATATGAGTGCTGATATATAAGCAATTTGGTTATGATATTAGCTCCAGGAGGAAAAGTGGAATCTGAGTTGGTGTTCAAAAAGCAAGCAAACCAAAAAGAGGTCCTGCTATGTTAAAGTATGGTTGTGTGTGGGATATAAGAAAGCTTTCTTTGGCCTTAATTTTTATATTCCTTTCCAGTGTTGCTAGTACTGTGAAGCATGCGCTCTCAATCTGGCTAAGTATTATTGTGTTTGGTAACAAAATCACAAGCCTCTCGGCCATTGGGACTGTTCTAGTGACAATTGGAGTTCTACTATATAACAAGGCAAAGCAGCATCAGCAAGAGACTATACACAGCCTGGCAGCTGCAGCCCCGCAATCTGCACAAAGTACAACTGAAGATACTGAGCCACTAATTTCCAAGGATTTGGAACCGTATGATTAATATGGCCATTTATTCTTCCAACCTAGTGTAACTCAAAGGAACTCTTCCTGAAAGTGGTTGTTTCTTCAACAGTTGATGCTGATGTGGTTCCTTCGAGTTTGTGGCAGGTCAAACCTGTGAGTTGAACCAGAGAGAAAACGATGGGAAGAATCCAGTAAGCCTTGATTTACTGAGAAACTGATATGCCAGAGGACCTAGTATCATATAATGTGGTAAACGTGGACTTTATTGTCTTTCCTTGACTGCAAATAACATACAAGCCTAGAGAAAGAACTTCAGTGTCTCGTGGGAAAATGATTCCCTTCTCCCCACCCATCAAAATAATGTGAAAATGGACCCATGCCTGTATTCTGCTTGCTTGCAGTGGAATGCAACTGGTGCATAACTGACATTCCTAGTTGTTTGTTACTCTGTGCTGCCTGCATCCTCCATCGTTTGTGTGCATTGTAGAGCTGGAAGAAGGAACCCCCTCCTTTCCCAACAAATGACTTATTTTGGTATATGTTTAGTCGAAGTAAACTATGGAAATGAGTCCATGCCCCAAAGCGGTGATGAGCAGCTATTTCTGACTACAAAGTTAGGAATGAAAAGTGATTTTTCTACTAAAACTTGGAAACATTGCATCCTGGTTGTGTATTGACAATATTGAAATACAAATATACACACATATACATACGCTGTATAAATGGTGTGTTGACTTAAATATTTGCAGATGCTTAGAGGTAAAAAACACTGAAAAATTTTGGTGATAAAGGAAGCAGGATCTCTGTATTTCTATAAGAAACCCTTTTAATATTTTAATTTCTTGCATTTTATTATATATTTCTGTTATGAGGAAATAAATCATTTTTTTTGTATTATTTCTAAGCGTGCAACAAAATACTGCCTTTTAGAAACTCAGGGTTGTAATTCCGACCTATGTGCAAAGTATTTCTATCATTTCTGATTATGTGAAGAATCTCGGAGTTATCTGTGACAGAGATGGAAGAGAGGTCACTAAAGGGAGCAATATTAACCATAAACTGAGGCTAATCTTTATTTGTGCTGTTTTTAAGAAGTTTTCTTTTTTTAAGGAAATTCCGTTCTGTGGTAGATCAAAGATTAAAAGTTAACTTTCAAAAATTAAAAAAAAATCTTTATTATTAGTAAATAGTTTTGGCAAAAAAGCACATCTAACTACAAAACCGTTCAAACGGACTTCTTGGTAACAAAGTTAAATTAATTTGATTTTTTTAATAATTACCACTGTTCTGAAGGAGTGTAGCATAGCATTAGAAGAATAAAGTGGTCTTTATGGTAAAAATAATTTCTAATAGGAAGTTACCAGTGGAGTTCCTGCAAAATTTAAGCTCATGGTTACATTTCCACTTGTAAGGTATTCCGTTAGCTGTTAGTGAACTATTCCTGCAGAGAGCAAAGCGTGTTCCCAAGATAGTCTCTCCGGAGAAGCCTGTCTTCTCTTTAAATAGCGTGTACTTGTTTTGCCTTATGCTTCCTTCAGGTTACATTCCTATACATGACTGGTTGCCTGGGGCGTATTCCCTGGAGACTTGAGCGGCAGGGAAATGTCAGGGTTTTTTTTCATCATTGCATATGTGATGTCTGTGGTTTTTTGTTTCTTTGTACTTCTGTCACTTTTACAAAAAGCTATGGACTATGGGGTGGAGCTCTGCTTGGTGGTTTGTGGTTTTTTTTTTTTTTTTTTTTTTTTTTTTTTTTTTTTTTTTTTTTTTTTTTTTTTTTTTTTTTTTTGTAGTTATGCCTTTAAAAAATCTCAGTGTATTTGGCAGAAAACAAAGTCTGACTTGCATCATATTCATTGGATTTTGGAACTCGTCTAAGCTTATTCGTGGCTGGTTTAGCCCCACCCTGTTCTGGCAGTAGGATAGTCCTGTTTTACTAGGGATTTGTTTTCACAGTGTTGATCTTACGTATTTTTCTATGCAGTCTTCTTAGCCTGAATTTTTATTAAACAAACCAACCTCCTCTTCATTGTCCACTTGTAAGACGTTTTCTTCCTTCAGTCATACTGGTCATTCTCCTTTACCGTTGTTCCCGATGGGTAAACGAGGAGCACTTTGTTCCGTGTTAAGAATTCTCTACAGTATTATACCCCAGCTCTTCGCCTTGTGATTGCTTTGTATGGTGGCAGCAGTACTGCCCCATTTTTTTACTATTATTATTTTGGGGGGGGAAAGTCCGCTCTCAAACCACTCCAGGGTTTCTTTCCCTGACGTTCCTCGCAGCCGCACCCCGGTACTTGTGCATGGCCCGAGACGAGCTCCGTGAGCCACAGCTATGCGGAATATTTGTTGTGCGTTTGTCAAGTACCTTCTCACAGAAACAGCACATCTTCCTTAAAATGTGAAGTCCTGAAATAACCCGAGTCCTTGCTGAAGAACGCAGGCGTGCCAGTGTGTTACCTGCAGCTGTTAACGTGTTTCTGTGACGGTGGATGGATACTGAAGTACCCACGCATGATGACCCTTGCTCTCCCGTGCCGCGTCGTCACCTCGAGTCACGGTTCGCGTCACGTCAGTCACCAGTGGGTCACTCTCATTTTCCTTTTTAGGGATTGCCCTTCCCGCACTGAATTCATGTACATTCTCCTTTGGGGGGGTGCGTGTCTTCTGCTGCCGTTATCTGACTTGTTGGACTCATGCTTTATCCACGTGCATAATAATAAAATGTTAACTTTCCAGATGTAATTTTAAGGATGGTGCTAAAGACGGGTGATAGCTTCCCCTGTTCTGCCAGTGACGGGGGTTGTTGTTTTTTATTAATTTATGAATTAATTTATTACCTTCCTGCCAGCAGGAGGAAACAGCCGCTTTGCCAATTCCTTAGCGATTTTGGTCACTTCCTGGCCCGCCCCTCTCATGGCGGCGCCCTCCCCCGCGCCTGCGTCACCGGCCGCGCGCGTGACGTCATCAGGCGGCGGCGGCGGCGGGCGGAAGTGGCGCCTTTGTTCCGCGCTGCTCGTCCCAGTCTCCGGTAGCGGCGGCGGTGAGTGGNCTGCGGGTGAGCTCCGGGCCTGGGGGGTTCCCGTTGGCGAGGCTGAGCTGGGCCTGCCCGGTGAGAACAGCGGTTCCCGTCGCTTGGCCGGTCCCGGAGCTGTAGGCGGCGGGCTGGTGCGTACAGCCGCCTCTGCGGCTTCCTCGGCGGTGAAACACTAGCCCTTGTTTGCAAACGGTGTTTTCGTTTTACTTGGACAGGCCCTATATTCGTAGCAAAGGGCTTTGCGCGCTTCTAGGTTTCAAACGGACTTTGCTGCTTCGGGATAGGTCAAGTCTAACGGGACTTTACTTGAAGACGGTTTGTTGTTTGTCTGGATATAAAAGCTGAGTGTAAAATAGACAGCTGTTTTGGACTCTGTAGTTTGGGTAGGTTTCATTAATGTCAGGTTCTTTTTCAGAGGTTTTTTTAACTCAAATGGGTGATGAAAAGGATTCTTGGAAAGTGAAAACTTTAGATGAAATTCTTCAGGAAAAAAAACGAAGGAAGGAGCAAGAAGAGAAAGCAGAGATAAAACGCATGAAAAATGTAAGCTGCTCTTTGGTATACAAGCGTTTCTAATGAAACCGGAGGAGTTTCAATGCCTATATCCTCATTTTCCGATGAGAACAAGGCTTCTTGCCCTGTCAGCGGAATTCCTCTGTGCTCTTATGCATGTTTCGTGGGTGATGGCTAATTCCAAAGTTTGACAAAAATATGATGCTTTGCTAAGATCTTATTGGCCTTACGTTGTACGCTGTGCTTTGTTTCATAGTTGTTGGTTACAAGAGGTAAAGAAATCGGTGTGATTGACTAGAAGTTGCAGTTCAAGTAAAAACCCTTCAAAGAATTTATAGAAGAATGGGTTTAAGTAATTATTCTTGAATAACTTTTATGTTAGTATTTGGTTTTGTAGAATTATGCACAAAATATTTTTTAAAACCCACAATAGTTAATGCAATCCTCCTTAATCGTCGTTTAATTTTGTCTAATTGCATTGAATTTACAGAGCTTGAGCTATAATTGCAATCAAACTGCATTTGGCTGCCTACAACTATGAAATCTGTGCTTCGTTGGTTAGTGGCGTGACCAGTTGAGGATGGCTGTTGAGCCAGGAATGGAAGAGTTGAGTACTATTTACATTTTTTCATTTTGTGATATAAAAATTAATTGCATTTTGGTTTTGCCCTTTGTTGTGTTTCTGTCACAGTCAGATGATAGGGATTCAAAGCGGGATTCTCTTGAAGAGGGGGAGTTGAGAGATCATCGCATGGAAATAACAATAAGAAATTCACCTTACAGGAGGGAAGACTCTATGGAAGACAGGTAAGAATAAGAGAATAACCTTGTTACCTTAGGAAGAGTTGCTGAAAATAACCTTTAGGACTACTGAGAAGAGGGTCTAAAAATATCCGAAGGGGAAAAATTTTAACTTGTTTAGCATGCAGATGTGCCATCTTGCCACCTGTTCGTAGAACATGCCAGGGTATCATTTTGAAGTACTGATTAAGTCTCAACAGAGTATTGTGCTCCAATTTTGGCCACTACCTAGTAATAAAATATTTTGCTCAAGATACAGTTAAATCAAGCCCGCTGAGCTCTTCTTGGTGCTTAATTCATCCTCGTTTTGCTTGTGTATTAAAAGTGCGCATATAATAATATTTTCTCATCTATGTGACTACGATTTCTGTTAATGCCTTGGTTCAGGGGTATTATGGAAATGAACTTTAATACAAATTAGTACAATAGGAAAAAATGCATTCTTTTTGAAATGGAGAGAAGAGGAAATAACACAATCAATTTGAGAGGACATGTAACCTTCCTGAGTTTATTAATTTGTCTTGTATTTTAGAGGAGAAGAAGATGATTCCTTGGCTATAAAACCACCACAGCAAATGTCACGGAAAGAAAAAACCCATCATAGAAAAGATGAGAAGAGGAAAGAGAAACGTAGACATCGTAGTCATTCAGCAGAAGGTTGTTATTACTGCATTTGGATAACATTTCTGGTGGCTTCCCAAGGTGAAGCCAAACAAGCACTATGTAGAAAGTAAATAACAATAACTACAATCTAAAGAAAGCACGTCAGGTGGATAAGACAAAGGAATTTAAACTTGTGTTATTTCTTTGATTATGTTTAATTCCCTTATGGGAATGACAGGGATATATATATGTTTGAGAGGACAGTAATCACTATGGGACAGGGACGTAGAGTTTACTTTTACTCTTTGAAGTCTGTTAAACTCCTTTCTGGCTTCGCTGAGTGAGTGGGCTGAGCTATGATCTTTGTATCTGACTGTAAAGGAAAAAATATCCTTTCTAGAACATTCATGTCGTATTCCTGTTACTAGCAACCTTTTTATGTTTTTAATGCAAGCATTTGTGCAAGATCTTACAATCTTTTAATTTTCCAACACGCTTTCAGATCAGGATTTTTCTATTAAGAAACTAACAGAGAAGATGAAAATAGGTTGCCATAAGTTTCATCCTTTCTAGTTTTGCTTTTCAAAAATAGGAGCACTAAATATTTTGAATAGTAACACTCCAAAATTCATTTTTGTTTGTTTAGGGAAACATGCCAGAGTGAAAGAGAAAGAACGGGAACACGAGCGTAGGAAGAGACATAGAGAAGAGCAGGATAAAGCCCGTCGTGAATGGGAAAGACAGAAACGGAGAGAAATGGCAAGGGAGCATTCCAGGAGGGAGAGGTACATCCATCCCTCCCTTCCTGTGACAAAGCAACAAAGAGATGAACAGCTTCCTCCTCTAAATCTATCTCTAACCTTACATTGTTTCATTGACAAAAAAATTCAGAGCAAAAACTTGTAAGGACTGATGCCAGTGCCACGTTCCTGTGAATGTGTTGTCTAATGAAAATGTGTTCTTGACTTTAATTACCTTTGTAAGTGCCTTCATTACAACAGATATTTGTAGGTGAATTCATTGCCAGTGTTTTACTATAATAATAAAAAAAACCCGCAAACCAGTTTTGCATAGTATCAGGGCATTTATTGACTGAACTTGCTTAATTTCTGTTTAAATCCTGATAAGGGCGCAGAAGCTCATGTGTTTGAGAGTGCATGGTTTTTGTCTTTGAAACACTGTTTTTAGGATCAGCTGAAAAGCTACGTCTGTTTTTGACTGATATGCAGTCAGTGGTATTGTTGCTAATTAAATTGAATGGCCCTGTAGTTTGTTATAGAAAAACAATTTTCCTTTACTTCATAAGCTGAATTTGTAATGAACTGTAACGTAACAAAAAATAATTCTTTTCTAGAGATCGTCTGGAGCAACTGGAGCGAGAACGAGAGAGAAAAATCAGAGAGCAGCAAAAAGAACAAAGGGAGCAAAAAGAACGGGAAAGGCGAGCTGAAGAAAGACGTAAGGAACGGGAAGCCAGAAGAGAGGGTAACTATCTCTGTGTAAATGTTGTTTGGTGGAATGGAGGCATAGAANGGCTGGGAAGGAAAGAAAAAGGAGGGGTGGGGGGAGGCTTCTACATGGATGGGGGGAAATCTATTAAATTCTACACGGGGAAATAAAACAATGTCATATGCCTTAAATATCACGTCATATTGGTTAGTCAGTAAGTCTTTGCCTCCCTCTGTTAGTCTGGTTTCCTATAGAAACAGAATTTGTGTAATTGCCATTGTCTCTATGCATATGTGTGTGTATCCGTCGTGACCCCAGTCACTTCTGAACTCTTTGGCTGAGTCTAACCCAATTTGATAGAGGTTGAAGTCTCAAAGTGAAGTGTTTTAAGGATTTTGGGAGATAAATTGCAAAGAGAGCGAGAGAGATCGTGTAAGTACTCCAACCATGAAAAAGGCTGTAGTGGGAGTCAAGTGTGGAAGATCTGATAAGTGAGCAATTTAATTTACCTTCTACACATGAACCCTCACTTTGCATAGCGTATCAGATACTTGCAATTTAAGTTCAGATAATTTTTGCTTAAAGGATCTCTGTCCCAGCTTTCAGAGGTAAAAATCAGAACCCATTCCTGTGATCATGTGACAAAGATTTGTTGAAGAGTAGCAGAAAAAGCTATGTTTATTGCTATTCTTTGAAGTTTGGCTCATACCGAACAGCTCCTTTTTGTGCTTGGTATTTACACTGCTATCGTTCAGTCTATCTAGCCTCTCATTTTAGTTATTTTTATTGCTGTAAATGTTTGTCAGCTCCTTCTAACCCTTAGCTGGTTTTATTCTTTTATGTATCTTTCTGGTCTGTCAACTTCTCTCTCTGGCATTAATGCCTTCATTTCAGGATGTTTACTCGGTAGTATCTAGGGCATCTTGCTTCTGTTTCCTAAGTATGGCAGCACCTTTCTCTAAGCACTACAAACCCATATTTTATTGTGCATGAGGTAAATCATAGTCCTTTATTCTCCTAGGTATAGTTAGGTTCCACTTCCACTCCTCCCCGTTACCCTTTAGTTTGTAAGGAAAAATGAAAGGTATGCAAAGCAGGTGGTTGTGGCAGACAGAAGTATTCTAATTAGGGCAGGGAGCTGTAACAATTTTTTCCGGTTTTGTTTTCACTAGTTTCTGCACACCATAGAACAGTGAGGGAAGAATATGGAGACAAAGTAAAAATGAGACCCTGGAGTCGCAGCCCATTACGACAGCAAAGAGACAAGCTTGAGCAAGGAGATAGCAGGAAACCAGGTAGCATTTGCCACTTTATAATGTCTTTGCCTGCGGGCTAGGAGGAGCTGTTCTGGGGTAGTGTTTAATTTTTAGTAGTAAACGTAGATCCCTGGTACTCTATTGAAAGTATTGTCCACTCCAGCCATGGTGGCATAACTCTGGAATATTCATGAATACGTACACACGTACTGCTTTCTAAAGCAATGCTGGTTTTACAGGTAATTGTGTAACTGACAAATTGAATGAATCTTTCCTCCTTAGTAGTAGGAACAGGAATTTTAAAAGTTTCAGGGTTACTTCATTCAGTGATGAAAGAAACTGAATTTTTAAAATTTTGTAGTTTAATTCCCTTGCAGATTAAAAAGGGATTGTTTACATTAGCATCGCTGATATTGTCATCTTGTAGAAGAAAAGAAACACTTAAGGCAGTATTCTGGTTAGATGGTGAATTTTGTTTTCTAAGCCAGAAAATGGTCCTAGAAGGTCTTAACTGTGAGTAGAGAACTTGCACAATGGACATAGAAGCATCTTTGGTTAAAGAAAAAAAGCTTTGCGTCTTCTTTAGTAATGTGCGTAGCTGTAAAAATAAGTGTAACTGTTTCAAGTAAGCTGCAGGTGAAATCCCAGGTGGAGGCAGGCAGTAAGTCCTTTGAAGCTACTACTGTCGAATCGATCAACAGTTATTTGCACGTGCTATTTCATGGTGGTCCAGAGGCGCTGCATTAGAATAGGAAGCACTGATAGTAAGCGCTGTATGTACACGCATTAGTGAGACTGTCTTGTGACGATACTTGTTACCATGTTACTTTTTTTTTTTTTAAAAGTTTTTTTTAATTACACTTAGAGGGGCTTAGGCATATACCATGTTTAAAAAACGAAAAGGTCAATATTCTGCATTTTTGGCTGTTGATCATGCGCCACTGCAATACAGAAATGCTCTTTGTCTTTTGAGCAGAGTGTGATTTTTTTTTTTTTTTTTGAGCGTTCTGTGTTTCCAATACAGGATGTTCAGCACCAGTTTAATGGCCAGAGAAAGTAAAGCAGTTACCTGGGTATTCAGAGTCTTATAAATAGAAGTGACATTCAGTCAGCACCCTGTTTTTAATTTTTATGGTCTCAGCAGTAAAAGAAGAGAAACCAGAAGAGAGAGATCCTCTTTCAGACTTGCAGGACATCAGTGACAGTGAGAGAAAAACCAGCTCGGCAGAGTCTTCATCAGGTGATTAAATGCAATTTAGTAGCTGTAATTAGTTGTTCAATTGTGTGTTGAGGAAACACTGTTGTTAGAGTGTGGGCCTACTTAGTTATGTGTTTGATTATTCCTGAACAGAATCTGGATCAGGCTCGGAAGAAGAGGAGGAAGAGTCTAGCAGTGAAGGTTCTGAGGAAGAGGGAGAGGAAGAGGAGGAAGAGGAGGAGACGGGAAGCAATTCTGAGGAAGTGTCTGAGCAGTCAGCTGGTGAGTAACATAAAGCAGATCCTGGAATGGTGTGTTACGATTGTCTTTGTTTCTCATTCTGTATTGTTTTATTTGAATATTTTCCTTTTCTCTTAGTCTAGGATAGGCTGAGACCTCACAGGTCAAGATAACTAAAAAGAAAAAAACCAAGTACAAGTCATATTCTAACCTTTTATATAGAGGTAATACCAATTACTCGTCTAAGAAGCCAGATTAGAAAACTGAAAGCCAATTTTGTCTTCCTGAATGGTGTAAAGCTAACAGTTCAAATGATTTTGTAACATAACAAATATTCTGTAGAGAACAATTCTGCATTTATTTGGGGTGTGGTGAAATACAAATGTCTCTATCACTTTGAATTATTTTCAGTTGCAAAATGCAGGGTTTTTTTTCATGCCAATACAAATAAAAGAACATAATAAAAAAAGGTTTAGTAAAAGAGTCTACTTACAGCCATTCTTGTCATTAATTAGTAAAGAAAAGGCACAAAAGCATGCTCTGATGGCTGGGTGTTTTTCTTTAAAATCAGTTACAGTTAACAAGCAAATATTCATAAGTTTCCTGACTTATTTTATTCACCTGCCCCATCCCTGAATTCCCGGATAATTGGAAAGAATTGTGTTCTCTGTTGGAAGCTGGAAGGTGCAGTTCTGTGGAATTAGGGGAAACATTTGCTTTCCAAGTGAAACAGAAGTACGAGGTCATGAACTAGATAGCGGGGAAGAAGGCCTGGTGAATTAGAAAAGCATTTCAATGATGATCTGCCTTACAAGGAACTACAGAAGTATTGAGTTTATTCAGTTGCACTTGATTCTGTTTTGCAGAAGAGGTGAGCGAGGAAGAAATGAGTGAAGAGGAGGAACGGGAGAATGGAAACCACATCCCAGTTGGTACAATGCAAACACTGAATATTTAAAGAAGTGTTTGGCTGAATTTTTGCAGCCAAATAAATCTATTTCTACAAATGTTTTAAAATATTTTAAATGTATTTCCTGTTGCAGTTTTGCCATCGTTCTAAAGCATCTTATATTTGGCATTTTGGGACCCTTTTCATGTCAGAATCAGAAATTCCTTGAAATCTGTTCCAAGGTCTATGTTTAGAGGAAGTCAGATCCTAGTCTAATGAGCTAATGTTTCCTTCTTTTTTTATTTTCGGTGCCTTCTTCTGTCCTCTCATCAAAAAACCTTTGCAATCAGAATGAGATATACTGGATCGGTTTTCTCTCTCATTCTGTTAGTGTAAAAATTTATTTTTTTGACATGCTGTATTTAACGCTGGACATTGTATTTACATGACTGTAAATGAGTTCTTGAGAGCATCATCTCTGCAAAGAGGAGAAATCAGGCTTCTCATTGACCTTTATTGTTGCAGTAACTTAAGTTGCGTAAATTGCACACCAATTTCATGCATAGCGATCAGCGTTTCACTACCGTTATTTGTCTAAAGCTGAACTTAATTGTTCCAAACGGCTTCCTCTTTCCACGACTGATTCTGACTTTTAAAGTTACAGAGTCGAGGTTTGACCGAGATTCAGCAGGAAGCGAAGTAGAAGAGGAGGAAGTAGGGGAGGGTACCCCTCATTCCAATGCCATGACAGAAGGAGACTATATTCCTGACTCACCAGCTTCCTCCCCCATTGAATTGAAACAAGAGCTTCCTAAGTATCTTCCTGCGCTTCAGGTAGAGGATCACTTAAAGGATGCTCGAGAATATCATAAGCAAAGGGATTTCCCTAGCTGTTTTGTTTTATCTCATGCACAAATACGTGCTTATGATGTTTAGTTGATGGGCAGAATATGCCTTGCTGACTCAGCATCGCAATATACACATTTCTGTGTGAAATATTGCTGTCTCTTTTGACAAAGAAAAAATGCGCATGGAGTAAAAATGAGACTACTCTTTTAGATCTAGATAAGAATGTAATAGTACATTTGATGCTCTGGTGTCTTGGTATTGCTATCTGGAAATAGATACTTGTGAGAGAAGAGTTCTGTTAACGTGACTAGAAACTGATGGGTGGTTTTTCTTTTTGTAGCCAACAGCAAAGTGTAGAAATACGAAGAGAAAGCATATTTTTATTAATTGCACTATGTGAAAGGTATCAGTCTAAGGTGCTGAGTTGCCACCTTTGCCATTACAGCAGAAATTTCAGTTTATTCTGTGCAAAAGTGAATGAGTGAAGAGTTAATGAAATAATGTAGTTAATCTAGTAAAACACAGACTCCGTCCAGGATTCCTTTAGAGTTCCCAGTGAAAATACAGACCAAAGATACCTTTCTCACATGGAGTAGCCATATTGTTGAATTCTCTTGGTAAATTTTAACTATTCCCGTGAAGTTGCTGAAGTTTACCTTATGTCTTATCTAAAAAAACTGAGCAAAGCCCTCCCCTGGATGCTGGAGGAGTAAATGTTGTCTGTCTGTTTTTTCAGGGATGTCGTAGCGTGGAGGAATTTCAGTGTTTGAACAGGATTGAAGAAGGAACGTATGGTGTAGTGTACAGAGCAAAAGACAAGAAGACTGGTTAGTATAAGTGGTCTCCAGTTATTATCTTCATGGTATTTAGGGCTGAAGTTGTATGTAAATTATGGTTCTGCATTTTTCGTTGGTGAACAAAATCTGTCTAAAATGCTTTCTTCTTTACCAAGAATAATCTATGCTTTTTAATAGGATGTGGACTTGGACGTAAGGGTTTCACTTGCAGTTCTTTGAATTCAGAAGTAATCTCTGTATGGGCCGTGATGGTGTAGAACGATTAACATGATTTCAGTTTCTGGCTCGAAAGGCAGTTATTTCCGGCTTGAGATGTGCTGTAGATAGTTACTAGGTTGCAAGCTTCCAAAATTTGATATAAGCATTCCAGCAGGCGTCACTGTAAGCGCAGGGAATTCATAAAGCAGCAGTTGGTGTGCAGTAAGTATATACTGCAGTATTTTGTTGTAGAGAGAACTTTCACTCTTTTCTTTCTTTACGCTCCCTCTCAAAAAAACACTTCTTGTGTATACAAATGGATTTATATTTTTAAAACTCAATCTCTTTGCTTATCTGGTTTGTAATGGTAAGAACCTCGAAGAAATTATTGCATTTCCTATGAATGGTGCGAGAACCAACCATCAAGTCATTTATATTTTCCTCTTCCATGGTGATTCCTCAAGTGAAAGAAAAGTTTGCTTTGATAATTTAACAAAAACAGTGATTTTAGCGCAGTACTTCTTTTTTCCTAGAGAAAGATAATGCACAGCAAGATACAATGTGTTCTTTTGGCTCTGACCTTGGTTTCCCTGTAGTGTTGCCACCACTAGTGATACATTACTTTCTAGCAAGCTGGCCATTTTCAAAGGGAAACTGTAGCACCAGTAAATTCAATAGCTGCAGATTTAAATAGAGTTGGCAGATGGTGAAGAGAGCGTGTGAAAAGTACTATCTTCCAAAGCAGACCTAGGCAGAAATTAAGGTTGTTCTCAGGTTCCAACTCACAAGCTGTGATTTTGGTGACAGGTTTAAATTCTGGATTCCTTGGTTCCTCTGTTTATTTTAGAGTAACATGACTGTTTGGTCTCCTTTGGGGAGTGGAAGTACACAGCTGGCATCATGGTTCCCCTGAGTTCACTTGTTTGCTGGACAACTACCACAAGCGTGTTTTTATTTTCCTTCTCTGTCTTGAGGCCCTCTCTGAGACTGACATAACCATTGTTCTCCACAATATCATGCAAAAACCAGATGTATTTAAATAATTCACTTCAGTAATGTTTTGAGTAGCACCTTGGTTTCAAGTCGGGTCTTTAAACAGAGGTAAACAGCATTTGAGGCATTTCTGTCTGCTGTTTTATCTTCCTAAGTATGGTGAGGAGTTTAGAGTTAAACACAATTTTTCTTCAGTTTCTTTCCAGGTGAGCTATATTAGAATAGACTAAAAAATGTGATGCAGCTTTTGGATTGTTGGTTTGGATTTTAGTCTTTAAACTTGGCAATCTTTTGGTGTTGGTGGTGGTGGGTTTTTTTGTTTTTACTTTGCTAATGTGAGACTGACTCTGCTGCTTGGTTCAACAGAATGTCTTGAGTAATGGTTTTCATTCAATAAATTAGTGACAGAATGCTGGGGGGTGTATTAACGTGCATTTTATTAGCTATGTGATGGGAAATCTGCAGTTAATAATTCTGTTTTCTTTGCAGATGAAATCGTGGCTCTGAAGCGGCTGAAAATGGAAAAGGAAAAGGAAGGCTTTCCCATTACTTCTCTGAGAGAAATAAATACTATTCTGAAAGCACAACATCTAAATATTGTCACTGTCAGAGTAAGGCCACAATCTTCTATTTCAAGAGTATTTTTGTTTTTGAAATATTGCCTCTTGGCTTTTAAAATGCCTTATAAAAACGTTAGCGTTTGTAGCGGAGCTTGTTTCTGTAAACAGTTGTATATTACCCATGAAACTATATAGACATGACTTGTCTCTGCATAATCTGATGCTTTGCAAAAATGAGCTGGCTTTTCTTTTTCGTAAAAAAATACACTTTCTATGGATTTCACCAGTGGCAGGCTCCATTTATCCTCTTGACAGTAAATTTCTAAAATTGACTTTTGCATGCTTTTTAAATACTGTGTGCTTGTTTTGATCATTTGTTTCTGTGTTTTAGGAAATTGTTGTAGGTAGTAATATGGATAAAATCTATATTGTAATGAACTATGTAGAACACGATCTCAAGAGTCTGATGGAAACAATGAAGCAGCCATTTCTACCAGGTACTGTTTGCCATAGTCTCCTCTAATTCTCAAAACTGGAAAACTGGCCAACACAAACCTGTGTCTTTGGGCTGTAGTGACATCAGAGAACTAGCTTTGTGCAGTGACATATATTGTCTTGGAATGTCCTGTGAGTGTTCTTTGGAACAGAGACTTCATTGCTTTTTCTCTGTTCCGTCTGATTTTACTGATATAAGTGAAAACAGGATCATAGGCTGGGAGCGCTGATACTCATGGTGATATTTGGCCAATGAATCCAGTTTGCATGCTTAGGGTGAAGTGGAGGTTGAGATGGGAAATTGAGGGAGTTACCCCTATGCTAAACTGGAAAAAGAACACTGGGTTTTAATTTTGGCCACTTCCTATGTTTTTGAGAGGCATTACATTTCTAAGCATTATTTGGATGCATTCCAGCTATCCAAATTAATTTTGCTTTATTGGCAACTCTGTCCTTTAACTTTTTCAGTGATGTATTTTTATGGTGCAGTCTACATTAAGCTTTTAACTTGACATCCCTTTCCTCCCCCTGCCCCCTTCCTTGTTCTCCAAACCAAAAAAAATTAAGATAGATTTCTTTTCTTAAATGTATTTGGCTTCTCTTTATCATTTCAGGTGAAGTGAAAACCTTGATGATTCAGTTACTGCGAGGAGTCAAGCATCTTCATGACAACTGGATACTTCACCGAGACCTGAAAACTTCCAACCTGTTGCTCAGTCATTCAGGCATTTTAAAAGTAAGAATTACATGAAGTATATCACACTAACGAAAAAGCTTGTATTGTTGAATTACAGTGCATTATAGCTATGCCAAGAGCTGGATAGAATGTTTTGCATTCGTCTGGTGGAGGTGTGAGGCGCGACTTGTAAAACATAGAGTTGCAGAGGAGTGGACTTTACTATTAAAGTACAGAAAAGAGATTGCCGTGCCACAACTGTAAGATTTATGCTAGGGTGTGACAAATAAGCATGCTCGAGTGAATGCTGATTCTTTATAGTGTGATTAGAAGTCCGAACAGTGTTCTTTTCCTGGTGATGCAGCATACTATATCCATGACAGTGTCATTTACTTTTTCTATATCAGCATCATAGTGTTTGAAATGGGGTTGTGCTTTCAACTTGAGAGACTGTGAAGCTTAATAAAGAATATAAATCTCTGTAGTAGTGCTGAACTGTCCAGTCACTGGTAGAGATGGAGATTCTCTTTACAAAGAAAAAGTCTTTTAAAAAAGTTGCACGCTTTAAAAATCTATCTAACCTTTCACTGACTTCTTGCAAAAATCTAAGAGAAAAGCAGTACTAATAAGATCAGGACATAACATTTCAATTTTTACTTCTAAATTTTAGGTGCTGATTACGTATTGCCATTATTTACATCTTACAGCTGTTACTGTTGTTAAACCTTTCCCTTTCTCAGGAAAACTGGACTTTGAGTATTTTTCTTGCTTGCAAAGTTGAAGTCGGCATCTATTGTTGTTTGGTTTGGTTTTTCCCCCTGCCATGTGAGCTTTCTGTCAAGGTGATCAATAACAGGAACTCTTACGTGGCCTCAGGAAGGGAAAATGTTTTTTCCCTTCAGTGGAAAAAGACAGGGAAGGCCCATGAGAAACGGTGTATTCTGGGTGGTTGTTTTTCAAGGCTGGAAGCCATGCAATAGCCGACATGGCCGACGCATCTTGGCACTGTTAGTGAGTGGTATGGTCAATGTTGGAAATAGTGCTGATGACCAATTTTCATTTAGGTTGGAGATTTTGGACTAGCCCGGGAATATGGATCTCCACTGAAGCCTTACACACCAGTGGTGGTGACGCTTTGGTACAGGGCTCCAGAGCTGCTGCTTGGAGCCAAGGTATGTTCCTCCTTGTTCCTCTGGCTGCTAGAGAAATAACTCTTCAGACTAACTTTATTTTATGATTTATGAACAAAGTATGAGTATGCTTGATTCTTTTTATTGATTTTAGAGATGGAAATTCTGAATCTTCAGTATTATTTTTCCTAATGACACACCTAAAAAATTCCATCTTCCACAGAGAGAAGGTGGGTGGGTGACAGATGGAGTTTTTTTCCCTTTAGAATGCTGATGTGGTAGTGCAAACTGTCACCGTCATCTTGGGCAGCTGGATTTTTTAATTTTATTTTTTTTAAACTTAGTCTAAAATTTGTGACACCTGGGAGCACAACAACGTACTGGCAACATTCTGGCAATGTTCCCTACTGATTACCTGTTTCGTAACTGAAATCTGGATGAACTCAGTAGGATTCTGTAGGGTTTCAGTGACAAGAACGGTGCCGGAAAAAAATACTGCACTACCACCAAAAAAATGGGTGCAAAAGTGAAAGAAGCCCTATGCTGTCTTTCAAAGATGTTTTTGTAATAGGAGAAATGGCTACATTTAAGAGAAGAGGTGTACCACGGAGACCAGGAGATTGCTGTTGTGGCAAAACAAGGGCTAAGGATCTCCGTGAAAGAGAGTACAAGCTAGAATGCTTTGCTAGTTGTGATGCTCTGTTTGTGAGTGAAAAAGAAAAGGCAACATTGTGGAGACTTTCATGTTTCATCCTGAAGTATTTGTATATATGGGTATTACTCATAATTGACAGTAATTTTGACTCTTAAATAAATAACAGCTGAGACCTGTGCCTTAGGTATTGGAATGATTGTATGTGTTCTGTTCAGAGTGGTAGAATCTTTAAGAAAAAAAAAACAACCCAAACCGAAATAAAACCCCAAACCAAAACAACAACAACAAAAAACCACAAACAACTCAGTGAAAGTATCTTACTGATTTTATAAGGTATAATATGTTCCTTCTTTTCAGGAATATTCAACGGCGATAGACATGTGGTCGGTAGGGTGTATATTTGGAGAGCTGTTAACGCAGAAACCGCTGTTTCCAGGGAAGTCAGAAATTGACCAGATTAACAAAGTTTTTAAGGTAACATTTTTAACAACTTTAGATTCTAACTGACTGGTTTTAGAGGCAGGTACATTACAGTAGTAAGAAATTAAAAGTGCTTGTTGCTCTTTGACAGAGATTCAGCCTCAATAAAAGGCTTATTACTCTGATTCTTGTTTTACAATGCTTCTAGGAGGCTAAAATCATGGTTTGTGTTTTGTCTCTTTTCTCTGGATACTTACCAAATCCTATAGCTACATAAGGAATAAGCAGAAGGGTTGCACTCCAGAATGAGTTTATTAAGGAGGTATTTTACTTTACAGGATCTAGGTACTCCAAGCGAAAAAATCTGGCCTGGTTACAATGAGCTGCCAGCAGTGAAGAAGATGACATTCACAGAATATCCCTATAACAATCTACGCAAGAGATTTGGAGCCCTCCTCTCTGATCAGGGGTTTGATCTGATGAACAAGTAAGTGCTAGCTGCTTGGGTGGCCGTGGGAAAATGTGTTCACATGCTACGATAGTGGTGGAAAATGACTGGTAGTGAAGCATGGTGTTTCAGCACGTTTAACCTTGTCAGAACACGCTGATGCATTTGAAGTTTGTCTGTGACATTCCTTGCAACAGCTTTATTCAGTGTACCAGGCTCTTTAACACCTGCTGTTAAGCCTCAGTCCAAGACTATTCTTGCACACCTATATCCTAGAAGAATAGAAAAATGTTTTAGTAGTAGTTTTAGCTCATTCATGTTGTGTTTAATTACGTGGTGAGTCAGCTATTGTGCAGTCTGCTGATGGGTCTTGTTAAAACCATTGAATTGCACTTGAAAAAAGCAGTACATTATTAAAGAATTAGGAAAATAGCAATCTTGGTTTTTTCCTAGATTTTCAAAGTTCGTGAGTTCTGTCACATTTGATGTTCTGGCAATCCTTTTAACTAACTCTACTGGTGCATTCTGATTGGATTCCAATTAATTTTTCTTTAAAAGGTTGACGATGGCTTGAGAGATTTTTTGTTCTCCTCCCTCCCCTAATATTCCCTTTAAATTTCATGACATGAAGTAGTGGAAATGATTGAGTTTCAGTTCCTACTTAGAACTTGTCTCTATTTAAAAAAGGTAAATTTAAAAATATTTTTAAAAAAGGAGAGATTTTCAGTCTTTCCAATTTTTAAGAATTATGCTGCTCCAGGTTTTTGAATGAGTTGTGAATAATTTATTGGAAGTTAGGTAACCTTTCAGAAGGTCCAAGCACAACATGTCTTAATAAAGATGGATATCACATCAGTGTCATCTGCTCCTTAGTTGATTTGGTTATGACAGGGGTATGTCTTCATCATTTTGGGTAAGAATGACAACACTGTAGTATTCATGTGAGTCTGGAACTTACCAAAACACCTGAGTAAGTATACATAAGTCAGTAGAACTCATTACATGTACAAATCTTGGATATATAAGGATTTACATAGTCAGGGCCAAATACTGTTTGGTAGGACAAACAGTACAGTAAAACATGTTTCTGTATTGTGAAAGGTTTAAAATAATCAACGACAAGCTGTACAGTTAAGTTACACTATATTACAATATTTTGTGATGTATCGATATAATCTCAGTTGTCTTCTCTAAAAAACAAAGCAGCATTGTAAAATATTTTAACTGAACCACCCCGGATCCCTTTTGAGCCAGATGTGACCACCCGTAGGTTCTGAGGTGTCAGATCTGTAAAGAGATCCCTACAAAAGCTACTTTTGATATGCAGTTCCAGCTGCAGTTCCATTAATTATAGATTCAGGTAGGAAGCATGCTTTTAAAATCAGCTAGCTATGTTAGATCACCCGTGTGTCGGCAATCATACCCATTAATAGAATTCTATGTTAAAAATCAGAAAATTCTAAATTGCCTTTCTGAAGAATTTATAATTTTGGGGCTAAAATTTTTCTTCTTTCTGTCCCTCTGTGTCTCTTCTTCCCTATTTCATTGTCTTCCTAAATTCTTCTCAGCTTTTTGACATACTACCCAGCCAGAAGAATTACTGCCGAAGATGGTTTGAAGCATGAGTATTTCCGAGAGACTCCCCTTCCTATCGATCCCTCCATGTTTCCCACCTGGCCAGCAAAAAGCGAACAACAAAGAGTAAAACGTGGCACTAGCCCACGACCGCCTGAGGGAGGCCTTGGCTACAGTCAACTGGTAAGCACAGCAGATCGAGGCAACTGACACAGACTTCTGGTGTCCTCAAACATGTCCAAATCCTGATTTTGGAAAAGCTCATGTGGACTGCATTTTGTCAGCCTCCCGGGGCTCGGGATCCTGAGACTCACCTGTGCTTGCATGAAAAAGACACTACAGAAGTCCAGCTTTCCCTCTGTTCCTTTTCAAAGGGCAGGTCCAATTACTGTTGTATTCACAGAATCATAATTTCAGTACATAATCTGAGAAGGAAATGATGCCTGGTTTTATCACAGTGAAGAAGAATTTTTATTTTGAAAGTGTCCATTGTTTCACACTTTCAACTAAGCTTTCACAGCGGAAAATTTATTTTTGAAAAAAATCCAAAGCCTGGTAAGGTATGCATATCTTGTGGGTAGAGACAGTCTCTTTTTCCAATATTTGGAGAAGAATTCAAAAAAGGCAAGGCTGGTGTTCTTTCTGTCAGTGGGGATTGTGCTGCCCATGTTGGAAAAAAAGCTGGCTGAAAAAGATGCCCTTGTAAGCATGGCATGTTACCGTCTCGGGTGCCTTAATTATATCAACTACTTATTACTGTTTTAATGTCTCAGCATAGATGAAACGGCACCAGGCAGTTATAGCGCCCAATTTAACAGACGAGGTAGCCTAAAAGTTTGTTTAGCCTTGATTTTTGAGGGTATAAAAATTAACAAGGAGGGTATGTATGTAGAGTGTGTTTCATCAGATGCTGAGTAAGAAGTATAGTTTGAAGTATAGTTTACACTTTTTTATACAGTATGTTCACAATTCTTTTCATCATGTGCAGTCAAAAATAGGTATACAAACTAGGAATACACTTGAGATGCCTTTAGAAAAGATAACTTTTGAAATAGCAATGTTTAACCATCATGAGGAAAACACTGTGCATCGACCTTAGCTATGGTGTCACTAAAGCAAACGTTTGTCTCTCATCTCCTAAAGATGCTTTATTCTTTTGTTGTTGTTTAGATTTTTGTGTTGGAGAGGTAAATACATCTGCACAGACACTAAGAAATGAATTGTGATTGGTTTTCACAGGGTGATGATGATCTGAAAGACACAGGTTTTCATTTGACCACCACAAATCAAGGAGCGTCTGCTGCAGGACCTGGTTTCAGCCTCAAGTTTTAAACTTGACATGAAATGGGAGAAAAAAACCCAACAAAAAAAAAAGCACCGTTCATGTGAGTGGATTTCTGAGTGCCCCAGTTCTGTTCTTCACGTCAGGGGGACTAGATGTTTTTCACAGGGGAGAAGTCAAATGGTCATCAGAGATTCAAAGGCTCTTGCTGGGTGTGGAGTCTAACTAACTGCTGCATTCCATTAGAGGACTGGAATTAACCCGAAAAGCCAAGGATCATTACAAAATTTGACAAAGGAAAACTTGAAGTACAGTCCTGGAACAGTTTCTGTTTTATTTTTAGGTTTTTTTCGTTGGGTTTGTTTTGTTTTGTTTTTTTTCCTTGTAAATTTGTAGAATTAAAATACATTTTTAATTGTTTAACAGTGTGAAGGATTTCATTTCTTCACATGCAGCAAACTTGGATGGTGGTGGCATTAAGTCTTCTAGAGTGGAAAGTTATTTCCCCCACTGCCCCAAAATCTGTGCTGACTCTATGACAGCATATTGTCAGCCTGGGGAAACAACTTGATTTGAAGTAAAGTCTACGTGTGTGAATATAGTTAGGGCAAAAAAAGGTAACAATTGAGGTTTCTTTCCTGTTGCGTGCCTTGGAGAGAGCTAGGCTGGGTTGGGCTCGATACTCACGGTATTTTTGGGTACGCTACTGAGCTGAACACTGATGTGTTGTATACATGTATTTACAATGGCAGTGGTGCAAAAGTAGTACTCTATTGTTTTATAAATCAAAAAGACTTAATATGGAGACTTGATACTTTATTTTCTATAGAAAGTTCTTTTCAATATGCTCTTTTTCCATAAAAAAAAGAAGAGCTTAGCTTTACTGATTGTATAATGCCATATTCCAGTCCTTTCTCGTAAGACGAAAGACCAGAGGAATCATGTTGGAATATCACAGTCTTCTGAGTTGCTAATTTCTATAATGCTATCATTCTTTTCTGGGAACAGGAAGATTTGGAAAATACCGGAATATTCATGCAGCCAGAACTGGGCACCAGTCCAGTAAAAGGATTAACTTAAATTATAAACATTCCATCAATTTCAGTGCATTTTAAGAGTTTTTTTGGGTAAAGGCGTTGGAACTGGAATTTGCATGTACTAACATTGTGGTACATTTTGAAAACAGTGGTTTTGGGGTTTTTTTTCTGTGGAGGAATGCAGAACTATTTTCTCTTTAGGTCCGACTGATTGCCTAGTGCTGAAGGAGAAACAGTTCTGTTAACCGAACTGTGCACAATTTTAGCAAGATTCCTCGTAGGTGGAGATCAATAAACCACTGAAAAGCAGGGGTTTGCTACATCCCACAGAGCACAGGAAAGGAGAGCCATTTTGCTCTAACGGAGTAGAACAGGACTGCCTCCTTTGGATTTCAAGCTGTGCTGTGCATCTTGCACTCTGTGAAATTATTTCCTTCCTAGCTTCCTTGGCATCTTTGCAGCCAGTGCGGGCATCGCTGGAAGATCCGTGTTCCTGACAAAAAGGATTATTCATCTAAGTTGGGATAATTTTAGTAAAACAAAAAAACCCTAATGCTGGATTGCAATGGAAATTTAATATGGTTATGAGAGATATGTGTAACTCCCTTTTTTGTGGTTGGGTTTTTTTTTTGTGTGTGTGTGGTTTTGGTTTGGTTTTTGTTGTTGTTGTTTTTTTTGTTAGAAGGGCAATAGCAGCTCTCCCTCAGTAGTGCAATGTTGGTTACTACAGCTCAGCTTTTATTTTGTCTCAGTTGTCTATTTTTGCATAGAGTGCTTGCCTTTTATGATCCTGAGCTTAATTGTCCATGCAAAGATGCATTTTTAAGTTTTATACTATGCTGTACTCTCAACTAACCGTGGTGGTAAAACTGTCTTAGAACAGAGGAGAATTTAACTGATGGAGCCTTTCTGCTCTAATACAGGTCTTGCTAGACTGCCAAGGTATACTGCAGCGCGTGAGATGCTGTGCCGTTTTATTGGTGCTTTTAAGTAGGAAGAAACTTGTTTCAGGAGGTTAGGAGGACAACTGGAAAAGGATGAACCTGAGCAAAGAGCAACGTAGGCTGCTTTAATACTGGATAAGGATCTTGCTAAATGTAATGACTGTCAGGGATTCCTAACTGTGCAAATGAATGCTCCGCTGCTGTAGACATCTGAGTGCACTAGCCTTTGCCTGCCAGTACTAATGCTATTGTCCTGTTGGATGCGGCACGTTTACCTCATCGCTTGGGTGACTGGGGGAGGACAGTGGTGGAAATTACCTCTTCTTTGTTGAAGGAGTCGAGAGGCTTATTGATCAGACACCTAAAGGACAAGTTACGAGGAGCTGCTGATGGAGGTAAATAGTCTATTGGGGTAAGATTACATGAGTAATAAATACAAACCACAGGAAAGCAGTTGGGGAGGAAAAAAAAAATTATGTTCTGTGGATACTCGAACTAAACATGTCAAAATGTGGAATGGAGTAATCAGAAAGGGTTTGTTATGACCCTACATCCTCCTTCTGACAAGTAAAAGTAATATTAGGTCTTATTTTCCTAAGTTCTTCTAGTGCTATGCACCAGGACTGAAAAAACAACAGCAAAACACTTACAGAGTATAACTGGTCATTTTCCTTCCACAATACCTCTGCCTCCACTGCAACATAGCCGAGCCATCAAGCTCTTCATCCCTTTGACGAAGACTTATGTTCTTGTTTTTCAGCAGTCCGCAGTGATCCACATAGTTTAACTGCAACATCTGACACTTTACTTTTTTAAAAAAAAAAAAAATTTAATTCTCTGTACAGCACATACTTGATAAATTCTTTATCATTAAAACTAATTTGGAAAAGTTATACATTCCAGTAATCAAGTCTCAGAGTCTCTTTTGCCCAAGGTATGGAAGCAGCTGATTCAGAAGTTCCGTTGCACTACTGGAGATTAAATATAGAATGCCAAAGAAACGTTTTAAATTTGAAACAGAACTAGCAGTAATTGAAGTGCTCGTTCCAGGGCCCTTGTTAGTGCTTCAGTCTGATTCTCCAGGAATAAGTAGTCAAGATTCTTTCTTTTTTCTTTACTATACAAGTGTAAGTTCCTTCATTAATTGCATTTGCAATGATGCTCATGTGATCTTCATTTAAGGATAAGTAACCTGGATATGAGTATTCCAGAAGCTCCTTATCTTTATACCAGCTGCATAAGAAAAATAATAGAAATTAAACTAAAAAATGTCCAGTGCAATGCAATATGTGTTAGTAATTCTTCCTCCTCCTCCTATGTTTTGCTTGAGGATGTATACAGCACAGATGGGACTTTAACAAAACAAGGTTAAGTTTTACTATATATTTCAGGTAGACCGTGGCAGTTAGAACAGGGCAGTATCCGGAGTAATTTAGGAGCTTGAACTTCTTGAAAGTTGATGCGAATTTGGGTCCTCAGTCTAAACTAACCCATCTCTCTCTCACTTTTAGATACATCCAGAAATAACATGTTTGTACATTAGTAAGAGCTAACAAACTAACAATTGAAAGGGTAAATTTAAGACTGTAGTTTTTTGCAGGATATGGGCTAGGGAATTTGACTTGGTGGTAAGAATTATCTTTGTATATACATATGAATTGGATTTTATCCTTTTTCAACTCAGCTTGCTTGTTTCTGACAGCTCTGCTTTCAGACTAAATGCTTTGCAATGTTACGAACAATACTTGCACGCTCCCTTCTCGCAGTTAGCCAGCCGCCCCTCTTTCTACTCTGGGTGCCAAATGAGACAGTGACATGCTCCAGAAGAGAAACTGCATTCTTATTTATGCTGTTTTGTCATACTTCCTCATCCTTTTTGGTATGTAAGCTGCAAAGTCTCCTAAAGGACTGGAATAAATGATAGAGCACTTACTAAACTTTGCCTTTTTTATGAATTATCTTCTGTCCACAACGGAAGGTGACATTCCTGCCTTCAGAAACAGTCTTGGTTTTAGTCCTTGGCGGGGGCAGAGTAGGGGGGACTGTTGGAAATGGGAATTCTGTCCACCAGAGGTGAGAGAAAGAAAAGGCAAAAGTTAGCATATCTCATTATCAAGCTTTAGTCATCCCAAAACACTTCCATGGAATTATATTATCGCCTAACGAACCTCAAAAGTATTAATGTAAAACTGCCTCCTACTGAGCAATTCTTGGATGGACATGTAACATTACTCATATGCAAAGATAACAATTTTGTGGCATGTAAACTGACAGAGATGGATAAAAATCAACTTGCCCATTTCATATATATGGAAGAGTGTATGAACAGTCCCTTAGAATATATTGGTTTGTAATTATCTGACTGCATCTTTGCATTAATCTGGTCTGAAAAAATACCTCTGTACTGGAGAAAGAGGTACTAGTTGGTACAGTACATCTTCTTAAGGTCGGGAGGTGTTTATCTGAAGCTTAGTTCCACAGCTGCAGGAACTTGACCTGATCCTGCATTAGTCCCTTATCTGGATTCCTAAAACTGAGAGACTAGATTAAGGTGATTAACATACTTTATCTCCTTTTCTGCTGAGCAGCTCAAGTCCAGCTGTGCTTGAGATGTCATTTGTCTTGTTTATGTCCCATCACTGCATCAGGAACTGTACTGCATCTCTTATATCTGAATTTAACACATCAGCATCTCACTTCCTCAGTTGGGTCCGAAAGGGAAGCAGCCTGAGGCACACGGAGCAGTTGTGTTTTCAGAAACTCCCTATTATTGGTTCAGTTAAACTAGAGAAGAATGGGACAGTTTAATGTTCTAGTCCGCAAATGTTTAAACATAAAAGCCGCGTCCTATTTCCAAGCCTTTATCTTGGCTCAGATGTATAAAAGGCCATTTCTGCTCCGCTTCTCGTTAGAGCTGGGTGGGGCTAGTCACTTGCATCTACTGCTCTTTCGTGTGGAATTAAGATCCTGCCTATCCCTGCTGCAAGCACTGCTTAACTTTTACCTCCTCCCTCTGTGCACACCCCACCAAGAACCCCAGAAGAAAAGTTAGATACCGTAGCAGAAGTCACAGGTAGATGGACAGTGCTTTTTCATCAACTTCCTGCGTTTCTCACAGAAACCTTTTTGTGCCCATGATGGGCACATAAATAATCTGTCTTTACATCCTGAAACAGAAGGGGACAAGGCGTTAGGGGATTGGGATAGACGGTTCCTTCCGAGAGACAAATTGACATTTCACCTAAATCAGCTTGTTCAATGTCAATGGTAGAGCTGAGACAGGAAGGAATCTAAACCAGGAGTACAATCAATAGTGCAGGGTGCCGTGATTATCTGAGCAGGGGGCTAGACACCGAGCTACTTCCATGCAGTAGCATCAGTGAGTCAAGAGTGTTGCTATTTCTAAGTAAGTCCTACATCAGGTAATGTTTGAAGAGTAGCAGGCAAATGTGTCAGGGCTCAAAGGAATCTTGCCACAGCCCATTTGGTTTGCAGAGGGTTTTGTCATCTTGTATTAATCTATTTGAGTCCAGCCAAAGGAGTAATTAACAGCTGTTTGCCTTCCCCCTTCCTTTGCACGTGAGCTTTTCCTTTCCCGTTGTGCACTTCATGCTTGCAAATGTACAAATGCAAGTCAGGGCTCTCCACAGCTAAAACCAGCCTTTTAGTCTTGTATAAGCCACAGTACAAAAGGCCCAAAGAGTCCGTGCCCAGAGCTGGCCGCTGGGCTGAGGCACATGAGAACACCCAGCGTGCCCGTGCCTCTGCTGTAGCCGCTCAGAGCAGCCTGAGGCCGTGGACCTGACTGACCCCTCTGAAACCCCTCTTTTCTCAGAACTGCCGTCTGGGGAGGTGGGAGCATGAAGTCTGTAAGATTTCCAGTCTCCCGTCTATCACATTTGAAGCTAGTAGTGCTAGAAACAGACAGCGCTACACCTCCTTTTAGCTCTACTTCGCAAAAAAAGGATTAAGAAGATTCCTCCTGCCTACTGCTCACTGCCTTACAGCCTAGTCCTGCCACACGAGGAGGGGCTAACACCATGAGAGCTCCACGGGATCCAACTGACACTTAAGGCAAAAGTGCTTTATCCAGAGGAGCCCAGAGCACAACCCTGCCTTCCTTACCGTAAAGTCTGTGAATTCCCCAGACTTCATCTTGAGAGATGGTCTTTTTCCCGGTCAAAGTGGCGTTGATGTGCATGAGGGCATTGGGGTTCAGGGAGTGCATGAGTCCTAAGGCATGTCCTATTTCGTGAGCCGCTACGTGTACCAGATCTGTAAGCCAAACACCTGGAGGAGAAACGGAAAAAACAGATGGCATTGTGTGGTGAAGTACGTTTGCTAATCCTGGTGTAAAACCAGGGGAAATATTTTAGCATGAGGAGGGTATGGTCTTATCAAAGGTTGCCCCAGTTTCATCTTCTCTGTAGCTGCTTGGGTGCAAATAGACAAGCCGATTATTTCCATGTGCTTCAAATTTCAAACAGCAGGACACACAGCAGCAATGCCAGACTACAGGAGGACTGCTCTGAAAGGGCAATGGTTGGAATGAAGTGCCCTGTGTAACACTTACCCTTGTCAGCTTTCTGCTAACTTTGTTCCTGCAGCCCTGAGCTGTAACTGGAAATGGCCGTTTGGAGTGAGATCGCTAGCTGGAGTATTCCAGGGTGGACTTTTTTGAGATTTTCTTAAAAGAGTTCTGCTAAATCTCTCTGATGTGAGTTGGAAGAACAATGATTTCGTTCTACTTTGTTTTAGGAAAACTAAAACATAAACAGCCATGCCAGCAAGTAGAAGTAATATAACATGGCCCTTCTCAGAGATGCACCTGCCTGGGCAGAAGCCAGATGTAGTTGTTGAGTATGTGGCTGAACTACTGAGTAAGTCCACTGAACTATTTGGAAAGAAACAGCACTGCCACCAAACATGGTCCCTTATAGCGGTTCAGTCACACGACGGCAAGACCAACAACTTCCAAAACTACAGAAAATCACAACCGTTTCTGTTGTCTCTTTCCCGTATGAGGTAAAACCCAGAGTAAGAACTAAAATCTAAATCTTAGAGGCATTAATTATGTGCTCCCTCAGACATGTGTTACCTTTTTTCCAGCTGAACCGGGTATTCCCCAATATCCAGTACTCATGGTCATCAAAATGGATTTCCCCGTTGGGTGGGAAGAAGGCGTGGGCAAGTTCCCCTGTTGTTCCGTCAAAGCAGTGGTGAATGAGAGACTCCAGACAGTCTGTGTGATTGATAGAGTAGAAGCCTGTGAAAAAAGAAGCCGATGTAGTGTGTCTAGCAGGGCAAGTCTGTCCAGGACACAGATATCCGTAAACTTGTGGTTTACTAAAAAAAAAAATCTCTTATGGTATCCCACATGTTTTCCAACCTACAGAGCCACAAAAGGAAAAATAAATGCAAAGCGATTGTCAGAAATGATGGCTACGTGATGCAAACCGTACTCAGCCCTGCGATGACCCCAGATTTAGAGCTGTTTCCAATGGACACAAAGGAGTCTACTTTTCAGAAAAGAACGCTGAGCTCTTTTTGCAACCACATGGGAATGTTTGGGGTTTTTTTTGGAGAGAAGTTGGACAGTGAGATGGTAACCCCAGGATGTAATTGTTCCCTTGTAAATGTAAAGGAACAGATGGCCTTAGAGTCATAGCTGCTTGCTGTCATTTTGCTAGCATCACGATAGCATCACGGTGTACCCTGCATCCACTGGAACTGGGCCACCTGGAGCTCACATGTGGCAGCAGGACAGGCCCTTGGGAAGGCGTATCATGTGCTTGTGAGAAGTGTCATGCGAGACGAGAGTGAAGAGCACATTGCGAAACAATGGTAAATCTGCTGCTTATCTCAATATTGCTGCCATCTGCACAGGAAATAATTATTTCACACAGACCATAAATCCCAGGAAGACTTTACATCTGGAGTTGACACTGAGCAGATAACGCCTCAGCACTAACATTTTTCTAGGCCTGAGAAACTCAGGAAATAACTACTGCATAGTGATACAGGGGCAAGAAGGAAGGGGAGGAGACAGAGGACAGAGAAAAGATGATGCTTCAACAGAATCAACAGAAGGGAGACTAAAACCATAAACGAGCTGGAATCCGTCACCTGCTTTTTGGCTCTGTGTGACCTTGGATATGTCATTTCACCTTTCAATATTCACTTTTCCCAGCTGTGGAATAGAGATAATCCTCTCCCAGTGCCAGATTTTGAGGGTTAATTCTTGTCAAATACCTAAAGCTTCCCAACTGCAAGATGCACAGAAAATGTTAATTGTGATATTAACATCTCCTTAGAGCAACTAAAAGTAGTTTCTCTACCTGACTAAAGGCAAATGATGCCCCAGTCCTCGTCCAAGAGGCCCTGCTGAGTCCACACAGCAAAAGAGAACTACCTCCTGCCTCCGAATTCCTGGTTTACATACTGAACCTCTACAAGTCCCTCGTGGCATTAACATACGCAGCAGTGTCCTGTCAGCGCAGAAGCCCGTGCAGTCTTACCTATTTTCAAGTCACTAGCTACATGGCGTGGCACTTCCCTGAAGCTGAATGGTGAAACTTCGCTCCACATTCGGAACGCAGCCGCTAGTCCCTTGCGCGTGTCCCTGGCGTTTATGAGGTTTCTTGGGAAGGACAGGATTCTGTAGGAACACAGAACAACTTGAGGAAAATGTTCTTCCCTTCTCAAACATCAGCTGAAGGCTCTCAAGGCTGCATCAGACAGTCAAGTCTTTCCACTGGCGCTAACAGGTTCAAAACAGGACTAGCTTGAAGTGGATATTAAGAATATTTAATAAAACCCCCACAGGGACTAATATATTACTGATATTCTTTACAACCACATGTTCTGGACTACAGCTTTTGTCCCTCCTCAAGCACACCATTTTAGACAAGGTTCTCTTGGAAAACTATTTTTATCCTAACATCTCCCAGTCTGTTGTGCAGTGTTGCTAGAAGAGGAAACAACTGCGTTTCAGCAGCAGGTACCTCCTGTTCATAACACTGAGGCTACAAGGTATGTGCACGCACTGAATTGTAACACACTCAGGCAGAACTTTTGAAAGAGAGTTCCAAAGAATATCCAAGGTTTGACAGTAAAACAAGTTATTTCCTTTGAAAAAAATCTCATCACTTGGGAGAGAGGTTTTTTTCTTAGGCACAGGTATAGGTAACAGCTGAACTGTAAGAACGCTGTTGGTGCAGGATGGCAGAACCCCTGTTTGTACCATGGAAACATACAGATGGCTCCTAGAAACTTACCTTGTCCCAAAAGAAGATCTGCATTCAGGAAATTGCCTGAAGTGTAGCAATTGGGAAAAGTTGTGTATATTCTGCTATCCCCTCTGGTTGTTTTTTAGCTATGCTGTTTATGTTCTCCCTTCGTCCCAGCACACCCTAAAGGGAGCAGAAGGTTTCGTATCAAGCCAGGCTGTTAATAAGTGTAAACCTGGACAATTAAGACTATCACAAGGCTTAGCCTGTTTGGGATGAGCGTAAAGGGAGGTAGATGTTCTCTGCTCAGCGTGAAGGAGTCAGGCTCATGCCACCCACTCATTCTTTGTCTGGGCTTACAGGCAGAACTAACCCCTGCAGTCCACCGGGAAGTCGGCACGTACTGATTGGCACTGCAGCATCACCCACTGAACAACGCAATAACCACCACCTCATGTGGAGCAAATAAGGCCAGAGACAGTTACAGTGAGACTTTGGTGTAACTGACGGTGTAACAGCTACCTAGAGAATAGAGGTAACTGCAGCATCAGCCACACTCTGCAAATTATCTTCCCGGCCTGCATTTGGTGACCTTGAGGTACTCCCCCTCCTGCTTCTGTGGAGAAGAAAGGAGTTAGCACAGAGTGCTCAGACAGACACAACTGCTGCTGTGCTGCCCACCCCACTTGCCCTCCTCACTCCTCACCTCCACTGCCTCAGGCAAACCCACTGCCAACAGAGCTCAAAATGCTTTCCTCTCCTGTTTGTTGGTGACGGAAAACTCCACCACCCATTACAGTCACAGTCTGGTCAGCTTTCCAGAGCTAGAGTGTGAGAGAGACCCTCACGGCTCCATAACGATGTCCTCAGCCCAATGCCAAGAAAAAGCTGCAACACACATTGCTGTTGCTGGAGGCCACTTGCAAGTGTTTTCAGAAATCCAATGGGACCTGCCATTCAAGCCACTGTGGTTTAACAGTTAGCGACTGCAGCTCTCAAGAGGTCAAGTTTGGGGCTTGCCCTGTACTTTAAAGTCAGGAGTGGCTGGAGTTAGCAGCCACATTAAAAGGACCTTTGTAATCACGTAAGATGTTGAAAAAACCTGATTTGGCTCCGGTGTCTCCAGGAAGGCGCAGACTCTCAGCCGGGAGCGAACAACAGGCCTTTCTTCAGTCAAACCTCCAGGACTCCTGCTAGTCTGGGGTTTACCATGACAGTCTGATGCTACCTGCCAGTGCTTACCTTATAAAACTGTTTCCAGGGGCATTCCCTGAAGCTTATTCTGTCTGATCTCATGCTAGCTCTCCTGAAAATCGTTCAACAATGCCATTAATATTTTCCCAGAGCAAAAAAGCATCTTTTCAGGATGCTGCCACCGCAGCCCGTTGCACTGGACAGGTTCAGGGGCTGTTCAGCCACTGCTAAAGTAAGGAAGAGAGCTGCTCCGAGGCTAAACACCAAACAGGATTGACATCGCCTTATGCCAGCAGTAGCAGTAGAGTCAGACAGCAATGAGGAACAGTTCAGTGTGAAAATCCATAGGACTCCATCAACTTTGGCTCTGAACAGCCTGCTTGTTGAAAGTAGTACGAGCATCGCACATTTACGTAGCTCCATCACATCAAACCCAGAGCACTGTATGGCTGTACGGTACTGCTGAAATGCTGCTGGTTCTGAGCAGTGCTAAACCCAGCTGCAGATCAGTAATCTGGACAGCCGCGTCTCCTTGGCAGAAATGTCTGAAAACATTAGGGTTAACATTCACTCACCCTAGAATTGCCAAGGGCTTTTTCTTGTTTATTGGTTGGTAATCTAAGAGTTGGCATCCTTTCGTGAAGACCACAGGGAGAAAGAGAGTCCTCACAGCACTCAGCACTAACAGAGCTCTGTCCTCCTGAAATCACAGAACCTTTCAACAGCAATTTCTCTCAGTGATGATTTGGGTTCATACGGAGCTCTCTTAAAAACACCAGCATGACAGAGTTAGCATTCCATTCACCACCTTCTGAGGGAAGTCCCTAGTTCTGGGCAGCCTATCTGTCTGAAGCCTGAACCTACCCCTGAACAGTTAGTTTTACTGTAAGTAGCCTCAGCACGCAGCTGTACGTGCTGCTAGCTTCTAACGCAGTGCCGATGCTTCACATGAGCCACAGCTGAGGCGAGAGGTGTAGCATTTGTAGAAATACTTCCTACTTTAGAGTGGCTTTAGCAGTTATCCATTCACTAGCAAACGCATTAGCAATATTGATACGGTTAATATCTATACCCATGGCAGGAAAAACTCAGACCCCGGTGTCACTTAGAAAATGCTAACTCTTAGAGCTAATGCAAGTCCATACTTGTATGTCAAGTTGAAGTGGTCCCATTTCAAGTGCCCTGGTGTGATCGTGTATCGTTTTCTCCGTGCTGGAGGCCGAGGTGGGAAAGCTGGACTGTGCAAAGCAGAGGCACTCACTCCATGAAGACCAGGTGATGTGGCATCTTCCTTAAAAGACAAAACAGGAGGTTGAAAGAGATGGGAGAGAGTGCAGGATTGAACAGCATAAAAGAAAAACTACTGGGTATGGGGCACTCGGAGGCTGGGGAGCACAACGGTACTGCCTTATGGGTGTCCAGGAGGCAAGACTAGTGCATCAGCCGGTCAGTGCCTGGCAAAGTATGCCCGTTCCGAGTGTGCTGAGCAAAAGCAAGAGAGAGCAAAAGAGGCGCTATACTGTGAGGAGTTCTTGGGGCATGTCTTAGATCGGACATGCCAGGAAAGGAAGGGAGCGGCAGTCCTCTACACTGGATTGCAGAGGGTCAGTGCTGCAGGCTCCCTTGAGCTGCTGCATAATTCCAGACTAGGTCACTGCAGCCACTCCGCTCTCCTCTTGGAGTGCGGCACAGACGGAGCAGAAATGAGGCCTCAGTAGGCTTCTGGCCACAGCGAGTGCTGCAGCTCTTCCTGGAAAGTTTTCATTTCCTTTTCACTTTGCCATTGCTCTCCAGCCTCACCACAGAAGAAATGAAATGCTGGACAAATGAGTAAAACAGGCAATCCTTTGTGCAGAGAGCTCTTTATAAAGCAGCATCATGGATCTGAAATGCCTTCAAAGTAAATAGGAGCACTGGAAACCCTGGAGTGCATTCAATGCCATCATACAGTAAAAGACATCAAATTTGGTGACAGGTCTGACTCAAGCTATAAAAGCCTTTTAGTCCTGAGTAATGGAGGTGAAAGAACGGGACCCAACACGGTTCTCTGGAATTCTACCTGCTCTGCCTCCCCTTTTCAGGACTAAGACACTGAATATCTCTGGGTCAACTTTGCTCCAGAGGCACCGAGACACTTAATAAGTGATATTTACAGTGGCAATGTTACAAAAACTGCACCAGCAGGAGTTTGTTGAGCCTCACAGCACATTCTACAGAAAGCAAGAGCTGTCTTCATTTTACTCATGGAAGAGCTGAGGCTCTGAGAGTCAAAATAGCATATCCCTGGTCTCACAGCAAGCCAACGGCAAGAAAAGACAAGAAGCTCAAAGCAACAGCTGCCAGATACTGCCCAAATCTAGCATGTCTTCATGACTACAGCCAGCCGTGACTGGTAAAAGGCTGAGGGACTGCATCCTAACAGGAAACCAGTCTCTCTTGCTCTGTCCGTGAGCCATACTAGCTTCTATCTTGTTCTAATCTCAGCATCTTTCTTTCCTAGGACAGTCTTCTAGTCTTTCTTCCAGCTCAGCTGTGGGTCTGACTCACAATTTGAAATCAGCAGAGTCTTTGAATGTAAGGAACGCGACGGCCATAGAACGTCACCTATGAGACAAAGAGATGGTAACTAATACCTTGCCTTCTAAGCTGCAAGCTTTTGGCAGGGTGTTTGATCACATTTCCGGGAGCCTTCAGATGCCAGTTTGTTCTTCAAAGAAACCACAGGATCACTTTTGCCTTTTAACCTTTGTCACATTGTTTGCTGTGTTAAGGAATCTGGCTGAGGAACCCATACTTTTTGGTTCGCTCAGCTCAAGGCCTAGCCCCCTTCTTCACCATGGCTCGCGTGATGCGAGTACACTGGCTGTTGTCCCTCTCCCTTCACCCTCCAGTGGCTTTTACCTCTGATTCTGCTCCAAGAATGCCATTTTCCCTTGGTATGAAAGGAAAATTTTGCATCCTTTTGAGCAGCACAGACAAGGTAGAGGATCAGCTAGCCTGTGTATCAATGATCTGTTGGAGCTGTAAAAGAAGCCTGGAGAAGATTAGCTCCTAATTACAGAATAAGAAGATATTTTTCCTTTTTTTGCAGTTCTTTCAAGTAGGGTAAAATTAGGCAAATCCTTTCTGCCTTTGTTGTTTTCTTTATGATCCCTTGCCAGTTTTGGGGCTGATTACACATTCATTCTGGTATCAGTCAGGACTAGCCCAGGATTGCTAGTACTGTGAATTCTCAGTCTACAGGCTCCGACTCAGGAGACCTGATAACTTATGATGGGATGAGGTAAGGTATTAAGACTTTTCATGAGCTGTCTGTCCTTGTGATAGATGCTCCTGCTCCTTAGCAAAGCCAGCAGAACACACTGCATTTGCTTTCTACCCTCTATAACTCACAGCCCATCTGGCACCATTTCCAATTTATGATAACACACTGAGCTGCGTAATGGACGCTGCCCATTCTGCCTGCTCTGCCACCGGGCTATTAAATGACACCAGCATAGAGTGAAAACCTGAGGCTCTTCTTAAAGCCCCCTGCGTATCAGCAGAGGAAAATGAGATAGTCAGAAACAGCCTGCTGGCTGCTTCTTCTACAAGGAAAACTCCTGCAGCCCCCAAGGGGGAAAAATTGTCTTTTCTACAGCCATTGAGCTTACAACCCTAAGGCTCTAAGTGCTGAACGAGCGAAGGAGAAGGGGAGAGAGAGAGAGAGAAGGGGAGAGAGAGAGAGAGAAGGGGAGAGAGAGAGAGAGAAGGGGAGAGAGAGAGAGAAGGAGAGAGAAGGAGAGAGAAGGGGAAAAAAAAAAAAATCTGTGTCGCTAGTGAGCTTATCCTCGAAATAGAAAACAAAGTAAGGGTGACTCGGACCTAACAGCAATCACTGAAACCCATACCTGAGCCAGTCACTAGGATCAAGAAAGGTGCAGAGGGTTGAGTTCTCTTGCTCAAACATTCTGCTGAGTCTCTGTTCTACTCTGGTCTTTGTTCTACCTACCACTGGTGCAACAGGATGCTTTTAATTAAGAATGTGTTCCAAAATGAATTGGGGAAGGGTGGGGTACCACGCATATGCTGTAGCTCAGAGGTAGGATTCTAACCGAAATGGAATGACCTAATTAAAATTTTCACAGTGTAATTTGGATCAAAGGATCTGTCTGGATGCCAAAGAACCAATACTCAGAACTGGAGAAGAGGTCAGCCGCCCCCAGGAGCAAACCTAGTCAGCTGTGGGTTAAGGTCTCAAACATTCAAAAAGCTTGGGAGGTACTAGTAGGAGAGGTGCTTCAGCTCTCTCAACGACTGCAGTAGACACCAATGTGTGTAACGGCAGACACTGGTCAACATCCCTGCTCTACTTTATTCGCCCTGTGCAGTCAGACCTCCATTAATTTACTTCATGAGTTGTAATGAATGTAATTCTTTCCCCTTTCACAAACTGAACAGTACCATAACTCTGTGACTTAGTACCAATTCATAACAGCCCTGAGCACGTCAGGCAAACAAGGGGTGCTATTGCCTGGATCGTCATAAACACAAACAACAGGAGAGGATGCCAGCACTTAGAGAAGATTGTTTTTTTCATAAAACTAAAAGCTAGAATTAAGCTAAAAGCAAAAATTAACATCAGCTCTGCGAGTCCCAGAGCCTTGCTATAGTTCCCCCTGACCAGTCTGTCCCAACATATCTTGCTAATGGACGGACCCTGAAAGAGAGTTAATATCAGCTAATAGTTTCTGTAGGTCCAGCGTTAACTCCCAGTTTAGATCTCGCACAGAATGAGCCCTGACTCTGGAGTTCCTAGGAAAGCTCAGCTGCTATGGAAATCAGAATATATGCATGCCACATCATACTAGGCTGGGAAAGCAGAAGTACTCAGAAGAATAGCCAAAGCTCTGAGGGGAAACAACCCAAATCTTTTGTGCATTCACTGTTAGGTTGTCTGCGAGCTGCATGCACATCTCTAAGAATCTGATTCTACCTGGATGCACAACTACCTTTTAGGATCCTTTGCAAAAAGGGACTCAAACAGCCATAAACAGATCTTGTTGCCTTCACAGTTATTTACGTATTGTTTAGATTGCTTCCTGAATTTATCCGTCTTCTAAAAAGAATACACATGCACATCTGTTTGATGTCCCCACTCCCCTTTCAAACATTTGAGAATCGGATCCTTTCCCCTACCTGACTTTTCTGAACCGCAGCTCCAGCTGGATCTCCCACAATAGCCAGCAAAGCCACCACAGGGAATATGCACAAAAATCCCACAATGGTTCTACAGCCATTGCTCTTTTTCTTGTCAACTAAGAGGAAGCTCGTCCTTCTGTTTGCAGAAAGTTGTTCTACTTGATCCATGTCGTTCGTTAATACTTTTTGGAGGGAGATGCGACAGACACTAAGACATTCTCTTCACAGAACGCATTAGTAATCCTTTTGCTCACAGTTGCATTTGGAGCATTTGTGAGCAGCCCTGCAGCTACTGCCAAAGTTGTGCAGAATCACTAGAGTTTCAAAAAGCCCTAA
>VYXH01011576.1:192041-228499 GCA_013397275.1 Burhinus bistriatus | reverse complement strand
TAGAATCACAAAAATTTCAAAAAAACCAAAAAAAAAAAAAAAAAAAATGTAGACTTTACATTAAGCCTCTTTCCAATGTGCCAAAGATTCTCTTAGCCTCTGCCAAGTGGTATCATATTACTGCAGCTGAAAGTTGGGCTGGCGGAGGAAAAGCAGCAAAGTGAAACAAGCTGGGATGGCCATGAACTCTTTTCTTTAACTGACTGTATAATCAACAGAGGACAAATCCGCAGTTGTCAGCTTTATGTAATGAAAAAATTGGGGGAGGGGGGCAGAAAAAGAAATCCAGCAGCCAGCATCATGCCCCTGGAATGTTTCATTAGGGATGCTTAACGCTAGAAGAGCTGTCATTTGTCAGGGGCTATCTTCAGGAGCAGAATGAAAAATGAGATGCTGTGCGAGAGCAGGCAGGGCTTCTCCGCTTAGGAAATTCTGGTCAGGGAGTTTACAAACAGATAAAAGTAAACATCAACTCCCTCTTCCATGAAACTTGGCAAGTGACCTGCAAATTGCTTGTGTACTTGGGAGCTACCTAGTAAAGGGTGATCATACTGAGAAAGACAAGTATTTTCAGAATCATACTGATTTTGGGTACCTCAGCTTGAGCACGTCTGAAAGATTGCCTTGGAGAAGTGGTCAGTTTGTCTCAAGCTGTTAGGTTCTTTAAGGCATCTCCAGGCTGCAGACATGAAGTCAATTCAGGACTTTTTAAAAAGCTTACTCAGAAAATCTCAGGTTTTCAGAAATAGCTGCACTTTTCTGGCTGGTTACTGAGCGCTGGATACTCAGCGCTCCTGATTTGGGGTGTCCTTAGCTAAACAGTTCTGACCAGACAGAGGAAAAGGAACTGTGCAATCTCCTAGTTTCACAAGCAAATGGCAGGGAGGCGGTCGTTCTGTTGCCAGCCAATATAAAACCTTCCAAGAGAATATCTGAAGCATTTGAAAGGTTTCAGAAACTTCTTGCACTTTTAATAATGAAAAAGTGGTTTCATTTGAATTTTTTTTCCCCTAGTTCATAATCAAGCTTGTGACATAAGTTTCATGTATTTTCAGACTAAAGCTTGCCGGGAAACAAGTCAGAATAAATATGACCAATGAGTCTGTGTACAATTTCATGAAAATTTTCGTTTTCAATTTTCACCAAGCTCCCCCCGGGAGAAAGAAACCATGCTTTCTGCAGAGAGTGGACAAAGTGCAGCAGTTGTTCAGATACCAGGAGAAGGACAGAATAAGGAATAACACGGAAGGAAGTTAAGGGTAGAATTACAAAGGAAAGCTGGAACTAGGAGGAAGAGAAAGAGCAGAAAGCAAGGGTACAAGGCTCTAACTCCTGTGGACCAAAGCAGTCAAGTGCAGCAGTCTGAGATATTGCCTCATCTCAGCCGTTAGCTACAACTTTCTAGGGATAGTCACACCTCTTCCCCAGCAGCACAGTTGGCAGAATGGAAGATCCTTGTGCATGAGCACTCTGAAAAAGTGCTTTGTTTGGAGCTCCAAAGAGTGGTGCAAAGGCACCTCCGTTTGTGGTTTAAGCTGTAGACCACAGTATGAAGTGAGAAACAGGTAACGACACGCTCCTAAACTTACCAATGTCTCAAGTTCCCCGAACAAGTTTCTGTTAGTCTGTAGACGAGAACACATCTGCAGAAAGACTGTCTGAGAAGGGAGTCTTGAAGTAAAAACCTGCCTTGGAATGGGGCTCAAAAACTTCAGCCAAGAGCTCTTCTCCAGTAAAGCAGTACTGGCTCAAAAGAAAAATACTGCTAGCAAACACAGTGCTGGAAGAACATTGAGTTTCAGTCGTGGAACTGCGTAACAGCATTAAGTGCATCCACCTTTCATATGGCTAGTAAGAGTCAGCAGTGTTTGAAAAAGATTTTAACTTATGCACTGTTACATATGCCTTCTCCTCTTGCCGGAGTCGCTCAGAGCATTTAATTGCACATCAGTCTTGAAGGCAGGGCAGTGCTATTATCTGCATCTTACAGGTTAAGACCTTGCCCTGCAGGAGAAAAGACTTGCCTGAGGTCAAGCCTGGAACCTTGCAGAGCAGGAACCTGAAATCTTTGAAGCACCCAGGTAGTGCCTTACTGTTTCTGAAGATGACTGCACGAGCCTGAGTTTTAAGGCACAGATTGAGAACTCGCACAACCACATAGCCTGAGGGAACTAAGAATTTCCTTTGTCCCAATGTAAAGAAAGTAAAAGTTTTTGTAAAATACATCTTGCTCAGACACCACCCCCCCTCTCCAAGTTAGTACCTAGAGCTTTAGTAAAAGCGCATTCTTGAGGACCTCACTGTTTCTGAACACTTATTTACACAGCTACTAAAGGGTAGCCCAGCCAAGGCTTTTTCCATGCATTACTGAAGCATTCTGAATGGGGAAAGAGACCATACTCTATATTAGCCATTTATCTTCTTGTGCTGCATGTGGTGGGTGAATGGGAATCTTTAGGTGCACAGACGATTCATGACCTCTGTGGCATTCAGGATCCTGCTTCCCTGTCAAGCTAGCAAGCGGGTTATACCTTGATGGATCAGACGTGAGAGAGCAGGGTTTCTTGGAAAGCGCGTAGTTCGCTTCCCCCCTATATGCTGGGAATGCAGTGTGCCCATCCATATGGAAATTCAGTGCCTGTGCATCCCACTTTACCAAACCACTGGCTGCAGAACGCTTTCAAAACTTAAAATTTAAGCCAAATATTTGCTCAGAAACCAGCTCAGCAGTAAGGCCAAGACAAACCTCGGTTATTATGGCAATGAGAGTCAGATGAGGAAAGCTCTTATGCTGAGGTATTCAGAACGTTCAGATGCAACTTGTGGAGCTAAGGGAGACACGTGAACTTAAAGCTTGCACACTAACAACGCTTCTGATAAAGTCGCTGTGCATCTGCATTCCCTGGTGCACAAGCTCTGGCCAGAATCCTCAGTGCCGCTGCTGGTAAAAAACAAAATTTCAGGTCTATACTTAGTTCATTAATACTGTGGTTGTTAATTTCAAGCACGGCTCTCTTCTGTAGATATTTTAAGGATTATTAGGACCAGAGTGCACATCTGTTGACATTTCATTCATGTTCCCTGCCCTGGGTTAAGAATATCGTGGCTTTCCCAAGAGATACTTGTGCTTAAAGGACTCTCAAATGCAGCCATCAGTGGCCTCAAGTCTACAGCACTTGTCAGAATTTAATCCTTTCAGATGCTTCAGACAAGTCCCCAGACTCCTTTCTGAGAGCCAGTGTTGCCCTGTGCCAAGGGCAAGAAGTTAGTCAGAACTCTAAAGTTTTATTTCTGTCTCTTCCAATAGCTGACAATATTCTCCAGGCTTTATCAGGCAGCCTGAGCCCCTGAAACGACTGCTTTTACGCAAGTGCAGAGAACTGCTGCTCTGACTTTGGAGTTCTGATGAATTTTAGAGGTCTCAGGTTCTCAAGTGCAGCTATTTGGTTTGGACTACAGGCGGGAACTGTCATCCTGACTATATTTGGACAGAAAAACATTCCTGGCTTTGGTTTCTGCACAGTGTCTAAAAGCAGTGGAACACATTACACTTTGAGGGAATCCATATGGTGGAATGGGGAATAGGAAAGGAAGGCAGGGGACAGAACTGACTTTGCTTTGTCTTCATGCTGTTAGCAGCAGTGAGCAGGACCTGGCTATCATTTGCAGGGAGCTGGGATTTTCTAAGCAAACAGTCAGGGATGCATATCCTGAGATCTCCGCATGTAATAAATATCATATGAAAAAGCAGCTGTCAGAAGGGAATGAATATTGCATAAAACCTACAGTGGTCAACTAGAGACTATGGAGAACATAAAGGATCAGATCATTTGCACAACACAACGCGCTTTTCCGGTTAAATCGCCTCAGTCTTGCTTTGCTTTTTTCAATCTTAACTGCTGAAATGTTTAGTTTAAAGCGGGGCTGCCCTATAATGCACACCATATGGCTAGATGCCCAAGGGCAAGTTTTAGCTCAAAAAATAAATACTTTCTCACTTCTGTGGATTATTCTTAGCATTTCTCTCCTCCCCCTTTATTCAGCATTGTTAACATTAAATGTTACTTTCAGCACCATTTCTAAATGGTTACCTCTGCTACATTTGCCACATTTAAGAGGAAAGTTAGCCCTGGTGCATCAGGCCAGCAAGCACACTGGCACCGCTTCACTCAAGTCCCCAAGGCTGCGCAAGAACAATCCATTACAACATACCTATACTCATGCTAAGAGGCACTACACAGAAAACAACCGTCACTGCTAGAACTGCAGCTGTCTGACTATCCAAAATGAAATCTCACCTCTCCTGAAACCTCTTATTTATTCATGGATTAAGTGCGTATTATTCAGCCTTGGAACAAACTGCTCCCATTAGCTTCCCCTGTTGTGAACTGGGAGTTCTATGTGGAGCTGGGGAAGACAGGGAAAGAAGAAGGACCTAAAATCTGATTGTGTCTGATGGCTCAAGGCACGAGCATCAGCGTTTCATCTCTAGGGCACCAGTCCAAATCCTGGCCACAGGCAGGGGAGGGGGAGCGCACACAGCTGAATGTGATTTACCACATATTGGCTCCTTGGTGGCCCATGTGAAAAGAATTAGCAAATCCTCATATAGCTCTTATTTTAAAAAGCACTTACATATTTATCCCTTCATCTGACAACTTGGGGGAAAAAAAAAACAAAAACCAACCCAACATTCTTGCATGGTTCCTGTGGGAACAGCGGTTAAAACTTGTACTTTTTCAGTGGGTCATGGACTAAAAAGGATTGTATCTGCTGTAGCAGGGAGCAACGTTCCCCAGGGAGGGGGAGAATAAGAATATTCTTTAGTCCCCAAGCGTTCTCCTACTTTCTATCGTGCAGCCCCTCGTGATCAGCATCTGATGATGTTCCTAGAAAAATCCATGGTCTGCTGAATAGCAAATGAGCTGAAAACAAGGGCTTGCTCCAGCTGGCAAAGAAAACGGAATATTTTGCTTAACTGTCAATTTGGAGCTGCAGCTCACAGAAGTGCCTGTACTGGCCTGACCTCGTGTTACCAAAGAGACATGCTCTTGACCCTCGTCAGAAGCTCAGCTGTCCAGTCATGGCCACGTAGCGAGTAGAATTTCAGGAATGAAATGAGGCAGAAATTTTTCTCAATACACAGATAATAAAGTGTGTTCATAAGGGAGTAAGAATTGCTTCCCTGGGTGGGGATATTTTTGTTGTTGCTCTTTGCTGGGCTATATTAATAATCCATAATCCATTTGTGGATGGACCAATCCTCCTGAAATCCTAGGAGCAGCATGGACTAGTGGGAATATAATGAAAGGAGAGATGGGTTCTTTTCCTAACTCTGCCTTTCAAGAAGTGACCTTCCTTTCTCTACTCCCTCAGTCTCATGCTATCTGTAAAATGGGGAGTTTTGACCATACTTCCACAAGATCTTTCCCTTTCAAAAACATTGCTGTACATGGCTGCATTTCAGGAGATGGCAAAAGCCCCAGTGAAAACAAGGCACTCCCCTAGCTCATTTGCAGAAGACCTGTCAAGTCTCATTTGTGGGAGATCAACTGGTAATAAACATCAAGCAGACTGTTACTCACCATCCACGCTGATTAACTAATGACAATATTTGTCTTTCATCTTTAAAGGAGCATTTGCCTACTGCTCTGACATCTCCTTGCCCTTCCTCTAAGCAGCAAGAACACCAACCAAAAGGAGAAAGGGGAGGAGCATCTTCCCCCACCTTGCCCCCTCCTTTCTTCTCTCATAATCTCTAGCTAAATTTAACGCAGCTCCTAATCTCAGTCCAGGCTCTTGGCTCTTTTCCTGCTTGCTACACATATCTTTTTCTTCTCAAACTTCAGATTCAAGCCTGGATTGGAGCAGAGAAACTCTTGCAGGCTGAGAGGACAGGCCAGATTACACCTGAACTAGATGGACTAGCAAGTACGCAAAGCTAACCGTTCCACCCAGCAAGGCACTCAGTCGGCCACGAGTCACTCTCTGATCCTGGCCCTCCACGTAAGCAGGCTTACCAGGAGAGTTAAACCAGCAGAACCTTCATCACTTCTCCAAAGCCTCAGACTGCCATGCAGCTGAGCCTGTCATGGGGGGCAAAGCTCACCAAAAACATACCTGGCACATGCGGGCATCTGCGTGCCTTCTGTTATCTCCTGTTCCTGCGGCTCCCACTGACCATCGTGTTTCTTCTCTGTTGTGGTGCAATTCCCTTCTTCTTACTAGGAAAATGAGAGGGTCAAAATGGTGCTTAACAGCTCAACTCTTGCTCCTCAAAAGCAATCACAGCAGGAACAGGGAAATGAAGGAATATACGCCCAACCTGAGCGCTATGTTTACAAACCATTTCCGTAGTTCTTAAGCAGGTATATTATGCTGTGCAAAATTCCATCTCTGACGTGGCCGTACAGTGAATTTCAGATATGAAAACAAGATCAGGAGATCTTGAAATGGAACTTGCATTTTAAAAAATAAAAACATAAAATTGAGGGGAACTCTTCTTTCCCTACCAAATCTCTTTTTGTTAGCCAGGGGGGAAAAAAACAGAAAATAAAAGTCTCCATTTTCTGCAACAGCTGCGCAGCTTGGAAGTTGAAGGCCGCAGTCTTCCTACAATTTTTTTCCTTTAGGGAGAATAATCACTTGGAAGCCTCTCTTCATTTAGTATCCAAAGAAATTATAAAAAAAATGAAGCAGATGCTCCCTGCTGTTTTTTCCTGAATAAACTGACACCTTAGGCATAAGAGATAAGAATAATGCAACAGATACTGGACAGTTTGCCACCTCTGACCCCTCTTCCCCAAGTGCCTCCCCAGGTGCCAGCACACATATACATGTAACACACACGTGATAAAAGTATCGATGGGTTTTACCTTTAGTAAACTGCTTTTGGATTTGATGTCGAGGCTTGTGAAAGCTTACAATGGAGCTGGGCTAATAGGTAGTCTGGAAAATTATTCACTTGCACCAAATAGTGGCTAAAGCAGCTCCTACATTATAAAGACAGTCCAGTCTTGTACTTTTTGAAAACAGCCTTTGCACAGTACTTTTCTATTGCTGCCCTACCACAATACAGTAAACATTTTGGAGAAATGTCTGGTTTATTCCAAAGGAATTTACACTAACATGAACTTCTAGGAAATAAGTAAATGAGTATCAGCACCTCTGATTTTTACCAAAGCCGATTCTGAAATTCAACTTTAGGTTATTTGGGTGTTAAATCTAACCCAACCAAGTAAGTTAGGGGTTAAATCTGATCCATTTTCATAGGTCAAAAAAATCCACTGAAACTCCAACAGTGAATATCTTGACAAAGATTATCTGTAAGATTCAGAGGTTGTGACATAAGACTTTCTCACAATACCAAGGGATTATGAAGAATAAATATTCCTGTAACCACCATATACTCCACAAAGTTAAAAGTTTCTGTAAAAGATTTGCCACCTCTTTGCTAATGAACAAAGATAGTAGAGGAACACAACATTTTTGTTTGTTTTAAATATTGCTTGCAATACGTAACAAACAGTACGCTTGTGTATAATTATGTCATTAAAGATATACACCACACACGCAAACATGTATGTATACGTACACACACGCATGGCACACTAGCCCTACAGGCTGCCGCTTCCACCACCAGTTACTTTACAGGATGGACTCAGTGGATAGTATTTCTTCAGTCAGACAGTTGGAAAACACAATACAGCTGGATCCATATTTCAGCTACTGTTTGTACATTCATTTTAATGCTCAGGAAAATATATATTTTATTTTATTAAGTTTTGCTGCAAAACAAAGAAACAAAAATGAAATCCCTTCTTCTCATGTCTTAATTACTACTATTTATTTTCTTTACACTTTGATTGGAGTATTTAACACCTGCCTTTGGCATTATGGATAGAAAGCTCAGGAGTCTCTGAACACACTGTTGTGCCAAAAAAAAAAACAAAAACCAAAACCCCACAAATGGAAGAAGAGTGTCACTTAGAGGTTAGAAATATTTGTTGTAACAACGTATTTTCTCCAATCAGTGTTCACTACTTTATCTCTAAGGCACACACTCTGTCTTTAGGATCTCATTACATCCAGATTTGCCTCTGTCAGTCCAAGTTCTCGTTGAGCCCAGAAGTCCTAGTTCAGAGAGCGTGCTGTCTTAGGACATTACCTCCCTACCACTGACAGGCATCTGGGAGAACTGACGCTGTGACTGATCTCCTCCGATATCTCCTCACGTGAAGTGCAAGCGTATACTTTGCCGTTGCCTGCCAAGGTATAAGGTACATCCTCCTACAGCATCTCCTTTCAGAGCAGTGCAAGGCTGCAAATCTGACACCGCGGGGCACTAGACATGATGCAGTCACTGGAGTTGGACGCCGTTGAAAACATCCGCGTATGGAAGTCTGAAAGTCTCTTATGCCTTCAGGAGACAGGTCAGTGTTCTTTACTCCAGGTCTTTCTGATGGATCAGCAGCACAGGGCGAGGGGGCCGCCTGCCCTCAAGCACCGCTCCTTGGCCTTACGACACTGTAAGTAGAGGGGAATCCCTCCACCTCCACCCAAGTCACATCAGTTATTTGCTTCCCTCTCTTTCAGGATGGCTTTTTGCAGGTAGCCAAACACATCAGCCTGACTAGCGCTTCTCATCTAAAACGCAAACAAAAAGGAAGTAAAGGAGAGAGGTGGGAATGGGAAGGGAAGCAAGCATATCCTTAGACAAAGATCTGAATCCTCTCGCGGATAGCCTGCCGGCAGATGGGGCAGACAGTAAGGGCTGTGCTGCAGTCTGGGCAAGAGCCATGTCCACACTGGAAGACCAGTTTGATTTGGTCATCGATGCAAATAGGGCAGGTGATGCGCTCTTCCATTTGCCGGTAGCGGTTCTGCAGCTCCTCCATGAGCTTCCTCTGATCTGTGGATTCAGAGCTTGGGCTGCACTCCACCTCGGTGCTGTCTGCAGGGGTGGAGAGCGGGAAGAGTTAGTCACCAGTGTGCTCTGCCTCATGCAGGGTCTCTTTAATTAGACTCTGCCCCTCAAGAGTAGCAATTAGTTCAGACTAAACTCTCTTCGCTGAGCCTTATCCAGGGATTCCTCAAATAAAAAGCCTGAGATGATGCTTTTTACAGGCTGGCCAGTGTTGCTTTCCTCCGTTTAGTGGCTCAGCTGGTTTGTGTGCGTGTTTTTGTTTGAGTTTGTTGGTTTGGGTTTTTTAAAGGAAACAAAATGTTGTCTGAAACATCCTGCCTTGGTGTTCTGGAACAGGCTGCTGCTACCTTCAAGTAAAAATATTCAAAGCTGGTTGTGATGTTCTGCCATACTAGTCTGGGAATCCTTACAGTGCTATTAGTACTATGTTCTCTCAGCCTCCTGTTCACTTATGTCACTGACATTGACTTTTGCATACATGAAGCTACACAAATAGAGTAATTTGGTCAACTCTATGAAATTGAGAGAATCCCAAATCCTAGACAACTGTCAGCTTAGGTAAAGAGACTCTTCCTGGTTTCAGCTTAATACAGCCTCTGTTCATCTTCTGCTCCTCAATCTTTGATTAGGTAGCTTTACACGTTCTGGAATTAGCTGCACTTCAGTGGTTCAAGAAGAGATTTCAAATCCATAAAGGTGAAACAAGTTTGGGGACGGGGAGCTTGCTAAAGGCAAACACTGAAGATAGCACTGATAGGGAAGTCCTGCTGATATTCTCAGGAGACCTTGATTTTCCTCATTCAGTGGAAATCTGCATGCAAATGTCTAATTTGGAATTATCATCATTATTTTGTTGCCAGTCTGTAGCAAAGACAAATGCTCCTGCCTACTGCCGGGTAAGCTTGAGATTGTTTGCATTATGGAGTTCCAAAGAGGATTTCTGTCTTTGCCAGCTGTGTATGTCCAATGCCATGGATTCTTGGTTCCCCTACGCTTTTGTCGAGGCATCAAGTCACAAGACTGTAGTCTGACTCCAACAAAGGAGTCCACAATGCTAAGCCATGAGCAGCAGGACATGGAATTCATTTTCATGTGCACTTGCCCTAAGAGGGATCTCAGCTAGAAAGACATCAACTCTCACAACCGCTGTGGAAAAAGCTTCAGTGGGCAACCTGCATTAATTCTAAGGCAAGTGCAAACCTGCTACTAGCTTGCTGACATGCATAACATCACCTGTTCTGGACACTGAGTAATGTGGGCAGAAGACAATCTGTTTAGAACTGGGCTAAAGAGCTTTATCAAAACAATCCAGCTCAATGATTCCTGGATAGCTGGCTAATGCCAGCCTTGCACAGGCACTGTAATTTCAGCCAAGGGAGAAGCAAGGCTTTCGCAAGATGTAATTTTTCCTTTCTCAGAAATCTTCACTGTAAAAATCACTGCCTGTGAAAACAGTTAGACTGACACATGGAGAACCTGATACTTGCTTTCAATACACAAAATAAGCCAGCCACAGGACAACAAGCTTCCTCAAATGTTCTGTCCTCTCTATGCAGCTTGAGCTTGGCCCAGGACACCTGAGAGAATCTACCTTTTCCTCTCTAAAAGTGCTCAATGCAACAGGCACCNGGGGGGGGGGGGGAATAATCAACCCCCTTCCTCATGTTTATTTCACTGAAAATCATCGATGCCGCTCAAACTAATGCTGTGCAGGACCCTCCCCACAGCACTTAACAGTAGAAACAGCAAACATACCTTGTTTCAGTTTTTTGGTTATTGTCACTTGACATTTGATGCACTTCTTCATTCTCCTGGAGCATTCTACCACGAATGATAGAAGAAGAGGTTACAATTAAGCCCACTGATGCCAGAATCAACAGGAAGATGACAGAGTCAAGAACATCAGCTTTGAACAACCTGAGACCTCCCTGGATGATTAAGAGATTGTTTCTGCACAGAAATGAGGACACTACCTTCTTTTTGAGCTACGTCCTAGTCTCTTGCTTTAGTCTTTCCTACACCAGAAGCAAATACAACACCTTTAAGTCCTCAATTCTCTGTGCTACTGGGACTGCTGCACTGTGGATCAAAACAGCCCTTTGCTCTGAGGGAAAAGGATGCAGCTCTGGCACACAGTCCTTACCAAATTCCCTGTGGTCACATTGTGAGTGCCTTGTGAGATAACAAACTTGCTGACATTTTTGAGCAGGCTGCCATTAAAACAACTGAAATGCAAACCAGTAATAAAAGCCAGAGAAAAGGGAAATCCTTCTTGGGAGATTTAGCTAGAACTGAAACATCTGGCTTTTCTTCTGAATTATCCAGGGCATCTATAAGCACAAGCAAAGCTGCCTGGGGTCCCATCAGCAGGTAGTCAGAACACTCTGTGCTTTTCACAGGTAATTTTGGACAGCTCATCTAAGATGGTGGTGCTGAAATCGTGCTGGGGTTCTTTCAGGACACAAACAGCACAATAGCTTTGTGTCTAAACAGAGATCGATTTATGAGAGTCCAGCTAGGGAAGCTATGTGGTGGAACAGAAAAGAAAAATTATAAAAAAACCTCAAAACCAAACAACCAGAATGGACTTACCTTCACACACAATGCTGTGCTGGCATGGGAAGAAATGGATGAGCAAGGCCAGCTCTGAGCAGACCAGGCACTCTGTGGGGACTGCCACACTCGAGACACTAAGGTTGGTCATTGTGTTGGGGGTGGTGTGCACACGGCGAAGGCTGCAGGTGATGGCTGAGCTGTCTGAAGAAACCTGCTGTTCCCTGCAACCACAAACATGTAATAAAATTTGAGCCACATACTCCAGGTCCTCCTTCAGCAACCAGATAGCGTTGTATTGTATTGATCTCTGGCAAACACTCCGCATGGAGACAGAGCAGCAGATGCTCAGGTAGCATAAACTTGTGAAGATTCATTGCCCTAGTGGGACCAACTCAGGCCCTAGTAGCCGGGATTCTGACTGGATCTATCTAAAAAGGGGAAGAGCAGGGATGACTAATATTTACATAAGCTGAAACTGCTCTTTTGGAGGGAGACGGTAAGCTATTGACAGCACCGTCATCTGCTGGGAGGAGACAGCTTTTAGAAGCTATTTAAAAAGTGCAGCCCTAAGGATCCTCCGTATTTGTATGGTCCTGAAAAGTGCCTGGGGTGATTGTCTGTGAGTTTGCCTCTTCCATAATACAGGCTCCGATTCAGATTTCTGTCCTGGCATTATAAGCCCCAAATACAAAGCCCTCAGCATCCAAGCATCCATTACTTTTCCTGCCAGTCAGTCATCTGCTAGCTAGACCTACTACCTAAACTGCAAGAATGACTGATGATTGAACAGAAGGGACAAGGACAGTCATTTACTAACAAATGCCTTCAGTACTGCCAAGAAATCCCTGGCCCGCTGGGAGTATTGTGAAGGGGTGTGTTTTGGCCTTTTGATACAAAGTCGGTAAGTTTCTGGGAGGAAACTGCTATCAAGCTTCCTACCAAAGTGGCAGGAGCTTCACTATAAATGTGTATGAAGCCCAGATACTCTTCCTCTTCTAGACCTATTAATTTCAGTCAGACTAATCAAGCAGCTTAAGAAGGTATCGCTAAGTATCCTGTCCTGTCGGCTCCTGTGTGCGATGCTGGGACACACCATGGTGTACTCAGGCCCACGATGTAGCATGCAGCGCTTGGTCTGCAGTGGCTGCCTTAGCTCAGCAGACAAACCCAAATCCTCCAGTCAAACCTCAAAACAAGCTGAAACCAGTATACTGCTATGAGAAATGTCAGTCTGAAAGAACTGGCATTCTTTAAGAAAAAAAACTTAATCCAACATCTACTCCACTGACAAAATTCCTACGGAAGATGTTTAAAGAGACACATTTCACCTGTTATTTACAGAAGACTAGAAGCATGGCCAATTACAGTGGCTGTTGCATGGTTCCTGCTCCAGTAGTACCATGACTCTGGGTCTGTGTCCTCAGATCAAGCAGAACTCTGCTTTCATGTTTGCAAAGTCAAAATCCAAAGAAATGTTTCTCAGAACCTGAGATAAAGCCATCTTTGACTTGCTACTCTCGCTTTGGCGTTTTCTCAGCTATTTCTCTTATCAGTTGAAAAACAAGCGTTTATCTAGCTCTGAAATAAATCCTGCAGATTCTGGTGCCCACTCTTTTGTTGCACTTCCCCTCTGTTTAGACTTTAAATATCTGTAACTGCAGAATCCAATGAAAGTAAAACAGAACCCAGAACTACTCTGCAAGAGAGAAGTTGCTCTTGGCTTCAGTGGCCAGTCTTCTCAGACTGCCTCAGGGCCCTGCGTCAGTCAAGAGGCCGAGTTTGCACCGAGCAGTATTAATCTGCTTTTCCCAACTCTTTCAAGTAGCAGTATGTACCCTTAAATAACCCCTCCAGAAACACAGGGTCAGCAACCAGCTCCAGATGAAACAGGAGGTGCTCAGACTGACATCCAAAGTGTTTCAAAGATGCTTCTTCCCTCCTGGAACAACAGCTGCATGCAGTGACACCCAGTGCTGTGGGAGCCCTCTGCAGTTTGCAAGGAAATATACTGTAGCTAGTTTCCGGAGGACATGGTTTACCTGAATTTCTGTGAGAAGTCTTTGACGATCTGGACAATTCTTCCATCTGTAATAAGGTCTAAAGGAGACTTTCCCCGATGGTTTGCATAATTAATATCTGCTCCTTCTTGTGCTAAGTAACATGCAATTGCAGTTCCAACATTCAGCTCTACATTTCCAAGAAAGCCAAAAGCCTGCAGCTAAAAGATGTTGAGAAACACTGTTAATACAAAAAGTTTCTGTTACGTGGCTTTGATCTGTATCAAGTTCTAAACAAAGTCTTAATCCTTGTACTTACAATTTGAAAGTGCAATTTAGCATTCTTTTTTGAAAACACAAAAAGATCCTTCAGCATGTAAATAGCAGACTCAAACCTTTCATTCTGGGAACAAGAGCCCATAAGATTGGTCCTAACTAGTGCTAATCATTACTAATCATAGTAATAGGCATTCACTTCTTCACGTACTGAAAAGGAAGTACACTGAAGACACCACAGTACGTACCAATTGATGAAAAGCTGTAGATACACATATTTAAAAAAACAAGTTTTTGTGTACATTATCCAAACTAATTTCAAGTCAACAAAAATTTTCCACTGACTTAACAGACCAGGGCATGTAGACCAGGGCAAGTAAAATTAGACGGGAAGGAGTCTACAGCATCTAGATATAATGTTACTGTAAACAGTATTGGGAATGACATGCACAGAACCCTTATTTTGCTTCAAGACTTTCTGCATCCAGGGCTAGCTATTAGCTGTCCCTAGCACGAGCTAAGACCCAACAACTAGCAAAGCTGTTATGCAGACTTTCAGCGAGATGACAAAACCCACCCTTGCTGCTGACCCCTCTGCTCGAATTTGCAGGCAGAGAATCTCGGAAAAAAGAAGCAATTGCTGAGCTGGCGTGGGATGTCTCTGTGGAATGAGGACCTGAGGAGGGAGCATCTTTGCCCATGCACTTGAGCCATCAAATGATGCTATCAATACTGGTAGCTTGGTAATGAACAGAATGGAAGAGCACCGCACAAGGCTTTTTCAAGCACTAACAGGTAAAAAGGAGGAATGGGTGGTTTGGCACACAGCATGCAGCCCTTCAGAATGTCTGTTTAATTTATTCTGATCATTTCAAATTACATTAAAAAAAATCTATCCCAGGTTTTCCAGTGTACTAAATTATCCCTACCACAAAATCATTCTTACTCCATCCATAAAGTATAACCAATGTTTGCACTCTTGGTTTGCACTGCAAATCTGGCGTGTGCACATGTCGGTATTTACAGGAATGGCAGAACACTCTGAAGGGCTAGTTTAGTATCTTTGCCAAAAAGCCAGACTAAGCTTCCAGTCCTTGGCATGAGCTGATTTCTAGATCTAAGGCCTTTCCTGAAAGGCCTTATATATCCATGAACACAGAGCAACATAGCAAAATACAGTTCAGGCTTTTTTACAATGTAGCCTTGATCCTTCAGCCTGATATGTCTCACCTCTCATATTCTGCTCTACATCTGCAGAAAACTGGGGTGTTTGTGGTTAGCTATCCTCATATTTTCCATGCCATCAGACAGAAATGAATTGCTGTGGTTCTGGGGCATGAATTAAACCCAAGACTCTTGGCTTTGCAACTGGATTCGTGACCTTTCCCATGTCAAGAAAGAAGCGCACAATGCTAATAAAAATATCGGGGGAGACAGTATGAATTGTTGTCTGACTATGTGAAGCTTCATGCTGTAAATTCAAGCATACCCTCAGAAGATCTATTCTTGCTTTCCCACAAGCAAGAAGGTCTGTTTCCACACTCCCCATCTGGGCTGGCTTTACACAACTTCCCTGCCTTCTGTCGCCCCCTTCGATCCCACTACCTGCTGTTGTTCTAACATCGTCAAGCATTTTCCTGCCCTTGGTGCTGGAACTTCTCCTACTCCCAGCTCACCTTGGAAAGAAGGGCCAACCCCGTCTCCCCTTCACGCTTCTCCATCATGACTGACATTAGCTGCTGCCGTTCCAAGGCAATGTGCATGGCTGTGTCCCCGTCCTCATCTTCAGCATTGACATCACTGCCTTCGCTGACCAGCAGTTGCACCATCCCTACATGTCCCTGGATGACAGCCAGGTGCAGTGGTGTCTGGTTACGGTTGTTCTTGAGGTTGACATCACAGCGACCCTTGAAGAGAAGAATTGCATCAAACAGAGTGAGCTGCTGCTGCTGAGTTTGGCTGAAGAGGAGTGCTGCCGCTGTGGTGCTTGTTGAGGCCCCGGATCTCAAGTCCATCTTCGTCAGGACAGCAGTATAGAGATATCCAAGAAAGCTGTGTGATGCAGCCCTCTGTATCTTGGCCATTCGGCCCACACACCTCAAATATCAAGAAAGGGAGGACTGGAAGCCAAGTGCCCAACCAACACACAGATACCATTTTCCTCGTGATAACTTGGATATGACAATTTGTCATTTCCCTGACACAAACAAATCCTGAAACTACTCCAAGCAGACAGTCAGGGACTTGCTGCTCTAAAGCAATATTGATTCCTTGCTGCCTGTTGTGCTCTGATTTCCCCTCTTCAAAGCAAAGAGGAGAAAAACCTGTTCAAATCTGAATCATTCTGCCCCTCTGCCAAACCTGCAGGGGAAGGCAGCAGCAAGTGTTAGACACAGAGAGCCTTTAAAGATATGGCTATGCTAACGCAGTGATCATGCGAGAAATAAAGCAATCATAGTACTAAGTGGTGTGTAAGTGTCTGTAAGTGCTTACAGACATCGCTCCTCTACAGCACACATTTGTGAATCCTTTAAAGCCTTGTTGTAGCGGTTTGGATCCCCTTGTAAAGGAGAAACTTGGGCAACAAACCACTGAAAAGAAGAAATAAAACCCAGGAGTACTGACATGTAGTTGTGACCTTCATTGCCACTATCACCTGAAAGCAGAGACAGAGGCTGGCTTTGACTCCACAAAAATCAACAGCAAAATGCCAGTTAGATTGGCCATCCTTCAGTTTGTCATTTTCATTGCTAAAGAATGCTGCTCACCAGGGGCAGGTCTAGCGCTTACTTAAGACTGAAGAAAGATAAAGAACCTGGAGTAAACACGTCAAAATATTTTGTTCTGCATTTAAATGGAATACCTGCCTTCAGACACTCTTTCATGAAAATGAAGAGTGAGAAATGCACCATAGAACAACCAGTAGCTGGGTAGCTTCAGTGTTCACCTGGAGTGAGGGAAATTGAGCTCTTACCTGTACCTATGAGGTAGGGAAGGTTCTGAATACACATCTACACACCCCTTAACGAGCAAGTTACCAGCTATTCTGAAGCATTTTCCCTTCATACCCATCACCTCACTGAACATTTCCTAGCAAGCTCTAGTTCCAACCCACTTTGTTCTAGCCTGCAAGATACCTCTCTCCTCTACTGCCAGTGCCAAAGGAAAATACCCCCAGGAACGCCAACCCCTCTTCTTCAAAGTCTGGCAAACAACACCAGCTCCTCAAAGAGACAGAAACATTCTTGTGAGCTCAGCATTAACTCAACAGTGCTTAGGAAATGTGGGGTTTGGGGAGTGGGACAGATGGGAGTTTTTGTTGTTGGTGGTTTGGTTTTGTTTCTTACCTCTTTGATGAGAATTTCTGCCACTTCTTTGTGATTATTGAGAGCAGCAAGGTGCAGGGCAGTGAAGCCATCTTCCTTTTTGGAATCAACCAGCTGCCGAGCCCTTGCTAGAATCTTCTTTATGGCTCTAGAGTGTTGGAGGTTAATAGAGATGGAACACTTACTTTATGAGGAAAGAAAACAATGCAGAAGAAACAGGCCTGCCTCTTCTGCTCAGTAGTTATGAATGTTCATGTTTTAATAGGCAGCACCATGAGTTGGCAACTGTGATGCAGAGAACTCCCTCTCTCTCACAGACTGAATTACAAGAATGAAACAAAAGCCCTCAGTTATCATTTAATAAAGTAGGGTAAGCTCACACTGCTGGGAAAATAACAAGCAGATTTATCCTTGGAAGAATTCCAAAGGCTCTCAGTTAGACACAGTCTTTTCAAGTACTGTTTACTACAGACCTTCTCCTGTCCTTCCATGTGTGAACCCAAACATCTACCGAGACTACCCAGAAGCAGACAGATTTCCTACCCAAGCTAGGGAGGTATGAGAAAGACGGGATTGGGAAAGCAACCAGCAGTTTCCTGTGAATGCATGAAGGAGGGCAACAGCTATACCTAGCCATATCTAAACCCAAGAAATGTATAACCAACCACTTCCTTCCTAGCTATCCAGAACTACATCTGCTACCTTCTTACTGTTAAGACAGCAAGCACGAGTTAGTATCTGTAAAAGCAGTAAAAATGAAAAAAGGTCACTTACAGCTTGTTGCCTTTTAGAGCAGAATAGTGGAGCAGGTTGAAGCCTTGACAATTCTGGACAGTGAAGTCTATGTTGGGTACTTCAGTAAGAATCTCAATAACGACTTTGTAATCTGCAGTGATAGCATAATGCAGGGGGGTGTCTCCCTGGGAATCCTGCACAGGCATACCAAAGCAGAATATGGGTTACCTGCCTCAGAGTGTCAAATAAAACAGCTCATCCTGACGGACAGTTCAAGACAATAAGATATATAGTGTCACCAGGTCACATCAACTCAAGGCCAAACATCCAAACATGACTGGCATCCATAGCAGTTTCATAGCCTTTGTGATATCATTTCCCCAGGGCTTGAAACCAGCTGCTGAGTAGACAGCTGCTAACATTCCTAACTCGCTTTGAGAGACTGACCCAGCACAGTTCAGTCCCACCATCATACAAGCACACCCTAAAAATGGGCTGGGTCCAATTCACCATCACTGCCCTTCAAGCTCCTAAATGCCAGTCTTAAAAACCTCACCACCCCTTATTGCTGGGAACAGGAGTGTTTCAGCAACACACGTGAGAAGCAGGTCAGCTCTCACTGGAAACCCGAATCCAGCACAGCAGACAGTGCTACTGGATTGAGCTGAGCAGACTCACAATGATGAAGGGGCAGACTCAAACCTAGAATTTCAGAGTACTGAAGTAAGGGGAATAGTTCCCCTGTGCAATGCACAGTAGTGCATTTTAAGAGAACGACCTTCAAATTCTACAAAGGAACAAATGGTGTAAGACAAAGAAGCACCTCCCCGCCTCAGAAAAAAACAAAACAAAAAAACCCAACCCAGACACACCCACCCACCACACCCCACCTCTAAATCCCACAAAACCCAAAACTTACTGGGAGGTTGACATCACAGTTGAGCTCACAGAGGGCCTGCACCACCTCTGTGAATCCTTGACTGACAGCAACATACAACGCTGTGCACTTTGCATTGTTTAACAGGTCTGCACTGGCTCCTTTACTAATAAGCACACGGGCAACCTCAGCTTGGTTTCTGATTTAAAAGCAAGGACAGATTAGATTCAATGCTGTGCAAACAGTAAATCCTTCCTCCTTGCAAGGCAAAAGAGCTTCTCGGATTTTGTATCCTCTTGACCTCATCTCACCTCCTCTTAATATTAAAAAAAAAAAACCAAACAACCAACCAAACAAAAACCCCACAACAAAACCTTCCTAATTTGTACTCTAGAATCTGCTCTCCCTTTGCTTTAAATCAACAGGAATCTTCTGCTCTTAATGATGAATTCTTCCCTGGTAACTGACAACACAATTCAACCTTTCATCTTGCTCTGGGAAGCATATGCACTTACAGAAACCAACCAACCAAACTAATACCAACCAACCCACTCCCCCTATCCCCCGAAAAAAAATATAATCACAAAAAAGTCCTTATCACTTTTTCTGATTCCCCCCAAAATTTCTATCATGACAACTGACCTAGCTGTGGAGGTTAAACTGGTGCACTAAGAAATGCACCTGTGGCCCTGAAGCTCAAAGGCCAGTTTCTAACATATGGTAAAATCGGAGAAAAGCCTCCATCAGCCACAGACCCTTCACACAGACCACCCATTTATATCTCAAAATGTCCTTTTGCAGCCCTTTAGGTCTCATATTGGAGACAGCAAGAAGAAAGATATCCTACCCAAAAGCTGCGTAGTGCAGTGCTGTATCCCCCTCTTCGTCCCTTAGGTTGACAGTGGCATGCGCCTGCAGCAAAATCTTCACAACATCCAGATGTCCCTGATAAGAGGCAATCTGCAGGGCAGTTCTGCCCTGGTTCTTTGCGTCGACCTACAGGAAGGGCAGAGACACAGCAAGCAGCTTGGTTAGGAAAGACCTTGCCTTGTGTTCAGGACTTAGCTCTGTTCTAGAGCAGGCCTAGCAGGGTGGAAGTCACCAGCTGCAGAACAGCTGCAGGCTCAGAAAAGCTAAGCAGAATCCGTGTCCCGCTGGCTCTGCTTTATGTACATCAACTACAAGGCTGACCTTGTCCCAGGATGTTTCTAAAAGGGAAGGGGACAGCACATTTAGTCAAGAAGGGAGAAGTGAGTGAGCAGAGCTGGAAGCCAGGGTTCTAATTGCAGCTCTGATGCCAAATCCTTCTATGCCTGCAAGCAGAATACTCCTTGACATCTCTGCCAATAATTCCTTTCCCAATAGGAAAATGTGTGAGGAGATCAAATTAGCTTTGCATAAGGCTTTGAAGATGCCAAGTATCCATTGTTCTGTGTTACTCCAGGTACTTTACTGGGCACAATGGCTGGAGGGTATATCACAGTGTTGAAGTGCTGCAATGAGATTGTTTGAGAATTAAAGGGACTAAAGAACAAAGACAGGCTGTATGAAAGGCAAGAAAAAAAAAAAATGAAAAGAAGCTACTGAAATCAGTGGGAGGCTAAGGAGAAGAGATGAAGGACCTAGCAAAACCTCAGCAGACTGGCAAGGAAGACAAAGTTTTTTTTCCCTGCAGCTGGTTCTATGCAGCAGTCAGGAAAGCAGAACAGGCAAGATTTCTCTTAATTCACTGAAAATGATCGGTGAGTCATTTAGGCAAGGAGGCGTTAGAGGCCACTGTGTTATTCTTCCATTTACGCAAGAAAGACAATGCTGATAAGCTGGAAAGTCCTTGGCAAGCAATTCCAACTTGCACTAATAAGTGAGCCTCAAATCCAGCCTCGTCTTGCTGTATATAACACTCTAATAGAAATAACTGATTTATTAATATAAATATTAGACTAGAAATAGAATATAGAATAGAAATAGAAATCTAATAAAAATAACTGATAACATAATGGATTCCTGACTCTTGGCACTTCCTTATCTGGGATAAATTCAACAATTGCAGGTATTTGGCTATTCCTCCCATCTCCAGAGGCCCCATTAACTTTGTAAATAAAGAACTATAATAAATACCAGACAACTAACCACTAAATCAGCTTCACAGGGGTTCCTTCAGAACTGATCCTAGTTTCTTCCTGCTTCACCCATCTAGCTGCTCCTGTCAGCCATACAGACACAGCTTCAACAAAACCTATGTTTTGTTACCAATGGTTTCCAAGGACGCTGCCAAAATACTTTGGTTCTCCTTTTTTTAACCTGTTTATAAACCCTGTACCCCTCACTAAAGGAGCTTGAACCTTCAAACAGGCAGCTTGAAAGAGCAGTGATTTGTGTAGATGTGATCCTAACAGTTTGGCACTCTGCAAGCACATAAATTGTTCAGCAACAAGTCAATCCCGGTTCCCTGCTCCAGTCAGACATGAGATAAGGCACTGCACAGACATGCACGGCATCAGGATCCGGGCAGCTTTTCTCTTTCCTGATTCCAACAATTTCATTTTGCAAGGTCATCTAAGGACAGACACATTCAGCCAGACACAACCCATGACTTTCTTTTCAAACAGAGGCTTGACACTTGGGCATCTTGCTACTGTTTTCATATAGACAAATACCTCTACCCCTAATTCTGTAGGTGCAGTGTCCATACAGGAAATGTGGGAAAAGCCAGCTTTGGAAACATGCTGTAAGGACTTAACTCTAGTTCAGATTTAATGTCACAAATTGGAGCCATAAAATATGCACATTTAACACATAAATTTAATCCTAAATTGCAGCAAAACAATTTTCCAGCAGTTAGAAGCTAATACTAGGTCTGAAAAATCTATTATTTTTCTCCCATCCTTTTCCCTACTTGACTACAAAATTTTATGACAGTATTTTAAAGAAGAGCAACAAAAAGTAACTGTTCAGGATGTCTTCAAAACTTGCCTTGTCTGGGTACTTCTGAAGGAGCTCCCGAACTTTAGCTGCATTGTTAAGCGCTGCACAAATGACCAGGCATCCTGCATGCTCTGACTCTGTCTTCTGGGACAGCAGTTTCTCCAACACAGTAATCAAAGTACCTGGTAGGAAAGAGAAACAGCTACAGCTTAAGAGACGCAAAGAGCATGTGTATACATGGGTACAGTTGGCATAATACAGTTGTATAACCACAGTGTGCGCCTGCTGTTCCTGTAATATTTAGCTTGCACAAAGAGCTTTAAAATTTGTGGCTTACAGAGAACTTTTGCTTTACAAGCCCGATGTTTTAAAAATCCAAAAGACATGAGACCGTGCTACAGAAGACCAACACAGAAAAATCACTACTAAAAGGCAAATAATCTGAAGAGGAATGCATGGTTTTAGAAAGGATGCTGCAGGGAAGAAATACAAGTCCTTTCAGGTGGGCCCTCTAATTAACAGACTTTTGAGTGCTTGAGAGGACAGACATGTTATGGTTCTCCAGACAGAGCGAAGTTAAAAAGCTTGGGGTCATATGCAAGTTCTCCCTGAAGTCTAACTCGAGCAAACAATTTAAGACCCATCTACATAGCAAAACAAAAAAACCCGGCAGGTCTGTCCTCTTTCCCGCATGATCCAGACATCTAAAGGAAATAAGTATGGTGAGGCTACAAAAAATTTTATGAGCAGATGTGCAAAGCAGACAAAATCCACTCTACACATCACGTGATCCCAAATTCAATTTTGCGGTGGACTGGGCAAAACAGTTGTTGACTTCACACAAGGACCTGGGAATATTTCACAAGCATTCAAGAATTAGTATTCTCCTACAGAAAATGCAGCAAGAAGGAACAAGAAATTGAGACAGATGAAGGCAGAAGCAAATACTGAGACCTAGGGCAGTGCTACAGTTAGCATTCCTGAGTCCTAAATTCTGTATTGTCCTCTTAAGACCAGATTTGCTTCCCCAGTTAACGCACAGCTTGGTTTTGGAGCTTGGTCCAGGGAAGAACAGGCAGCTGGAGTTTAACACAGTCCAAAGAGTGTTGCTGTTGTTACACCAGAGCAACCATTTCACAATCCCTGACAGATCAGACATCTCTGTTCTCACTATCTCACTTTTTGATTCCTTTGCGTTCTCCGTTGTCATGAGGTTTGCTTCCTCATCTCTCTGGTAGGCTGTCAGGCAAGCTGGGTTAAAGGTCCAGGACTGCCCTCCAACCGACACTCGCAAATCTCCATCCCCATAGACTTTGATCACTTTGCCGATGTGCCCTAGGGTCTGCAATGGAAAGAGAGAAATGATTTTACAAAGGCAAGATGCAGTATGCTTTGCTTCATCAGAACCAATGCAATGCTTCTAAGAGTGGTTTCGCAGGCGGCACTCCTGCTGTGTGAAAAGAAGCACTGAACAGTGACACACTTGCAGACAGCTCCCACTTCAAGGACACCAGAGGGTTCCCAGCAGTTTCTCTATTACTGGTTTTACATAAGAAGGGTTTCCCAGACACATTACAAATGTCTGGAGAGGAAGGTGGTGAAACAACAAAACATGGTGTGAAGAACCCTGAGAGAATTGATAAAGCTGGGACTAGGAAAGGTTTCCTCTGTGTATTTAATTGCTCCTGGAGGACACCTGTATCCTGCTTTTTAGCCATACTGGTCTGATCAGACCATTTTTCCACTTGGACACTTTCCTGCCTCATTCCAGAGAATTAGGGAGGGCGTAAGAGGACTGGTTTACTTTGGTTAGTGGAACCACTTATCTGACTTACTGGTAGCCAAATCCTTTGTCAGATTCCCCATCTACCCGCTTTGCTTTGGGTGCTGCAATAGGGTTCTATCACCGATAGCCAATAGCACTGGGCAACATTTATTTTGCAAGGCCTCAGCAGTCCCAGAAAGGTCTGTGCACTCACTGACCAGCTGGAATACTGGAGGGCAATGCAAGCTCAGTCACTATTACTAATGGCTTGGGAAAACTCAGGAAGTTACTGGACTGTCCTGGAACTGGCGCGCACTCACAGGTGCCATTTCATCTGTCCACTCCCCATGACCAGGTTGGAATCGCTTCACTGTTTCCATATCATCTATCACCCGGACAACATCACCAACCCAAAAGGTGTTGAGCTACAAGAAAAAGAAAGTCATAAGCTTTTGGGGGATGAAGCCGGGGGGGGGAAAAAAAAGCGATTAGCCCCTCCACCCCCACCCTCAGAAAACCCAACCAAACAAGAAGCCCATTGACTCAAAAAACGAGGCATTACAAAACATAAGTATGGCTACCAAGAAATCTGTAATGACTGCACTGCAAAATAAACATAGTTCAAGGGCTGGGGTATTTCTGTTTTAAGCCAAGTGCACATTTAAGTAGGGAAATAATTTGGGACAGAACAATTTTCCTATTTTCTTTCTTCTTGAAACCATTTATAATTAATACCAGTATAAAGTACACGTGGAACCTTCCTTGGTCCATCTCCTCACTATACCTGACTTGGCACTGGAGATTTTAATTCACTTTAATACGGAAGTTAAATCTGTTTGTTGTTTAAAAGAGAAAAGGGAAACCAGAGTTTATCTGTACTGGTAATTTGCCAGATGCTCCCTCTGCTCACTGAGCTAAGAAGGGAACACTGTCAAAAAACAGTTTTCAAAGCAGACTAATTCTGTGCAAAACAGTCTGACACTGCATTTTCCATTGGTATTGGAGTTTTTAGCATTGTGACCTTGTTCAGGTCTTTCAGAATTTTGTAGTCATCCAGCAGCTCCTTCCACACCTATTAGCCCTGTTTCTAATCATCCACATTTCAAGTCCTCAAACCTCTGGGGAAGGCCAGAGCTATGAGCTTTAGAAATGGAGACACAAAATTAGAACAGCTGGATTAAAGACTCAGGTCATCCAGAAGAATCAGAGAAGTGAGACAAAGAAAGATGCAAAAAGGAGAATAACATGAAGACACAAGAACAAGGAAGAAAACAAAATCAAATGAAAACGATGTGGAAGAAGGTTCATCACAGATAAAAGGCAGCTGCAGAAGGATGAGCTACTGTAGGTCTACTGTTAGCACTCTTATCAAAGAAGCTGGAATTAAGAAACAGAATTTACCTTAAGAACTTACAACATTTGAAATGCAAACGTCCATACAGCTGGACAGCCTAGTAGCCCAGCTCCCACTGTCTGCAACCATCTGACTTAGCTCTGATGGCTTGTAGAAACTTCTGCCTAGAACTACTGCGTTTAGAGTAGCAGTGTATTTCTTCGGCACTTTCTTGAGACACATTGTGTCCTAACACAGTAGGCTAAATTGACAGCTATTCCCTGCAGCATTTCTAGTTCCGGCCAGGCTCACCTATCAGCACCTACCTTAGTCAGAGCTCCAGGATGGAAAGTCCAGCGGGTTTCACTGTTGAACTGGACCCTCACGTCCCCTCTGTCCGTGATTCTGTGCACAGTTCCTGTCTGGCCAATGAACTTTTGATAGGGGGGAAAAAAAAGTAGGGGAAACCCCCTAAATAAATCACATTGCTTCATAGTGTGGAAAGCAGGCATCCAAGGCATAGATGGCTAAATTACCCACCATTTCCAATTCACAGACTAACAGTGCTCCCAAACCTGCTTTAAATGAGATGCAGTCATTGTTTTTCTGCAAAAGGAGGGAAAAGCTGCTTAAGAAGCTCCTCTAAAGTAGCAGCATATCGGGGAGGAGGGTGATAGGAATACAAAGTGTAAAAATCCTTGAAAAAGCAGCACAAATTGTCCTTCTCTTTCCAAATGACAAAGGTGGGCAGAGATTACAACATTCTTCTGCAGTATAACAACAGCAAGGCATGCTTCGAGAGGAAAAAAAGTGGGTGCAGTAGAGGAGACTAGAGAAAACAAAGTATAGCTGTGTAGTGCAGTATTTTATAACTGTCAATTCTGGCAGGTCCTGAGCAGCTGATAGTTCTGAAGGAGACAAAACCTACTGATTTCTGAGACAACAGGAAGTTACTGTTTCTCTGTTTAATAGCCCTCTTTACATCTGCATTCACCAACGACAGGAATTCAGAAGTGCAGAGGTTTAACAATCTAGCAGACTATGTTAGCTACACAGCAACATTCAAAAACTATAGCTTTGGCGATGAAGGCCTTAGCTGGAATAAAAAAAACTCATGGTTCCACTGACAGCTGCCGTAAAGTTCATGGCAGAAGACAGTAGGTCCTTGCCTGCCAGGCTAAAAAAAGATATCGATGCTCAGCTAATATATTTCCACATTGAAACCGCAATGACATAGTTTGTCTTGACATTTTAAAGTCTGTTTGCAAAAAGACCACTCACCTACAGGGCAGGTTGGGCTAGGATACATATATAACGTATCTTTATAATTTTATAGCACTGCTTCATATACCAAGGCTTCAGACAGCTGTCTCAGAATCAGACCTGCAGGTTATTCAGTTTACTGACTCAAGTGTAGCAGGCATTTGAGTCGCTTGCAGATATACACTTCCCTCCCTCTCCAAAAAGCCACTTTTATACAAGTTACTAATACAGGCTCAGAGACAGGTCGCATTACTGTAACACTGAGTATCAAAATGTGGTTTTGTCTTGCAGTAAATCTACTGCACAACAGCAGTACTGCCTTCTTCAATACGTGAAGGTAATTTAATCTATTTTGGGCATTATCTATAGACTATTAAAAGCCAAGAAAGTTGACTTAAGAAGAACCAAAAACCATAGACCTTTTAATTTATATGGCAAATTTATTCATTTAGCTGTTATCATTTCATCTGAATGTAAGCCCACACTGAATGTCCACAAGCCTCTGGAGACTTCCTTCCATGATGGCCACCCGAGATGCTATACTACAGTAATAGGTGCCACTTCTGTCTTTACTTCCTCTACTATCTGAGGGTTTTTTAGACAACAGGTGACAACAGACTGATAGCGCTTCAAACTAAGGACAAGACAACAGGCTAAGCTCCAAGAACATCATGTGGACTGAGAAATTTTAGCCCTGGCCAGGGACAGAGCCCACTGTTGACAAAACACATAACTTTCATTAATAGTAATGCACGGTACAAAAGAAGCCAAACAAGGAATAGATCCAGAACTCTGAGGAAAAGATCCACAGGTCATTTAAAAACAAACAAATCAGCCATTAGCTTTTTGCACTGGCTTCCAAGACCTTTGAGAAACTCTTTTGACCCATTGTAGACTCTTATAAATTATGCAGGGCTCCACAAGGCAATTCTTATACAACACAGATTTATCTGAACCTAAAAAGAAATCTGACTCCAGTGTTCTATCACTAAAGAATTTGTATTTGTGATTCAGTCAACACAATATAAATACAGAAGGTCACATGTTACACTTCTGCTAACTTCCTAGTGCCTACTTCTGTAGTCTGAGATAGCGATTGATATGTTACCCAGAGAAAAGGAGCAAGCAGAAGCATACCTCAGCCATTTTAGGATTCCAGCCACCATGGCCCTCCTGCATCTCCCGCAAGATGTCAATGTCCAGCAGGCATTTCACTTTGTCCCCATGCTGGAATGGATGCCTGTCCGTGCTTTCTTTCCTCTGCAGTTCAGCTGGTTTTCCTAAAGAGAAGAATGACACCATCCACACACATGCAGGATGCAATGATTTTGCGTCTCATTTGGCTTTGTAACAAGGGCTGCAAATTAACATAGGCCTAACTGGGGCAGAATGGTGTAAAACCCTTTTGCTGTTGTGGAGTACGCCCTATACACTCTATGGGGCAGCACGACGTAGACAGATCAAGAGCATTTAGCTCTAACTGGATATTGATATGGGTTAAACAGGAGGTAGTTCTAACAAGACACAATTTTGTCCCTTCCCAGAGGGGAATGCCTTTGAATGATGCCTCTCATGTCATGTCAGACATCAGTAGCTGTTCTTAGCAATTCAGTCACCCACAACTGTTGTTCAGCAGACACACCCACACAGTACTTAAGTTCTCTTCCACAGGCAGCCCCATAGCTTGCTTTGTGGAGTGCTTTACCCTCCTAGCCTTCCTGTGTAGCGAGAGGCTGTATCCCTGGAAATAAGCTCCCCATCCAGCCCTTCCCATTTCTCATGCTCTCGCCATCTGCTCAGGAAGAGAGAAGAATGAGAAAGACCTGATTTGGCTGCTGCAAACTCAAGAACAGACCTCTCCGTTTTCCTTCAGGGGAGCAAAAGATGCCCCCTGCACCTCATTAAAAAAAATACAACTAAATTACACCTTAGTAAAAAATGCTGCAAGTCCAAAACCACAAGTAGTTTCCTTGGTTTCATTAGAGTTAAGAGGAAAGGTGGATTGCAGCAAGTTGCCAAAATAGACATCACCCTTTTCCATGACTTTTTCTAATCTCCCTGCCAGGCAAATATTTGGCAGCTCCATTCTCAGAAATCTCCCTTTTGTCACGTTCCCCTTCAACACACTTTTTGGTCCACCAGAAAATAATATTTCCTCTCTAAAAGCACAATGAACACCAGTTGGACCACTGCCTGCCTGAAGAATGAAAAACTTTGGATTAACAAAACTGATACTGGGTTGAATTCTCTGCTGACAGATGCAGACGTGCCCAAGGGAGTTTCATGCTTTTGCAGCAGCAAGAAGTTGCCTTGGCAGAAGATCCCTCCTTGGGATACAGCTGTGGGCATCTGACGGTCTTACACAATCTTATCACTGAAAGGCCAAACTACTTTACTAACCACTCTGAAATAAAGCAGTATGTTCACACACAGACCACTTTTTTAAAATGGTACGTGTTATGTGGAGACTTTACAAAACCACCTGCTGATTTTCTGTCTTCCAACCAAAACAGCTTTAGTGTCAGCAAATGGCAGCGTGAATCAGAATTTCTCAACAGAAGACTTGTCTCTACACACCTAATTTTGGGAGATGCTCTTTGTAGTAAAAGCCACCAGACGCCTCCACAGTACATTTCAGGTCCACTTTTCCCTTGTGTCCAACTCTGTAGACATTCGTGGTACCATCAGACCATGTCACACTGGCCACACTGCGTCCAGTCTCCACATCCCAGCCACGAATATCAACCACACGTCCAGTTTTCCCTTCACCACCTGATGGAAAGAGAGGGGTAAAAAGTGTCCAGCTTGCATTTTCACTGAGACTAATATACAGAAACTTACCTGACACCAGGATGTTTACTGAGATACAATTTAATGACACTTTTATCTTAACTAAGTAAAAAAACAAGGAAAAAATTTGTCAGTTCTCCAACTATTCACCACAGAGGAGTAGGCACAGAGCCAAAAGTCAGTAGCTGGGGCAGATGAAATTCTGACAGAGAGGTTGCTGCCAGGAATGTTTTCTGTGGGGCCCTATCATAGGCCAGCTTCATATGCTGAACAGAAGCACACGGGTCTGCTTCACTGTCAGCATACTGCTACCTGAAGCAGAGCCCTTCAGTCAAGTGTTCTTCGTATACATGAAAGAAGGAAGTCACACCAAAAAAATTATGTGGCAGCTCATACAACTTCCTCACAGCTTGCATGATTCACCTTGATCTGCAGAAGGCACAAGAAATCTCAGTCACCTTTTAATTAGGGAAATTAAACCATGAGACAACTCAGTTGCACCAACTGGGAGAGAATCTCTACATTAAACTCACCGAAAACCAGCCAGCCATTTACTTTGGAATACAAATATGGAAAAGCCGAATAATGTGTACAAGCAGCCATTCCTCCTGATGTACAGAAACACAACACAGCAAGGCAACACACAGTGTCATGGCACCACACTGTGGCAAGATAAAAACACAGCAGCATTGTAAAATCCACCCAAGATCCTTAATCTCTCCCCAACACGGGCCAGGTGGAGGAACATCAAGTAAAGTTTGTTCTGGTACTTCTCTTCACCTGCTCAAGCAAGGAGGAGTACTACTGAAACAATCCAGAACAGGAGGTATATTTGTGAGACAGTAAATCTGTCTGGGCACATGGGACATACTTTCATCCCAGAGACAACAGTCTATCAACACTGAACCTGGTGACATGTCGTCAGATTTTGCAGATTCCCTACCTCACTCTGCTGCCAAGTCACTGTGTGAACTTGGGCAAGTCCCAGCACTGGCCCAGCGCTTTCCCAAACGGGGACAGCAACACCTGTCTGTCTCACCGGGTGGACAGTGAGCTTCTAATTGCCTGCAAGGTCTGGGAATTTAACAGCTTAAAGTGCTACCAGGAAGCTTAAGTTCAGCAGAGCAAAAGGCTGTGGATGGGGGCAGCTCCATCAAAGACAAGGCGGTACTCATTAGAGACCAGCTGAGTGGCTGGCCTCACGTTTCTTCTCACTTGTTGTGCACATATAACGGCTTTCAGGTCACAACCATTGTAAGCAACACAAGTCTCAGACATGTAAATGTTGATCTGATCTCAGAAAGATGGATAAGCTGTACTGAGTATAAGCTTCTTTTGCTCTCAGACCCTGCCTCCATGTCCTCCACTGAACCCAGAGCTGCAATAAATGGTGGAGTCAACACTGGAAACCTTTGGACTTAAAACTTAATGGAAAAAAGAAGCTGTAAACATTAGAGTGTGTACAAGGCTCTCGAATAGAAACAGACAGTAAAGTTTCCTTAACCCTGTAGCACTACACAGAAATTGGTATCAGTGAATTGGACACAGTCATTATACCCCAAAGAGCCCCTCTAGAAAAGGCATTTTTGTCCCCTTGCATTTTCAGCCTGAAGTTACAATTCCTACAGAAAGCAGAAACCATTCTCCAGCAGTCACAGCAAACAGTTCTTCATCAATGCTCCATGTGAAACACTCCTTATAGATCATTTCTCTTCACTGTTCTTAAAAGTGTCCAAATCAGGATATTCCACAGAACTCCAAAGGAAAAAGGAGTATTGGACACAAAGTCAGACAAACCTAATTCCCACTGTGCATGGAAGTTTTTTCAGGAAAAGATGGGTCTTTATTTTCTTGTAACGTGGTGTACTTTTATAGTTCTAGACAAGATCTTCCAGGATGGTTCCCAGGAGTTTTCACATCTATGAAATAGGAGCAGCAAAACTTCCCTCCCACACCCTGAACGAATACGTAAGATTTATGTCACAGATGGTTTTAAACAAATACAAGACAACAAATAATATTTAATACTCTAAGGAACAGCTATCTACATCATCTGAACAGCTGCCCTAGAAGCTACTGCTCAGCACATGCATTTTCAACTAGCAATTTGGCAAAAATTAAAAAAAAAAAAAAAAAATTGAATGGTGTTCTATGGGACATCTCAAAAGAAGCTTACCATCCTGGTTACCCCACTCCCAGTCGGGGCCACGGACTACTTTAGCTCCCTGGAAAGTCCCTTTTAATGTGATGCGAGTCAAATTCTGTCGAGGACTCACTAGAACTCTGGAAAACAAAATAACAGAAAACAAATTAATTTATTGTTACTATTCATACTTTATAAAGCTCTGTTCCAACCGAGGTCTGTCATGAGGACCAAGTTTACCACATTTACACATAGAAAAACATGGGTTGACCTCTGAAGAGCATGTAAGAAGAGAGAGAGAAAATAAAATAGTTGAACAGGGTCTTTGATCCTAAAAGCTGGTCTCCCCAGGAAGGTCAGAATACTTAGGCGCTGTTCTACGGACGGCAGAAAGACAACTAGTGAATAATACACTGGGCTAAAGAAGAGCCAGGTTTATCTTCAAACTTTATCAAAAATTGTGAGAACCATAGCGAGCTTTAAAAAAGTTCTGTTTTTCCCTCAACTGTGAGATGCAGGTAATTGGGAATAGAGGCTGGTACGTGAGAGCATGAAGAACAGGCACGCTTCAGTGGCAGTCTGTGGAGACAAACACATATCTACACACAAGCAGCAGGACTGTGGTGGGGTCTCTCTCACATTTTAAACATCAGGATGTCATCTTGCTGACTCAGGAAGTTGAACATATATAAACACAAAGATTCAAAACAAGTACATTTACTCACTCGCACAAAGCATGCTTAGCCATGAAGGAAAAAAGATCACCCTTCTTTCAGAACTTCAAGAGCCTTGAGGAGGCTGTGTAGGGCAAAAATAAAATCTAGTAGCTCCAAAGAAGAAAAAATTCCCTGCATGCTCTATGAGATGCACAAATCACAAACTATATTAGGGCAAGACAGCCCACTGAGGGCCAAGTATGATTACTGTGAATGCATGCAAATCAGTACTTTTCAACATAAATATTTACCAGCATTCTACAGCATAAGGTACAACATCTGCAAACCAAAGTCAACAAAATCTGGCTTTAGCAACTTCACCTCATTGCCTACATAGAGCAGGGGAAGCTCTGCTACAAATACCGTCAAACAATCCGAAACATTATAGCAGGAGGGCACGTTAGTTTTCACTGCTAGCTGTGCCACTTACAACCTACATGCTTCCCAAAGGAGAACACCCAAGTCAATTAATACAAGTCTCACACAATTAAAACATATCTTTAAAACACAGCTTCCGAGAGGGGTGGTGGGGAGGAAAGAGAGGAGTAAGGAGAAAGTTAGTAAGCTCTCCAGAAAGTCTGACATCACTTCAGAGGGAGCGAAACTAACTTTCAGCTGCCCTTGAATCCCACCGTTAAGTTAAAGGCAATGCTTACGGACATTACTAGGGTGTATGCTGCATGAAAGCATTAATGGCTCAGGCAGTCTCCTAGCTCAAAGTTGTAAGAAGTTCAGCACATTTCATAACCTAAGCTGGAGACTGCCCAGCCAAGCTCACTTGCTGAAAAGCAGAGCAGATTAGACCCACAGTGTTGTGGCTAGACTGTTTGCAGGATAACACAGACCTTTCCATCTGCCCTGCAATCTGCATCACAGACATACACATTGATCCAGTGTAAGAAAAAAGAAAAAAAAAAAAATACCTACGTGATAGTAAACAGAGGGTCTGATGTCCCGTTAAAGCAGCTTCCAATTCCCATAATGTTACAGCAGCTTCTCTGCTGTTTTTGTGCGTGCTGTTCCTAGTCTCTGTTCCCTAGCAGAAAGGTTTCTCATGAGACAGCAAGCCACCAAAGTCCTTACGGGCCTGTTTGTGTTGCTCGCCCAGGGTACAATCCACTTTTCTAGGTGACTGCAAAGGTACCACAATCCATACCCGTAATTGCGCACCTCCTCCCGACAGGCTCTTGGCAGCTCCCAGACCAGACAGAGCAAAACCAAGTTCAGCAGCTGTTCCACAGGGGGAGGGGAGGGGAAGCCTACCGGGGTAGGGCTGACCTCAGAATGCTGTATTTATTTTCCATCTAATACCTAGAGAGAGAAGGTGGAGACTCAGAAGGATAAAAAGCTTATGCTTGAACTTACTGTTTACTTATCCATCAAAAGCCTAAGTCTTTTACCTTTCTTAACTTGTTAACAGATCTCCCACCTGTGCTTTACAACCTGATGTTTTTAAAAAGGGGGAGAGATTATTTACACATGTTCTTATAACCGTTAAACGTTCACTATTAACAGGAGGAAGAACAAGATTGTTTTTTGAATGGTTGAGATTTTGTCTGTTTTAAACACCATCGAGGCTGGCAGTTGTTACAAAAGAGAAGACAATGAAAGAGGGCTAGGAAAAAGCTCGGCTAAAAAGAAACACTACCAGCATTCATTTTATTGCACTGTGTCATGCACTATAGACTGGCTTCAAAAACCAGCATGGACTTGTGTACTACGTCTGAAACAGCTTAGCTGCAACACGCTGTTTTCACTGTATTTTGTTGAAAGCTTTTCTAACAATTTATCAAAGATGTTTTAGTCAAGCCCTGAGACAAGGTAATAAAAATACACTTCTCTCTTCCAAACCCTACCCTCACAAGGGAGGGGTTTCAATGCAAATATTCTCAGTGACACTAAAATAAAGCACCAAGCTAAGCTTAAGCAAGACGTTAAAACAGCAAAATAACCAACATTCATTACATTCCTAGCATAATTTCCTTTTTTGTACAATCATGTAACAGCAGTCATTTCCCATCTCAATAGCTCTCACATTAACCTGTCACTTTCAGTGAAATTTGTGGCTAGAGACCAGGAAAACAAAGCTGATCAGTTCAGAAAGCTGAGCTTCCTTAAAGAAGAAAGAAGTGTAAGAAACTCCATCTCCCATTCTACTTAAATGCTGGAGGCAACCCACCACAACTGCCTTCTTTCCCTAGCCTCATAAAAATTTTGACCTCGTCTTGAACCCCACTGCTGACCAGCAACACTGAAGAATGATGTGAGAACCAGATGTCCCAAGCCAATACATCTTAGGTTTTAATCTAATTCAACATGTTTTGCTCCAAATACTGGATAACAACCAAAGTTATTAGTGTGTTGCAAAAAATACCCTAGGGATAAATTTAATCACTGCAATACTGCCTTTAATAACAATTTTAATTATGACAGCCAAAGTCTGCAGCCATTTCTGCCCTACAAATTCCAATGATATTAAATTACTATAGAGTCCAGAAAACACTTGGGAGCATGCACTGTACGGAATGAAGCTATGTCTCTCTTCAGCGTGCTGGGAACCACCCCCCTGTGGATATTCTGCCTGTGCTCAAATTCCACTGAGGTGCTTACATAGCCTTTCACGTCACTGAGAGCTATGCTAGAAAAATAGCATCATCCATCCTTTCCAGAAAGAGATCCGAGACCTAAAACTGTTAATCTCTTCAGAGAGGCGCAGCTGTAAACTAGAATCTCAGCTCACAGCGGGTACAAACCCACACTCCTAGGATGTACAAAGATCCGCACAGGCTACCTCAAGAAAAGCCAACACAAGGATCTTACAGAAACCACAGGTAAAATTGACCTCAATGATGCAAGAAATTCTAGATTCTCTAATCCTCCCTAGCAAAGCTTTTACTGAAGCACTTCCAGCAAAGGATAAAGGAAGGAAATTCTGACAGATGGCAGGCGGATGCCGGTTGCTCAAGCATGAACCAGACTAAGACAAGGACACGAGTAAGTGAGGGATCAGGATCACAGAAACCTATTTCAGGAACTGCCTTTACCAAGAATTTCCATTGTCAATCCTATCCTTCCTTGCCAAGGCACAGTTCTTCACAGAACCAGCTGTATGTTCGTAACTCAGACTGCGGTCTGAGTTGGGCTGAACGCTTGCTGGCTTTTTTGCTCACCTCCAAAGCTAACTCGTATCAGACTCAGTTTTGGACAGCCACAGTGGGCAAGACTTCACACCAAGCTACTAAATGTGAAATAAAATGTGTGTGCGCACCTAAGACTCGACACTGTACTGCAGACAGAAGGTTTTCTCAGCTATGCTCTCAGAGACATCTATACACTGCCTCTAATGGCAGAATATTGTACTGGGAATGATACAGAAGCACTGGTGAGCATACGAAAAAGAAATGTCTTGTTATCCTTTAAACACGACTTTTGGTTCAAAACACAGGTTAAGGAGGTTTTAGTGAAGGTTTTTCTTGCTTACAGTTTTGACCATGTAATTCCAGGAAAGATAAAGATAGAATACATCACTGAAATTTAATCCCTATTCCACAAATCAAACAAAATATTCCAAACTAAGTAAGGGAAGCCCTAGTGTGGGGATATGCCCTAGTGTTCTGCAATGTACACTGAGGTTTTTTTAAGGAGGCACAGTTAGGTAGTTTATCTGGTAAATCACGGTGGGTTTGTTTTTTTTTTTTAAAGTAAAATTATACTCATTCATTAACAGAATAAATTCATATAATAAATTCATTAAAACTTAGTGAGCATTTAAAAAAAAGTTAGGAAACAAACACATCACCACACGAGTCAGATTTGATTCAAAATGTTATGGAACAAAATTTCTTAGATTAGCAGCTTAAACTGACATTGCACAAAAAACACATGTTGAAGAGGTTACTACAGTAAATAAACCTGCATCCCCTTTATTGCCTAGTAATCAAATGGCCAGCAGTTGTCACTCAGCTGCTATATTAGTTCAGGCTTACAGTGTAAGCAGTCACAGATGGAAGGCTGGATTATTAAAGCTGCCTTGAATGGGTCTGCATTGCCCATGCATACCTAAATGACAGCATGCACTTGTTCTTGCATCTGATTTAGAAATCCAACTGGTAACTAGACCAGACTGAGCTGGTTTAAGAATTATGGCAGAAAATAACTGCAAACTCTGTTTTGACTGCAGTGTAAAACACAACATGAGAAAATATTTGTATTTCTTGTGCTCGATTACACAAAACATTTCCCTGTGTAATTTGCTGGTTCCTCCAACTCCTTTGTTCTCCAGGAAAAAACAGGACTTTTGAAAAATTGTTAAGGTTGTGATTTCTTGGTGAGTGAAGTCTAGAAAATAGCCTGGGTAAAATGCACCACATCCCCTACTGAAATTGAACTTAGCATCATCCCTGAGAACATGATGCATGTAAAATGCCATTGCTAGTTTTGCACTTGAATATAATACCACTAAATATTTTGTATGAGAGGAAGATCTTCTCAGACTTGATTATTTGCAGAACTCACCAGAGTGTGCCTGACTATTCCAGCCCTAACAGAAACCTGATGAGTTTTGCTTTACTATCCTGCTTACAGACACTGATTTATCTTCCAATTACTAAGCCTTATTCAGCAAATGGATACATGATTGAGAAAAAACATCTTCAGTGAAACTGAGCTGTCCACCCTTTCAAACTAACGATGAGAGCCTCTCCCAAAACAGCCATAAAGTTCAAACCAAAAAAGATCAATAAAAAATACCAGCAATTGGCAGATGTCAGAAAGAGATTACTTCAAATGGCCAAAAAAAAAAAAAAAAAAAAAAAAAAAAAACATTTCTTC
>VYXH01011576.1:171816-182368 GCA_013397275.1 Burhinus bistriatus | reverse complement strand
AAAAGCCGTGTTTCCTTCCGAGAGCCGAGGCAGTCACCCAGGGCTGGAACCTGCGCCCTCCCAGTAATCTGCATCGGGGTGATAATGAGCGAGGAGCTGCCTTGTTCCCTCCAGATAGCGGTCAGGAGACTCCCAGCTCTCCTCTCCAGACAGCTGGAGAGAGACACGTCTAGGTCAGATTTCCCTGGAGAATGGCTGCAGCGAGCATCACTATTTTTATGCTTTAAAAGCCATGAATCCTGCCCAGACATCCACAGCACCAGGCCGCACGCGATTCCCTCACAGCACCGTTTCGCACCCTCCTTCAGGCTCCCACCCACGGGCACGCTCTGAATGCAAACGCTGGCCCTCCGAGACAAACACGACCATGCAACGGGGTACACTGGAACAGGGCTACAGTCTGCCAGCCGAGGGAGAAACCTCCACCTTGGTGGATCCCAGGTGGTCCAGCAATCAGAGCAGTCAAGATTTCCTCCATAAATTCCCATTCAGGGACAGAAAATACCCAATATTACTAAGGGGAGAAAACACTCTGTCCTCTGCCTGACAAAAACGCTCGGATAAACGCTTCTTGAAACTCAGGATTTGTGCGGTCAGGACTTCTGCTTAGTCTAAATTTTGCAAAATGGCATCACTGGCACAGAGGGGGAGAGAAAAGCAGATGATGTTTCTGTAGCTTAAATATCAACAGCAGATAAATGAAGCCATTCTACTGACAAATTACTCTCAGCAGAAGAAAAAAAATGAGAAACGGGGCAGCTGCTGCTGTGAAAACCAATCAATCAAGAAAAAGTCTGCATGAGGTTAAACCATTTCCATGCCCCATACCTCAACTGCTCTCAAAGTACATTTAACTGTATTACATAAACAGAATAAAGCAGGTGATTAATATGCCTTTGCTCAGGGATTAATATCTTGTCATTTCAGCTTCACTGTGTAAGAGCAGGCACACATCCTGAAATAATGGGACATTGAGTGAGGAAATGCTAAAAATAACTAGCCAGGCGCTATGCTTAAAGACAGTCCCATTGAGAGCATTTTATTTCTACAATCAACACTTGTCCTTTACAAATGCCAGCCCATTGATCTGTTTTGCCTAAACTGAATTTCACATTCAATTGACACCAATTGTATTCTAGCACTGAGTTGTTGAGAGGGGAACGTTTCCTTCCCTTTCGAGTTGTAGGAGTGATACTTTCAGCAGTTATCATGTTGGCTTACTATCTATTCTTTCACCTTGTTAAAGGATGCAGGCCTAAAAGAAGCACCAGGAAATTTATTAATATTCAGTAACAGTAGTTTCGTGCAAACCCTTTTGAGAAGTTTGACACCAGCATTCTGGTTTCCTAAAAAAATGGCAAACAATGTCAGAACAGATCATAGAGACAGAAGAAGTTATAGAAAAGCTACACATCTTACATTTTCAGGTTCATTATGTACAAGTATGGCAGTACCTAATAGCTTCAGCGGACACAAAAGCCAGCTGAGCCAGCCGCTGCATGAAACACAAAGGTGGGCTGTGCTGCATGAAACACAAAGGTGGGCTCTGCTTAGCTAAGGAAGAGCGCAAGAGATAACTGGACAAAAGCCAAGGTCCTCATTCAGAATTGTGACAGAGGAACACTAGGTGATTCTTCTGAGACTGTCCATGGCAGAGCCAGAAGCACCAGATTACAATAATCCCAGTGGAGTGACTCAGTCTCAAGGTCATGCTGTCTTCATACTGTAAAAGACATCACTGGCAGAAGAAAATGCATCAAAGCAAACAAGAAAATGAAATGCACAGGTACCACCACTTGTCCCTTAGAGGGAAAGGCAGTACCTCTATGGTTAACAGTTCGCATACACCGGACTGTCATCTGGACTGCAAGGAGCATGCACTAGGAAAAAAACTGGCTCCACAGCCCAAGAAGGTCAGCATCCCATATAGTTCCAAAGGGTGAGATGGTATCTAAAAAACCCTGCAGGGTTATCTTCTATTTTCCTTGTTACAAAATTTAAATTTCTTGGTTTTAAGCACAAACACTGGGGCCAAGAGTCCTTTGTTGTTACACCTGAACACTGTGAAGCCCTCTGTACTTTTGAGGCTAAACAAACCAGAAGTACTGCCTGCTTTCAGACCCAGGACCACCACAACTGAAGCCTCAGATAGAAGACACCTCTCTTTAATTTTGATCAGAGATGGGATTCAAAACACCACAGCTTCAATATGGCTGAAGTCTCAAGAAACATACTAATTGGAGAACTTCTTCCAGGTGGGTGTGAAGGCATGCATGAAGAGCTTGTAGTCTTCTAGAGCTATCAAATCAGAACTGAGTTAGCCTTGAACCTTCAATTCTCACTTTACTCAATCTTCAACCCACCTGTGATGACAAGAGACACAGAAAAGTGAACCTGTTTCAAAAACCAAGTATTCATCTGCATAACCTCAATCGAAACTGGTTTTGTCACCAAGTTCTATGGACCGAAAAGGGATAACAAAATGGAGTAACAAAATAAGTTAAACAGAAAGTGACAGTATCAGCCACATGATCTACCAGGAACAAAGATATAGCGCAGTATTTTTACTGAATCAGCTCCATGCTAATTAATGGACTAGACCCATGAAATAACCTCGATTGCATAGTAGGTCAATATTTGCTTTAAAACATACAAATGCAAACATAACCTTTGGAAAACACCACCAGTAAGCCAAAAATAAACAGCTGTCACAGGCTTCCAACAACAGAAGCTGTGGAATACTGCAGTGTACTGGTTTTGACTGGGATAGAGTCAATTTTCTTCCTAGTGCTTGTATGGTACTCTGTTTTGGATTTGTGACCAAAACAGTGTTGATTACACACTGATATTTTGGCTGTTGTTGAACAGTGCTTACACAGTATCAAAGCCTTTTCTGTTTCTCACACTGCCCTGCCAGCGAGTAGGCTGGGGGTGCACAAGAATTTGGGAGGCAACACAGCCAGGACAGCTGACTCCAACTGACCAAAGGGATATCCTATATGACATTGTGCTCAGCAATAAAAGCTAGGGCAAAGAAATAGGAAGGGGAGGACATTTGGAGTAATGGTGTTCGCCTTCCCAAGCAACTACTATACCTGATGAAGTCCTGCTTTCTCAATGTTACCCTTCCAGTTCTCTTCCCTGTCCCACTGGGGTGGAAGTGAGCACGCAGCTGTGTGGTACTTAGCCACCTACCTGGATTAACCCACAACACACAGAAAGGTGCAATATCATTTGCCAGGTCAGGGATGTTCAAAATTCAGATTTACACGTCAACATCAGTCAAACCCTACAAAAGAACAAGTTCCCTCTACCAGCTTCTCCGAACACAAACACTTCAGGCTCTAAACTGGTGAGATCAGTGCTTATCTGCCCACTGGAGAATTAAGAGTGATTATAAGCGAAAGTTCACACTAGCGGATCTCTCTTATTACATCCCACAAGATAATTGCTCATGAGCCCGATGAAATTTCCTTCTGGCTTTTGATGAACTGTGTTCTCTCCAGGAGGGAGAAAAACAGCTCCAGCCATTTGCTTTAATTGGACCTGACAGTTTGCAGATTGCTGCCTCAAGCCTTGAAAAGCTCAGTAGCTGGGGCTGATGAGAATCCACTTTTTCCTCAATAGCAGATTTCAGAGTTAAATTTATGTCGCATTACAGTAAAAACAAACCTACACACACACATACCCTGCCCAAAACCACATGCAACCACCAGGTGATGTTGTTTAAAAAAAAAAAAAGGCAATTATTTGCTAAGTTTGAATTAGGGTCTTTTTCACTTCACATAGAAAAAATGGGAGGATGGTACTTTAACTTTCCTATACCCTCCATAGAAGATCCCTGTGGCATAAGGAAAAAATACAAAAACTCCCAAGCATTGCATTGAGTGACTCCCCTCCCTTCTGCCAAGAGTCACCATCACTTTTCTGGCCATTGGCATTAAGAGGTCAATGGTCAGCCACCTGGCATCCCTTGCACTGGCTAGCAGGTGGTTTTGTGCCCATTCAGAATACTGACAAAAGTCACAATACTAAAAAAAAAAAAAAAAGTTTAATAAAGTCAAATACAACCCATCCAGGGAAGCTAGAAAGCCTCCATTACTTAAAGAACAAGCTCAACGTATCTATCAGGAATGGTTTTGGTGTAGTTTATCATGACTTGTGGAAAAAGATGGACTAGGTGGCCTCATCAAAATCCCTTCCAGACCTATTTTCAATCACCTAGAAATGGAGGACTGTACAGAAACATATTCCAACAGTGAGAAATCTGTCTTGGCAGCAGATTTCAACTGTGTTCTTACGTAGACGTTGCTCTAATGTCTTTCTCAGAGGCAAGACCATCTGGCCTGGAGCTGATGGTGTTGAACCCTGTGTAAAACTCAGGTCCACATCTCTTACACACCAGCTATTAACTCCTGTTTACTATGAAAATCTCGGTTAAATCACTTAGAAGTTCATAATCCTCCAATCTATTTACACAATTGCCTTGTCTGTCCAGAAAGGCAGTAGGTTTCCCCACAAGTCATTCAAAAATCAGGAGACTAACATTACTGCAGGAGTTAAAAAAAAAACCCAAACAACCAAAAAAACTCCAAAGGAATTAACACTGAAGTCCTACTGGTAGACATGTGGTTGAATAGTGGGTGGGAAGAAACACAATAATGTGGTTCTGTGATACGGCTGTTCATAGGTATTTAGACTCTGGTACCCTCAGTAGTGGTGACACAATAGGATTACAAATCATTCGAGTTAGGAACACAACTTCCTCCAACTTTTCACAATGAAAAGTAGCTACTTCAGACTGGCATAGAGCGAGCCGCAGCATAAAACCTGCTGAATCTCTGATGAGCCTTGATAGCTCATCCTACCAACTTTCAGATTCCCCTTCAGGCTTTCAGAACGGTCAACATTGCACTCCTGTCAGTTTTCAGCCTGGAACTTGCCCTTTCTGTGCTCTGAAAGCAGATCAAAAGGTTTAAGTCTAATCTATCCTGACATGCCTTTGGCTAGAGAGACATCAGCTGCGTAGGAGCAGAACGAATCGAGTAGTTAGTTAGCTGTTGCTTTCCTCCCTGGTACTTAACAAAGGTTTGAGGGTCACCATGTACACCAATTCACTTACAAGTTTGTTCATTTTAGAAGTACAGATGTTATCTCTCAGCTCTGGATAGCTGACTACTTTAAAGAATGTAAGAAGACTTTACAGATGGGAAATGGAGCCATAGTTATATATTGCATTGGTAGCATAGCCAGGAACAAAGCCCACGTATCTTAGCTCCAAGTTCTGCTCTCTACAGCCTGGCCTATACTAGTCACGGGGGAAAAAAAAAAAAAGAGAAAGAAGGTATCAACCCATGATCCAGTGTGCATCCTTGCATTCCTTGGAGTCACGCCAAGGAATGTGGATCGAGGTCTACGATCAAGCCTTCTACTGTCCTGCTGGCACCCACGTAACTTCACTGATGCCATTTTCCACATACAGTCAGTCTAAATGCTAGAAGCCTTGTTCCGCATTCTCAGAAATTTCAAACACCACTACAGCTGTCATTACAGAGGGAGCAGAAATATTTAAATTCTCTAAGTCTCCCAAGAAACAAGAGACTCCACTTTCCCACTCTTCGATTAAGGAGAGAAGAGTATCCAATGATCTCTCTCCAATCAGAGCTTCTAGTGAGAGTGCACTGAAATTTGTATTGGTCTCCCTCTGAACACACTTACAACAGCCTGGCCCCTCCATAAATGCCCTTGATAAGCCATGAATCAGAATCCTTGAAAAACAACTAGGACTCGAATAGTCTGTTCACAGGACTTGGCATTCTATTCCTGGATCCCTGGAAAACAGCAACTCAAAATGAAGGGGCACAATCAGTACTGTCGCAAGTGGTATGGTCACATTGAGCATGACCCTGAATTCTGCCAGAGCCCAGGAGCAATGTTGTACCAGAGATGATGAGCAAGGCAAACAGATTTGATGGGAACAGGCAGGCAGGGGCAACATGACCTAGGAGAGCTTAATTATCAAATTGGAGAAAGCTTTCAACTTCAGCGAAACCACAGGCAACCAAGACCGGTCTCTGCAAGCAATCAAGAGTAATGCTACACAAATGCAAGACAAGAGATGAGCTTGTTTCAGAAATAACTGCCACAGCTCCGAATAGCCCATGGTGGTCATGTAGCCACACATTTGTTGACCAAGGTAGCTTAGAAAGCCGTGAACACACCCCTTTCCAAGTAAAAATGGAAGGAGACAATTGCAACCACCATACTTGCAGTACTTCCACAACTTTTGCAGCTTCCAAGACATTTGTCAAAGTTTTAGTGGAAAGAGGCTATGCATGGACTCTCAGTTCTTCCAAACAATCCCAGCAGTGGATTAGCGGCCATTGCAGACCAAAGCAGGAAAATAACACATCTTTATATGCTAATTTGACACAGGATTTTCAGTCACAGAGTTTCAAACATTCATTCAAAATAAATGTCAAAAGATATGAAGCTATACAGCAACACCATCAACCTGCTCTAGGTGACCCTGCTCTGGCAGGGGGGCTGGACTAGATCTCCAGAGGTCCCTTCCAACCCCCGTGATTTTGTGATTCTGTGACCATAATAAGCAGAGAATTAAGCCAACTCAACTATCATACAATTATGAAGATTCTTCTCACAACAGTGACTCAGAGAGGTGTGCTGTGCAAACAGAAAGGGATGAGAAACATATTTACCTTTTTGAAGCCTAAAAAGAGAATAATTATTCAAGAAAACTGAACCGGTGATGATGCTGTTAAATGACAACTAGGTAACTGTTTGTTAATATGTTGCCAGTCCTAAATGAACTCAGGTCCTTCCACCACAGAAACAGCCAAGGATAGTGTGGAAAACAGGCATAGGGTACTGAAGCCACATCAGTGACAGAGCTGGGACTGCTGTGTGTGTCACCTGTCACCCAATCTACTGCCCTGTTGCTGGCTGCCTTAAGGAAGAACTTCTCGAAGGGAACCATCATCTGCCCAATGGAAGTTAGCTGCTCCAGACACAAACCCGGACACCTATAACTCAGAGCAAAAAGCAAAGCTCAAAACGGGGCATGAACTTCTCCAGCTCTGCCAAGGCTATTAAGCTTTCTCTTTCTGATTTCCATTACCAGCATGGCACACAACATCATTCCGATCATAACAACGTGGGTAATGTGAGTTATTTACAGTAACTGCATCCCTTGACAATTCATTCATCTATATCCTGAAACCATAGATGAGAAATTCAACAGGTAATTGTATGGAGGAAGGACCTAGAAGGATGAACAACCACATTATTCTTCATAGGAAGTAGTTTTAGAGAACTGAGGAGTTGTTAAATAGAGAACTAAGAATGGTATCGCATTTGAGCCAAATAAACTCCTATAGAAACAGAGAAGTGCAGAGGATGTAATGAGGCTCTTAGCCAAAAAGGGAGAAGGTCAAGTAGTAAAGCCAAGCCCAAGTGACCTCCATGAAGGTGAGGCAGAGCTCACTTGTTTCCGAGTGAGCTAGAAATTAGAATTTGTTACATTCAGAGAGCAAGTTCTGGAGTTGTGCGTCTGCAGGGAAAACAGAACCAACATACATAGTGCTTCCAATGCAGCTGTACCACCTTCTCTAGGTTTAAGTTTGACCCTCGTTTTTATGACTCTTTCTCAGTTCAGGAAGACTGCAAATATCATAGAAACACAGGGGAGAAAAAGCTACATGTGCTCCAGTTCTGAGTTATATTCAGCATACAGCACATGCTCCAGTGATCCACAATGCCCAGCAGGAATCACTGCCAACGTCTCAGCGCTCAGCTCTCGCCTTGGCAGGTAAGGACTTACCTGCAGTACCCGTTTCAGAACAGGAGAGCAGGATGTGTGTTTACATCCTCCAGGGCAGCCAGCGCTCGCCATCCAGAAGAAAAGAAATAAAAATGGAGCTGGAGCAAGCAGACGTGCCCCACTACGGACTCAACCCGTGGCAGAAAGAAAACCGGCCACTTAGAGCAGACCTATTTCCAGCTCAGCCCAAGGAATAAAAAGGGGAAAAAACCCGGAAACGTACCTGCCAGAGCCGAGAGAGAAGAGAATTCAGGCAACCCTTCAGAAAGCCACTGTCCTTCGCCAAGGGCTGTGTTTGCTGCCTTCCCTGGTTCATTCTCGGCGCAGGGGGCTCAGCAGCAGACCTCCTCCAGCGGCCTAAGGAGAGGAGGAGGAGGAGGAGGAGAAAACACCAGAAGCGGCTCAGGTGAGCACCACCGCTGCGGCCCCCGGCTCCTTCCCCACTCCAGACCTCCACCGGCCCCCGCAATCGCGGCCTCAAGCCCGGGCGGCGGCACCTCNCCCCTGCTCGCCCCCCGCCGGGCTCCGCCGACTACAAGTCCCGGGAGCCCCGTCTGGGAGCTGCCCGGCCCGCGGGGCCTCCGTGAGGGGGCGGCGGGCGGTGGGGTTGCCCCGCGGTGGCGGAGGGAAGGGTGCCGCTCTCCCGGTGCGGCCCTCCCGCCGTGGCGGGTCCGACCCGGCCGTGCTGCCGGTGCTCGGTGTTTCTGGTTCGCCTTGAGGCCTTTGTGGGCTCGAGGGTGATAGATGGGTTCCTGGTTGCGCCATTGAAACCCGCGGGAATGGCCCACCGTGAAAGGATGCGGGATCCACGCCTGGATGCTCTTTTTTTAAGCGTTCGGTTTTTTGGGGGGGGTTAGGATAACTTAGCCCACTGTAAGGGAGATTTGGGGATTCAGCGTAAGTCCTTGCAAGGTGCCGTGTGTCCTTGTTCAGCAGGTAGCCAGGAGGGCACTGAAAGGCTCTGTCTACTGGCCAGCCTTCCGCCAGGGGTGTCTTTTTGGCAAGATCACACCTCAGATGCTGCCTGCGTGGGGTCACTGGTGGCACTCAAACGCAGAATGCATTAATCTAGAAGCATATGCTATTACTACCTTGTTAATGACTTTCTCTTACGAGTTTGTATCGTCTCTCTGCTGGCGACAGCAGCGACATGGATCGCCTGTGGATCTCTTGTGCCTGTGGTAGGACACGCTCTTCCTGACTTCGCCCCTGCTGAGGTCACAGACACCGTGTAAACATGCAGTTTAAGCTTGCTTGTCCCGTTCTGCTTGGTGGCATGTCAAGCGTGGCTCTGTTGAAGCTAACGGGTTGGAATTTGGTTTTACATTTAGTCTTTGCTAACATAGACTGGCATAGCAGAACGAGGGTTAAAAGAGTGGCCTGCCTTGATGGTGAAAGAACAGCGTTCACAGCAGTAAAATTCAGTAATATGTTTGTGCCAAACCCAGGTGGCCTGCAGTGTAGTAAGACCACAGCAGAGAACTTGCCAGCCTGGGACCCTGCACTCACAACGGGAATATGGCAGTAATGTNTCACTTGTTTCCGAGTGAGCTAGAAATTAGAATTTGTTACATTCAGAGAGCAAGTTCTGGAGTTGTGCGTCTGCAGGGAAAACAGAACCAACATACATAGTGCTTCCAATGCAGCTGTACCACCTTCTCTAGGTTTAAGTTTGACCCTCGTTTTTATGACTCTTTCTCAGTTCAGGAAGACTGCAAATATCATAGAAACACAGGGGAGAAAAAGCTACATGTGCTCCAGTTCTGAGTTATATTCAGCATACAGCACATGCTCCAGTGATCCACAATGCCCAGCAGGAATCACTGCCAACGTCTCAGCGCTCAGCTCTCGCCTTGGCAGGTAAGGACTTACCTGCAGTACCCGTTTCAGAACAGGAGAGCAGGATGTGTGTTTACATCCTCCAGGGCAGCCAGCGCTCGCCATCCAGAAGAAAAGAAATAAAAATGGAGCTGGAGCAAGCAGACGTGCCCCACTACGGACTCAACCCGTGGCAGAAAGAAAACCGGCCACTTAGAGCAGACCTATTTCCAGCTCAGCCCAAGGAATAAAAAGGGGAAAAAACCCGGAAACGTACCTGCCAGAGCCGAGAGAGAAGAGAATTCAGGCAACCCTTCAGAAAGCCACTGTCCTTCGCCAAGGGCTGTGTTTGCTGCCTTCCCTGGTTCATTCTCGGCGCAGGGGGCTCAGCAGCAGACCTCCTCCAGCGGCCTAAGGAGAGGAGGAGGAGGAGGAGGAGAAAACACCAGAAGCGGCTCAGGTGAGCACCACCGCTGCGGCCCCCGGCTCCTTCCCCACTCCAGACCTCCACCGGCCCCCGCAATCGCGGCCTCAAGCCCGGGCGGCGGCACCTCCGCGGCCCCGCCGGGAACCGGCCGCTCGGCAGCGACCCCCAGAGACCGCTCCACCCCCCGGAGCCCAGGCCGTGAGGTGGCCTCGCACCCACGGCTCCGGCCCTCTGCCCTGAGGCAGCCCTGCCCCGGCCCCGCTCCCTCTTACCCCCCGGGGAAGCGGCCGAGGAGCCGGGCCGCGGCCGGCCGCCCCGCAGGGTGCTGCAGCGCCGCCGCTCGACCCCGCCGCTCCCCCGGGGCCTCCCGCCCGCTCCGCCCAGGCCTCTCGTAGCCCGGTGACAGCCGCCGGGGCATGCCGGGAGAGGTAGTTCTCTGCCCGCCCTGCTCGCCGCCCGCCGGGCTC
>VYXH01011576.1:155085-171445 GCA_013397275.1 Burhinus bistriatus | reverse complement strand
TCTAGAAGCATATGCTATTACTACCTTGTTAATGACTTTCTCTTACGAGTTTGTATCGTCTCTCTGCTGGCGACAGCAGCGACATGGATCGCCTGTGGATCTCTTGTGCCTGTGGTAGGACACGCTCTTCCTGACTTCGCCCCTGCTGAGGTCACAGACACCGTGTAAACATGCAGTTTAAGCTTGCTTGTCCCGTTCTGCTTGGTGGCATGTCAAGCGTGGCTCTGTTGAAGCTAACGGGTTGGAATTTGGTTTTACATTTAGTCTTTGCTAACATAGACTGGCATAGCAGAACGAGGGTTAAAAGAGTGGCCTGCCTTGATGGTGAAAGAACAGCGTTCACAGCAGTAAAATTCAGTAATATGTTTGTGCCAAACCCAGGTGGCCTGCAGTGTAGTAAGACCACAGCAGAGAACTTGCCAGCCTGGGACCCTGCACTCACAACGGGAATATGGCAGTAATGTCACACACACACACACAAAATAATCACATGTTCCCGTCCTCTTCCCACCAGCCCACCAGGAATACTATCCACAGCCCTAAAACTCAAAAGGAGGAAACAAAGACACCAGGCAGCAGAGTTGCCTAGGGCTTATGGAGACTGAAGAGAGCAAAATTCTGAGACAGAGAGTGTTGCACTATAGTAGCAGTTACCATAACTTTTGTGCCTTCAGGGACCTGTCCAAAACCAAGCTTGTCATGGCCATTTGATAAAAGCCAACTAGGAGGACTCGATGTCCCTTGTCCTCTGTGTTGTGTAAGAGTAATGTTGGCTGGACCGCTTAAACACACACATTGGGGTGATTGTGAAAATGTGAATGTGAAAATGAGCAAATTGAATCTGACGTGGTTCTGACCAGCACTGCGGGGCGTTTTACCCTTTGGCCAGAAGATGGAGAATGAGTACGGGTAAGTGTTTGGGAATGTGGTAAATGGATCTAAGCGTGCCCTGATGCTCCTTCCCTCAGCTTGTTTTTTACCAGATTTCTATGTTAGTATAAACATAGAAATACCTTAGAGACAGGTGAGTACAGCCAACGTCAATCGTCTGAAAAGATCCTTTCACATTTAGAGTAGCTTCTTTTGCACTCACATGATAAATATCAAGACAACTTAGGCTTTACTTTTGACAGTGCTTGTTGTAAACATGTGAACTTGCATGCTCAGGCTCTAAGTTATGTCAGGCTTTTTTTTTTTTCCCCCAGCTAATCTTTCTTTGCAAAAAACAAAAATGGGAAAATTGTGTTAGTCTGTCTGTGAAGTCACCTTCTCAGGCAAACACGAAGTCATACAGCATCAGAAGCTCAGTCCATGGCCAAGATAAAAACTTTATCGTGATTATTTTGATAAGATTTTGCCTTTGTTTGTATATAACCACTTTGGAGAAGTGATATTTTGGTTGTGCGTAACACCAAAGACACTGCAAATGGCAAACCTCTGTGGTGTATAAAAAAGCGTGAGTTCCAACGAATCTTTTCTAGTGGGGCAATATTTGTGAAAAGAAATGAGCCAGCCTGGCATGGATACCCCAGAGGCAGTCTGCAGGACAGAAGGAGTTTTCGTTTTGAGGTTTACAACTGCAAGGCAGACATGGGAAGCGCTGTGTCTATGGGAAGGAAGGACTTGAGAGAACAAGATAACTGTCATCCACAAGGCTGATACTGAGAAGAAAGAAATAACCTGTTTTGTGCGCTTGGGGGCAGGCCGAAGAGTAATGGGTCAAAATGCAGCAATGAAAACTCCGGTTGGATGTTAGGGGAAACTTTCTAAGGCTAATGAAATGCTGCAGGAGACTGGGAAGGGGCTCTGAAATCCCATCCTGAACAGGCATTAGGAACCAGTTAGGCAAACACTGGTGAATGAGAGGGTAGAACTGATACTGTTTGGTACAGGGCATGGCTTGGAGGGCCTCTTGAGACCTCTTCTGGTCCTGTGTTGCTGTGTTTCTTTGATCCTACATTTCTACAACACGCGCCCCCTGGTATCTAGTAAACTGGGGTTCATCTGGGTCTCTTGCTCAGTGAGGACATTGTAATGCTTACTGCAACGGGCTGCAGCAGGGAAGCTTAGCGCTGGATATGGGAGAGAAACCTCTGCTCGTACGTGGCCCTATCCTGGTTGTCCGAATATTTTACTGGGAAACTTTCTTTGCCCACTGGATGCCGCTGTTACACAGAAATATTCACAAACCATTTCTGTAGGCTTCTGCTCTAGGCACCTTCCCTATCAGACATGGAAGGCCACTTCATGGTCAGCCAAACTATATGGATTTAGCCCTGTTAACCAGCCTTTTTTAAAAAGGAACTCTCCTTAACATTTTGCAGCTTACTGACATGGCACATGTGAACCTTGAGCCCCAAAAGTAGATGCCTACATGATGGCAACACCAGCAGCAGAAATCTAGGGATGTTCTTTGAAGGTGATTGAACATGGACCAAAAAATACTGGCTGGCAGGGGGGAAAACAGGGTGTCCAAAATGTGTCTTCAGGTCTTATATAGAAGGACCCTTTCCCCAACAGCGATGTCGTGCAGTGTCTATTTTGCATGCTTAATACAGGATTTTATATGTGGAAAGACTGGTTCAGAGAATTCTCTCCTTAAAAGCAAAGCCTGGAAATGGCAGCTTTCCCTGGCTCACACGGTGCAAATGTGCTCTGATGTTACGATTCCGCCTTGTGGCATCGCCTTCAGAGGCAATGACCTGGATAGAACAGAAATGATATGTCTGGCTTCCACTTTTTAGAGAAAACTGAACAGTATTTCTAGCTCAGCTGAGTCTCAGAACCAGCCAGAAAGTGACCTACATCCAATACCCAGCTTTGGGAATTAACTGTGAGGAAGTTCCACATCTAGGTCTCTCCTCTGAAACAAATGGAACCGCAGCCTAATAGAATCCAAACCCAAGGGGAATTACTCTTTCTTCCTTTCCAATAATTTTTAGCACTGAAAAACAACTATCCTGATTTTTTAATCCACATTTCTTACTGGGAAAAAAAAAAAGAAAAAAAGACTCCAAGTTAATGTAAACGTTAGGGTTTGAATCCTTCAGATCCTGACAACTGAACTGTTTCCTGATGTCTTGAGCCACTGGCCTTTCAGGAGCTGGTCTAAACAACAGGAGATTTAAAATAAGCCAGGAGTTGTGGCAAAACTACTATGTCACGACAATTGTATAACAGATGTATATGTTAAAAAGCCTGTGTCTGTCTGGGGACACCACCTGTATTCAATAAACAAAGGCAAATAAGGTAACCGATAAATAACAGGCAAAGCCTGGGTCCAGCTTTGTGTGCCCTACAGTGGTGTAAATCTGGTAACTTTTGAGTTTGGTGGAGTTTTCCCTCTGAGCCACCTTACGTGTGTTTGCACAGCCTACTGAGTCACTTAGCTGACAATCCTTTGCCGTCTTGCTTTTTGCAGCCCAGTCAGCGTGATAAAAAGTACTAGAGACAGCTTGGATCTTCATACATCAATTTGAAATCTCAGGGGGAAATTTAAAACTCTTGCTAACAAAATTCTGCAAAGTGCGTGCTGAATGGAGCCTGCCATCAATAAGGCAAATGACAAATAAATATGGTGTCATGTGTTCAGCCTGGGGGCTCCACCTGTGTGATGGTGCTGCCAGTGGTGTCCAGAGAAGCACTGTTCTCTGCTTCGGAATTTCATCACCACCTGGAGTCCTATAAGAAGCAGACTCTGTCTCAGTTTCATCTATAAAATGAGGTGAAGGGGATCTACCCTCTTATCCCAGTGTGTAAGAAGCGGTGCACTGGGTCACTGCGCTCCCACTGGAAACCTGTCGGCAACGTCAGTAAACAGGCCAGAATGCTGTGTAGCCCTCCAGAACTCCTGGATAGACACGTGTCGCTTACTGTAAATGTGGTCAGATAAATTCTCAACTTTTTTGCCACGTAATCCTGAGACCTGTTACTGTACGGATTCATAAAGGGCGTGCATGGCAGTGATGAGAAAGCACACTGTCCTTAGAAGCTGCAGAAAATAGCAGCGCTGAGCTGTGCCCAACTGCAGCCTTCCTGCATCTTTGTCCCGAGGGTGGTGTTAATGACGGATAGACAAAGAACAGGGACCAGGTTAGTCATAGACATGTATAAGGAAAACTGAGTTTGGTGCTGCAGAATAGCAGCCTGGTGACAAGTGGCAAGGTTGGCTTGTACAAATCCAGCCTTGCTGTGTGGAGGATTAGCTATTTTAAGGAATGGTAAAGTCATTTTTACCCAGGTCACCTCCATCCATTCCCATCTACTGAAATGTAGTGAAAGATGGATTCCAACTAGAATCTCATTACTAGTTACTGCTCATTTGAGGTCTTTTAATCCACTGTGGCTTCTTAAGAGAAGCAGAGATCCTGCTACTGCTTGCTGTCTTGGGAAGTTCCTCAGCCTGCTTCACTGCTTTAGTTTAATCTGGTTTGGGTTCGAAGTTTGCAACCTATTTCAGCTACTTGTTTGGCTACTCATGGATTCATAAAATTACTACAGATGGATGGCTAAATATCTCTTAGTTGTGAACTGAAACCTCCCCAACCCTTACCAATCCAAGTACACTCTGCATTTCTAGGTCTGGGATCTCCTTGGTTCACGAATCTGTCTCCTGGGAGAGTGATCTTTTGGTGCTACAGAAATCCTGGGAGGAGAGTGGGAGTTGTGGAGATACTGCGCATCTCATCCTGCGTGCATGCTCTGTTTCTTCTGGACATGGGTGTCTGAGAAGCCAACCACGCTGGTGTGCCTTCAGTGCCAGAGCATAGGGCAGCAGACTTGATATTCCTTCAGTGTCACTCCTCCGAAGAAGTACGGCAGCTGATCGGGTATGTCTTGCGCCAGCTGGTTTCCATCCCAAAGCTGGCATCCAGTCTCCTTTCCCATTTCTGTGCAGGGAGAAACCACGCAACAGTCCTAATAATTGAACGTCTCTTGTTTGATGGTGTTATCACACATACAAATTCTTTCCTTTTTTCCTTCTTTTTTCCTTCAATGCAGGCTAGCGTTATTTCAATTTTCAGCTATTGCAGCGACACTCATTTTAATGCAAGGACTATTTGCGCAGGCAACATTTGAACAAGTGTTTTACTGCCCTATGTGACTCTGTCGTGGTTTAACCCCAGCCGGCAGGTAGGACCACGCAGCTGCTCACACAGTTCTCCCCCTTCCCCACAGAAGGGCAGGGAGAAGAGGGAGAAAAGGAGGCGAAAGGGAAAGGAAAATAAAACTCGGGGGTTGAGATAAAGACAGTTTGATAGAACAATAACAGAAAACGAAAATAACAGTAACAACAATAACAACAACAATAATAATAGTTAAAAAAAAAGATGATGATGATGATGATGATGACGATGACACAAGTTACTTTCACCACCTGGTGAACTGGCACCATTCCGAGCAGTGATCGTGGATTCCCCCATCCCATCCAAGCCCCATTTCTATACTGAGCATAACGTCTGTGGTATGGAATATTCCATTGGCCATTCCGTTGTTCTGTCCGTGCTTCTTCTCAGCTTCTATGGGAAGCTGAAAAGAGTCCTTGAAAAGTATAAACATCAGCCAGCAACAACTAAACCAATATGCATTATTGACATTCCTTTCACAGCTATCACTAGAAAGAAAATTAACTCTTTCCCAGCTGAGACCAGGACAGCCTCAAATACCTAATGGATCAGGAAATATTAGCAAGCATTTACTTTTAATTTTTTTTTCTGAGCAGCCAGGGCTGTGATCAGCAGAGAGATACACGGCACTGCACAATGTGGTGTTGATTGAGCCTTAGAAATCACATCTGGAGACTTGATGCCAAAGCACCCTGTAAAGGTCTGCAAATGCCAGAGCTGACTAGGAATTAAGGCCAAGCAATTCTATCCAATGTGTAGTGCATGAGTCAAGAGTCTTATTGTTTGCAACGATTGGCTTGTATAGTCACGATTCATTGGGTGGTGGAGACACTTACTAATCCTTGCATGGTTTATTGCAGGAGGCTTTAGCAGGATTTAGTATATTGGAGGGCTAGGGCAGACTAATCCCCAAAACTACCGCAGGTCTCATGCTCTTACCTGCACTTGTTCTTTATTTATAAACTGATGGGGCATTAGTTCTTGAAATGGAAATAACACTGAGGCCTCACTGCAGCAGGTACTAACCAGACTTGGTACCCCAAGAAGCTCAGTGTGGGAAAAAAGAGAACGGCGTGAAAAGAGACGGGAAGTGACTCTTTGAGAACTGCTGAGTTAGTCAGCCACTCAGAATGATCACATCTTGACAAAGCATGTCCTCTCCACTCCCTGTGTTCAAGCAGCAATGTCATCTTGGCAGCTTCAGAGTTAACGGGGATTGTATTGCCTGGCCAGTTCAAGCGATGGCAAAATAGGCTTGCTGGATAACTGGGGACTAAATTCACACTTTCCTAAAAAAGGTGCTACATACCAAGAAGGATAATTAAGAGTAGTTCTACTGGGCAGGTGACAGACCGGATACTTCTCCCTGTACGAGGGGTCAATATCAGCCTCTGTAGTGCCCTCATTGCAAAATTCCTCCAAGTACGCTCCTCTGGAGAGGACACAGGCTGGGTGGCCTCATTGCTTTCATGGAAACAGCTGCAGTCTCAACAGTGGTCCAGCTTCTGGCTAGCGAACAGAAACCTGTCTGCCAGCTGTGCTGCGGTGATGCCATCTGGAGATGCATGAACTGAAGCTGGCCCTACAGAACTCATGTGCAAGTGGTTGAGATCACCAGTGCTGCCTTCTTGGAAACTCCCCACCCCTTTCTAGATGGGGGTTCTCCAGAGCCCCTGGCAGCTGTGGATTCTGTAGTGTGGTGGTACAAGTTCCCATGACCTGGGTGCTGGATGCTCACCCTCAGCAGTAGCCAGTTCCCCGCTCTTTAGGACCAATTCGTTATCTGCAAGTGCTAATTGCCTGTGCCAGCAATTTTGCCCTTTGAAGTCTACCTGAAATCCCCTCTCTCTATCATGGCTGCTTTAGACAATATCTAAGACCGGTTCCCTCCAATGCTGAGCATCACTGAAAAATGAGGAAGACTGGATCAATCTGTTTCATCTGGTCTTCTGGACTTTGCTAAGTGTCCAAGTAGTGCCAGGTGGAAGACTGGTGGAGTTCTGGGGTGTCTGAGTGGAGTGGAGGAGTCTAATAGGGAAACTCTTAATGAATTGCAAAATAGTGAGTTCTTCCCCTGCCCTCTGTCCCACCCACTTCCGCAGCAGCACATCTAAAGGCATGAGGAAAAGCTGTATGAAAGAAAAAAAATAGGCAAATTGCCATTCCATTATTTCATCTATTTCTAACTTTAGGGTTAGAGGATTTCAAAATCAGAAATGTCTTCTCAGCCTTCTCTCTTTAATATGGTTTGTTTATTGTGCCGGATGAATATGGCATATGGAATTCTGCACGAGAAGTCTGTCCATGCTGCTATAATTAGCTAGCAATGGTGACAGCAGGGTTCTTTGCTTCTTTATTATTTTAAAATTCTCAGCGCTGTGTTATGGGATGAATTTGTACCACATCAGAATGCTAATGCTTGGGAAAGCCTGTGAGTGCAGCATCCTGCCGCAGTAATGTAGCCTTCAAAATCCCAAAGTGATCCCGAGTGTGACTGCAGTGAAATCAGTGGGATTACACCAGTGATAAATCTGGTCCTAGCCACAGAGTAGACAGGAGAACTAATCCTTTTTTTCTGCTACTGCAATTATTTAAGCAAGTTACTTATGTATGTGAGGTCAAGTTCTGTGTGGCTGTAAATGAATGTTTGCTGTTGTACCTCCCTGAGCCAAGGGGGAATTACGTCCTTATGCCTCGCTGGCTGTACTTAGTATACTGTATACACAATCTTTTTATGAAATAGGTCTCTTGCTGTAAATGTTGCCAGATCCTTTCTTAAAACCGGGTTAATTTTTAAAAGTAAACACGGACAAAGCAACCCCACCCTTCCAATACTTAAGGAAGGCTGGGAGCCCCTTGCAAGTCCAGGATCTTTGCAAAGCTTGGCTCATGAAGAAGCTGAAAACCCAGGCCATGAAATCCTAGTGCCAGTGCAGACACTGGGAGATTCATCAGAAGGGACATTACATCTTTGCTATAGGACCATCTGAGTTTTCTAGGCTGTTGAGGAAGGAGATATTGTAATGATAAACATTTGCCACTTCCTTCTTTCCCCTACCAGAACAGTCCATTCTCCACTCCTGACTGTCCTTGTGGGGCAGCCGGTGCCTCGGGAAAGAGATTCGGTGGGTTGCCATTGACTGTGTGTCGCTCTTTTCTATCCACGTGCCGGATAGGAAGTCTGGTGGGAGCAAACTGCAACAAGGCGTGGGAGATACTGCAGCGTGCCTTTGGGCTGAACTGGAGGTAGGGAGGCCATGCCAATGGTAACTGAAGAGCAGGAAGACAAACAAGGAGCGGGGAAAGAGGGGAGTAAGTGGCAGAGTTTCAGAGATAAAAAGCTTGAGTATCAGCATAGTTGTCCTGTGCTATGTTCCTGGGGGTATTTGACAGTGCGCTGTAGTAATTCTAACAGGCAGCGTACTAACCATCAACAGTCCCTCATCATCTGCAGAAGAGGGGCTTGAATTAGTTTGCCCTAAAGGGGCTTTTTTCTTGTCTAAATCATATAAAGAGGGCCAGGAGAGTCACTTTCCATGAGGCTTGTTATTTAGCTATGTAAGAAACAGAGTTTATGGGACTGTGATTCTGTGACTATAATTGCTCCTTGAGGTTGAGTTTGCAGGCAGTGCTGGCTAGAACATGCATTTTTGTGCAAGAGCCGAGTGCCTGCATGCCAAATTGACTGTTTGTGTGCACAGCCACAGGATCTATGAGAGTAACAGGCACTTCTGCAGATTTTATCTCCAAATATGGCCTCTGGTTTGTGTGCAGGGAGGCAAATGAACAATAGTACTTTAAGACTCCTGGGCTGGTCAAACATGTCAAGCTGGAAATACAGGCAGGTAACAATTTTTTGTATTTAGAAGTCTTTCTGTAATTAGCTTAGTGTCAACTTGATTGTTGGCCATGGAGGGAATTTTTGACAGGATAATATTGAACAGGAGCTGATTTCCATTTTTATAGCCCCGTGTTGTTCTCCCTGTTGAATTCTTACTAGTAAACATATCCTTTCCATGCCAGCAGGAGATTTATACCTGGGAGGAGGTTGCTGAAGACAACCACCTTAGAAGGATTCCCAGAGTCAGTCTGACTGGTAGATGAGATCCTCTTGTAATTCTTCTGCAAACAGATGTGGACCTCAGAATCAACGAAGCGTCTCTCTGGCAAAAACATTTAGACTATGTTTCCATTATCTCTGTGCAGGAAAAGTGGGACACAATGAAATTTGGAAAAAACAAATGCATGATTCAGGAAAGTCTATTCTATTTAAAATCAACAATGATTAAGCAATTTAGAAAATCTCGCCCTAAATGTGTATCCTATCTGCTGATGGCCACAGTTAAGAGACAATGGCGAAGCAGACATGACTTAAACTCTTGGCTTATGAGGGTATTAAAAAACAGATTGAAATCTCTCTGGCTGACACCCAACAGGCAGGGACGCCAGCTGAAGTTGCTCATAAGAGATCTTTCCAGCTTGATGCTCAAAATGTATCATGGACATCTGGATAGCGTAAAAACAAACCTAAAGTAAACCAAAAAAAGCCCTGTGTCCAACTGATGAGGCTGGGTGATTCCAAGAGAATGCTTGTGCGGGCATGAAGCTTCCTCTGGAGAAACACTGGAGTGACGTCACAAAGCAGAAGAATTCACACATCTCTCTGTCATCCCAAGATGCTACATGATGCAGTGGAAAATCCTGGAGGAGGAACTGGAGATCTACATGTAGATCTGCTGCTGAGTGTGCTGTCTTAGCTCCACGCTGCTGGCTTCTCCTCTCACCGTTATCTGTTTATCTGAGAAGTGGACTGCCTCATTAGGCACCAGTCTTGGCTGAGCCCAACCAGTCATATGGGAATACAATTGAAAAGTCTTCTCTATTTTTCCTAGCAATTCCCCCACAAGAGGACAGTGACAAATGGCACATCACACACAGCACAGAAAATGTCTGTACCCACAGAATCCTGCCTCCCCGACAGCGTGAGAAACTATTGCACAATCCCGAATGGTGTGGCTGGTGCAGACTCTGAAATACGGGCTACAAGATAAGTCCGGGGAGCAATGTTTTGTTGTAGTTTGTAGAAGAGTGCCTCGCTGGGTTACTTTATGAAAAGGAAGAAATAAACCCCAGCATCACAGAGGTGCTGTAAAGAATTGCAAAATGCTGTGCGATCTCAGTGGTACTAATGTCTGGAGTCCTTCACCAGGCCGTGTTACAGCATGTGAACATGACCACAGTGAGTTTGACACTCTGCTCTGCAGATGCTATTCATCAGTGGTTAACCCCAGACTTCATAAAACTCAGTGGTCATGTAGGAAGTAAAATTGTCGTGCTAGCGCCAGTATTTTCTCTCTCTACGGCAGTGTTTCTCTCTAGCTGAAACACAGCCCGTGTGGAATAGAAGGAAACCGAAATCCTGGAGACAAATTCCTTCGCTCTTAAAATGAGGAAGGCTCGTACCTGTGGCTGAGCCCAGCAGCCTGTCATTAGTCCCGCCAAACTCTTCTCCCACTGCTCAACAAGAGTCCTCCCTCCTCTCCCCCCACCTCGCCTTTCCATGGCCGACTGCCTCACGGGTGGGCAGGGCTTCACGTACTGGCTCACTGGCTTCACTCCAGTTCAACCACCTCTTTCCACTAATGCTTCTTTGGAATGGACAGTGAAGCCTTTATCCATGTTAGCCATGTGCAAAGACTTCTCCTGGCATCTCTCCTTGTAACCTGATACAGAGACAAAAGAATACAGTGAAAGAAGAGGAGCCCGTACCACCACAGACTTGGCCACCTGATGCTTGTGGCTGCCCCATCCCTGGAGGTGTTCAAGGCCAGGTCTGACGGGGCTTTGAGCAACCTGGTCTATGGGAGGTGTCCCTGCCCATGGCAGGGGGGTTGGAACTATGTGATCTTTAAGGTCCCTTCCAACTCTAACCATTCTACGATTCTATGATTCTGTGCTGCTGGGCTGAGCAGAATGTGGAGTCGGAATCCCCAGGTCCTTCAGTTCATGAACTGAGGCTCACAAGCCCCGGGGGACAGGCTAGTTACACCCTCAGCTGAGTCCCAAAGGCATGAAGCTCTGGAGACTTGAGCCAGACACAGCTGCCCTGGGAGAGTTTAAGAATACAAGGTGTCTTTGTCCTATAAGGGGGGCTGATGCTGGAACCCCACGGAGAAAGGCCATAGCAGCAAGTTTAGCAGCACCTAAACAAACCAAAAAACTCTTTGCTAGTTTGCTATTGTTTTCTGGCAAACTGCATTTTCATTACCTTTGGAAGTCGGAATGTTCCCTGGCTCTAATAAAAATGTCTGTATCTTGGTAAGGCAGTAAAGACTTTGCATGTATTTAAAGGGCACTAGCTTCCTTTTAAAAGGCTTCATGTGTGTTGCAGTCACTGAAAACAAACAGGCAATGGAGTCACAGGGCTCTTAATTGTATTGTGATGCATTTTCTATGGAGAATATGCCCCTTCTTGTTTTGTCTTGTCCCTTTGAAACTCTCATTGCTTTTGATTAAAAAAGAACCCAAATGACAGGCCGGTTCAGAACAGCTTCTTCTCACTCAAGACAAGGTACCCTCTTTGCAGGAAGACTACCAGTCCAAACTGTGAAAGATAAGGCGAAAATAAAAAGTAAATACGTTTTCTTTTTCCAGAGGAATTAAGATGCAATAGTTCACATTGCAGAGATTTTTTGTCACTATAAGTGCTGGGAATATAGATTGGTTTTTGAAAGAATAATGAGTTTCTGTCATAATGCTTTGACTCTGGGAGCTGATATTTTAAGGAAAGTACCAAGTAACATGCCAAAATATCCAGACATCAACCACTTTGTGCTGGAATTTGGATGAGTGCTTCTCAATAGGAATGGCTGAATATGGGGTGTCTTGGAATGGTCTTACACTAAGTGGTCGAGGGGTGTCTGACACTATCAAATATGGTTAGTCTTGCATATGTGTCATCAACTTGAGATCTCAGCTGCATGGAGGACAGGTTCCTCCCAGCCTGGATTCCGTACTAAAGTCAAAAACATCAGAGTGGATTTCAGTAAGGTGGGTTCAAAATCATCTGAGCTCCCTGAATGCATTTTGGAGTGTCTCTGACAGTGTTGGTGCGAGATGCTCCTCTGGCTTTTCTGCTGGAGAGCTGTGCTCTTACTGAAGGACTGGGAACACTGCTGTACACTAAACTGGGGTAAGGTATGATTCTTCAGGGCCTCAAGGAGGTAGCTTATCTACTCTGCACCTTGATCACCCTATGCTTAAAATATGTTCTGTGGACTTGAAGTTACCAACAGTCTTTATAGATGGATAGTGGCTTTCTACTGTTGTCAGACTCCTGGCCGTGTTGACACATCTTCTAGTAGTTGTGGGTGTAAGCATGTATCTCCTTGAGCTCCAGTTTTTATGGAATACTATTCTAGGTGATGAGTTTGACCCTACAACACTGTACCTTAAAAAGTCAGAGTTTATGCTCATTATGTTCCGCCCATTCACATTCTCTTATATTACGGCCGTGCCCACAGTTTGCTCAGCGCCCATCCCTAAGGTCTGACAAGGCTGTGAGAGCATCAAGATTTCTTGAGATCTCATGTGCTTACTTTTAGGCACAGCAGTGAGGTGACTCAAAGTACGTACGTAGGCTTGGGGAAGATAACCGAGATAGCTGAGCCAACATGCCATCCTAAGACAAAAAATAATTTCAACAATGCATTCTGAAAAATGGTCCCATCGGTTCCCTGGGGCACCCTCTAATGGATCCTAATTAGAAGCTGTCACTTCTTGTTATGGGAAGGAAGGAATGGTTCAGCTTTCCCAGCCCTTAACCTTGCAGAGACTGAGATGAGAGCTGCCCCTAGGAATTGTTTAATTTAGGGCACTTTCAGTACTGCAAGAAATTAATTGGGGATTTCGGTGCGTGGTAGGGCAGGTACCTCCAGGAGATGCATGACATGCAGACACTTCTAACCCTGTAAATTCACGCACATACACGCACAGATGCTCACTTGAGAAAATTTCATTTTTTAAACATTTGTGCCTGTCATTTCTCATACACTAGACTCCTGCCTCAAGCTCCTCTCCTGCTCAGCCTGTACCCTCTAACATTCATGCACGAGATTCCTACAGGGGGTCTCCCTGCTCGGCGCTTGCAACACCTCTAAAGGCTGTAGGGCTACGGTGTCCTGCTCGGCCCATTTCAGTGGGTTGGGGATGTTGCCAATTTGATCAGTAGGTTTTTAGAAAACTGTTGTGAAACAGCAACCCCTAAACAATAAAGCCTCCCCTCTGTCTCCTGCTAGTCCATGTCTTACATGCGTCTTTTTCAGACTCTTGGTTTCTTGACAGCATTTACATAACCCGGCTGAAAACCCTCCCACAGCCGATTAAACGCCTGCTATGAAATCCAAAGCTCTGATTAAAAGGATGGAGCTTTCCAGAACTGCAATATTTGTGCAGATGGTTAATACTCATGGCTTGCTCTACAGGGGAAAGAGTGGCATTTTCTTTACAAGTACATACAGTCTGAGCTTTCCCATGGGAATTGCTTGCTTTGTTCAGATTATTATTTTAAAGCTATCATCAAATGTGATCACCCATTGGATTAGAGGAAGCAAAAGGAGATGATCAGATAATCCCTGAGGCACAAAGCATTTTGAGTTGGATTTGAAGAGAGCTGTCACCTATGGTCAATTTGTTCAGCTCAGGGTGCTCCTCTCCTCCTCCGTATCTTCCTGAAAATATTTGTGCCTAGTGGCTGTAGACCTTTAGAGATGTGGGATGTTGCAGTAATTTGCTTAAGGAAGTACCCTCTGAGCTGGCTGGTGTGACAACACCTTTACAGAAAAAATGCATGGTTAAAAGAGAAAAATGCAAAAGTAAATAGCAGGTAAATACCCAAACTAGGCCTCACAAAATCATCAAGATGTCCCCTTTTCATCTGGTGCACAGAAATCTTTGGCAAAGACAACTTCTGATCCCTTCCAGTCACGTGAACATAAAGATCTAGTCAGACTAAAATATTAAATACGAATTAGGCAGAATAAAAACGATCTCTCTGAAGATGGGGGTTCGTGCCTTAGGTCTTAGAACAGGGACTTCAGTTATGGGGGAACATTCCCTAGAAGAAGGAAGTCCAATCTCATTGCTGTCGTGTTCCCATCTTTGTGAACAAGCTTGCTCTGATTTTGGCTGTTTATTACGAGTGCTCTACTGAAATACCCCAATCTCTTTGGGGTCCTGCCGTTGTTTAGCTGTTCCTGGAAAACATCTTCTAGGAGTAGCTAAAGCCATGGGCCCGTATGTTTTTTTTTTTATGCGGAAGAACAGGACCGAAGTGACTGACTGCAGGGGAAGTGGGATCAGCTCTCCGTTTACTGGGATTTCACTAGCAGGCTGCATAACATAAATACTGGCAAAGCACGAGCAGGAAGCAAACCCTTTGGCTCTTTGCTGGGCTGTACTATTCATCTGGCGCTAGATCTGGTGCAGAAATATGGAGCTAAATCTATGACTGAGTTTCTTACACTGTAGGAGCGTAAAGCGCTAGATCACGGAAACTTTCTCAATCAAACCTTTCTCAGATAGACATTCCCTAATTCAGGATTTTAACCTTTTCCGGAGTCCTCTCCGGCAAAACCTCAGAAATTCCTAATGTTTCTCAGGCAGGAACCAGCACATGAGGAAGTAATTAATGAAAGCAGGAGAAAAAAAAAAAAAAAAAGAATGTGCTGAATAGAGGCAAAACTGAGACTCAGATCCCTCATCCCACAGGCTGCCTCCTCAGTCCGCATGATGCAGACAAAAGACATTCCAGCTCCTGACAAACAGCCTGAAGAGATGCTGAAGCATTCAACAATCCCCCAGGACATTCATGTAAAGAAAGAGTTGGACAGTAGGGCTGTCTGATGCACACCGTCTATACAGTGTAGGTGGAGTGTCTCGTGAACTGAAGATAAGTGAATTACCAACAAGATTATCCCTGGTCCTACATGCAAATGATCCATGGCAGACATAGGCTGCAGGAAGCATCACGTTAGTGGTATTCTGGTTTCCAGAAAGAGCTAAGCAGTAAATCTCAGCTGTTTTCTGTCCAAGAGTTTAAGTCTGGAATAATCAGTTAATTCATTAAGGAAAGTATAAAATTTTTTCTGGAACCTGTGCTCAGAGCCAAGACTGTTAGCCAAATCTCCCCATTTCCAGTAGGCTGAGTCTCACCCTTGCTCTGGCAGACATCTCAAACAACATACCAAATCAACTTAAAATGTAGGGAAAAAAACCTTAGTTATTTAAGATAAATCATAACCTGACAGGAATGCTGTGCCTCAGTTTTCCCACCTGCAAGTTCGGATAACAGAGGAATGTCATTCAGCTATTTCCCAGCAGTGCTGTAAAGCTCTTTTGATTTACATTTATAAACCTGCGCGTGATTCTTGGAGGGGACTTGCTACTGAAAAATTGTTATGATTGTTGCTTATTCCCCAGATGCTTGAAATATGGAACTTGGCAGAATTCCGGCCAAAATATCCTTATGAGCTCAGACAAGAGATGAGCCAACCTGACAGTCGGGCTGTTGGTGCAGGCAAGATTCATTATAAACCTGGGGGTCTTAAATAGTAGATCTAAGCTCAGAACACGGGCAAAGATCCAGAAAGCTTTGTCTGTCCCATGAATTATAGAATCATAGAACAGTTTGGGTGGGAAGGGACCTTTAAAGGCCATCTCAGCCAACCCCCCATCCATAAGCAGGGAGATCTTCAACTACATGAGGTTGCTCAGAGCCCCGTCCAACCTGAGCTGGAATGTTTCCAGGGATGGGGAAGTAGGACTGTTCTCTCCTGTTCCTGTCATCTGCTAAGGACACGGCTGTGCATCACGTACCTGGATAAAACAAGCTGGGCTCTGCCAGAAGAGAACAGCCTACATTACGGGTGGGTGCTTAGGAGAGGCTAAGCTGCCGAAAACATCTTGAAAAAGCCTAACTCATCTTACACCCTTCTCTTTGTACTGTCCTGACGCCTTTATCAGCTCACATTTTCCCGAGAAGAAACCAGTGCTCTTAAAAACCTTAAGCTTTTAAAGAAATCATTTGAAGATGTCCTCCTTCTTAATGAATCCAGGTGTCCCTCATCTGTCTCCTGTTAGCGACATGTGCCAGCAGCAGGGGCTATGGGTTTGCCAGTTTAGAAAAGGGAGGGGAAAACAAACACGTGGGAGAGGTTGGGGGGCTCAAGCCTGCT
>VYXH01011576.1:110225-154724 GCA_013397275.1 Burhinus bistriatus | reverse complement strand
CCTCCACTGCAGCACATGGGAAGCAAAACTTTTCCTCCTCCTCCTCCTCCTCCTTCTCCTCCTTCTCTCTCCCCGCCGCCGGTTCCCCTCGCCCTCCGCCCAGGCAGCCCCGAGCGAGCCGCCTCCCGGGCCGGTCCCCCGGAGCGGTTTGCGGCTGGAGGATGCGTCTGCCGGTCCTTCGGCTGCTCCTCTCGGACACCGGTGTCGTGCCGCGCTTCTCTCCGATGGGCGACGGGGAATAAAAGGGTGCCGGAGGGTGTTCTGCCTCTCTGAGGGCTGGAAAGGAGCGAGGGCGAGACTTGGATCGCGTCTTGCAGAGGGATCTGCGAATTTACGGAGGAAAGGGGGTGTCGGGGGAAAAGACTCAGATGCTTTAGCGACGCTGGAGAGGCAGTGCTACATCGTTCTGCTTCGGCCCCATCATGGGCACTGGCATGTGTTCGAGGAGGCAGAAGGGGCTTCTGCAGACCGGGTTTTGCCTGGTGACTGTGGCATGTTTGGGCTCGGGAGTTTTCATGTACAACCACTTGCAGCAAAAGGTGCGGAACGCTGAAGCCCTGGCCCAGAAATACAAACAGCAGCAGGAAGCCCTGTCTGCCCAGCTCCAAGGTGAGTGACCTGCTCCGTGCGTGGGTGCATCGCACTGTCTGAACTTCCCTCTCTGCCAACGTTACCTGCAGGTGCTCCTGCCGCCCAGCCCAGCGACAAACGGGGTGCCTTTGTGCAGCGAGGTTCAGCTTTTGGCTTTAAAGAGCTCTAAGAAGACGTTGTTGCCTATTTCCTTCCCCCCTTTCCTGTCTAGAATTAGAATAGCCTTGAATCTGAGCTGCTGCTCGCAGCAGCAGGGGGAATGGAGTGTGCTGGATTGGTGAGTTCAGCTGCGTCACGACTATTCCATTTCTTCTCCCTGTAGTTCCCTGTGGCTGTAAAGACTAGTCCTGTGTCATTCTACATGGGAAGTGGTAAAAATGCCAACAGGACTTAAAGAGGCTGGTTGGGCAGGCTCTGAGATGTGGCTCCACTTTCTCGCCTGCAGGAGCGTTTGTCTGGAAAGCGAATGGAGAGGCAAGGGGTCCTTTAGGAAAGTTTGTCATCATACTGTCTGCTGCCCATTGCCTCTGCAAGGAAACAAACCTCGCTTCTTAAGAGATTGATCTGTGACTAGAAAAGTCTTGCCGGCTTGTTTGGGGCTGATAGATGCTGCAGCACAGAGCTCCCTAAAAAGCAGGGAGGAGAAGGAAGAATTGGCTTTTCTGAGCCTGCTGACCAGCACTTGATTCCTCTGGCAAGAGCTGCCAGAAGACCGGAAGGCAAGCATAATTAATATGTGTATTCCCCCTCCCCTTTCCCCCCCTCATTTGTCCTCCTTACATAAATGTCTAACTGTGGGAGAATGACAGCCCATGGAGAGATCTCAGTAGGGAAGGCTGAGAACACATCTTACTCCGTTGCTGAACAATTTATCTTTTTTGTCTAGTCTATCATTCTAGCCTTACTGCATCTGCCAAAGCTACGGTTCCAGCACCTGTCCCTAGATTTGGCATCTCCAGAGGGATTTGCTGAGCTCTCTGTGGAGAGGTTTGGTGGGAATCCACTCTCTGGTAGCTAGGAGTTGTGTGAGTAATGCTGGAAGCTGGGTTGGTTCTGGAGTGCCCACAGAATGAATTTTATGTAGATAAAATATTGTTTGCCTGTGGTTCTAGTGACGCAAGGTCAAGCAATTCATTTAACACTTTTTCTTCTAACAAGTGGCTTTAGATTATAGTGTTTAAATCAAGAGCTCTTCCTCAGGCTAAAATCAGATATGGGGTATCCATTATGACCTCTGTCGACACATCCAGTGACATTGTTTGTGTAGCCTGTATTGCTGGGGAATTCTGCACATCTGTGACTCAACATATCTGCCTTTTAGGGTTAAATATTTTCTGGTGGTTTTGTGTGCAGTGTTGTGATGCAAATGTAACATTGCACAGATGCTTCTTGTGCTCAGGGCTGTGTATTTCTACCTGTAAACTGGGAAAGCAAAGCGTGGTGTGTGTGTTTTGTTTGTCTCAAGGAAACATGCTTTAAAAAAAACAACCAGTCTTGTGAATTGATCTAGTGTGTACATCGGTTCACTGCTATTATCTTATGTTTTGTTTCCATTTCTCCTTACCCTGTCGCACGGCAGCAGACAGCTACAGCTCCTAATGTGTTGCACAGCCCCAGCCACGGCGATTTCCACCTGCATCCTGTGTTTCTGAGCTGCGAAGACCAGCAGAGCAGAAGTTAGCCCACATTCCCTTCCGGTGTGTCAGCGTCCCTTGCTTCTCTTGGAGAGAGGGGCTGGTTCATCGGAGAATAAGATGACAGCGGTAGCCTCAGGGAACCCCAGTTTTGGGAAGAGCAGGCTTAAGCAAACAACCGAGACAGGCTCGTAATATTTTTTTCCACCCAAATATGTTTGAACGGCGGAGCTGTAGCCTGTTGCTGGGGTTTCTAACCCTCTGTCAGTCCTCCCATTCTTAAATACAGTTGTTGCCATGGATACCCCTTTTTATTTTGAGAAGACACTTACTTGTCCAACAATTTTAACAAAGGCAAAGCTTCTTTTTGGATTTGGCTGGTGGGAGAAGCCTAGCGGTTGGCAGAGAGGAGCCATGTTCATGGCAGTCTTAAAGTGCAGTGGTATCTCGTACATACGGCCGTCCGTGGCTGTCCTGCTGTCGCCTTGTAGCGCTGCTCCCTGCTACGCGTGGGTGCTGAACGCAGGAGAGTGGGGAGTCCGGGCCCTGGGCTCTGTCCCTGCCCCTGGGCTCATTTGTTGCATGACTTTAATTGCCGTGTCTCCTGCATCTGGTTTCTGTCTTGCCAGCTCTACAAAAGGAGGACCTGTTATTCCGAGGTGGGATTCGGTACTGTTTAACTAGGGCTTCAGGTGCCTCCTTTCAGCTATCAAGTGTTTTCTTGTTGTATCCGAGTACAATACGTGGTTAATGGTTCTGGTAGCCTCTGTAAATAAAGCTTGAAAGCGTAGGGCTGGGCCAAGAGTTGAGTGAAAAGGGGAAAGGAAAGCAAGTGGAGGAGGGAGCGAAGCACTGCCTGTCCCGTGTGCTGTCTGCTACTGGCTGCACGCAGGGAAACTCTTAAAATAAGATCAAAGCAGCTGGTGACTTTGCTGTGGGGTAAAACACGTTGTGCGAGGAGAAGAAAGGGAGGTATTGTTGTGTGCGTGACTGTGTCTGACCTCTTGCTTGGTGGTTACTACCTCTTGTCCCAGCCAGCTCTTGCTGCTGCACACAGAGGTGGCCGTTTGCTGTGACCCAGTAGACCACCTTTTCCTATTGTGGTCCAGACGGAATCCAGGAGGAAAAAAATCTGCCTGGCTTTTCTGTCCCTCCATCTCTTCTCTTTCTGCTAGGTGGGGTTGGAGGCATGTCTGAAAGTGCATGGAGATACCTTGCCAAATTCCGGCCTCTCCCTTATGGGCTGTGGTTTGGGGGACTCTGGTGCTGTGTCACGAGGCGCAGAGGGGATGAGAGACACCATCTGGCAAGCTGTGCCCTGGTGTGCACTTCAGTTGGATCCCTTCTGTCTCGGCCCCCAGCCCAAACTCATGCCACGCTGGGTTGTGTAGCAGGTGGCTTTAAGCGAAGTGTGGCTTTGCCACCTCCCACTTTCCGTAGGCGTGTGCCCGTAGGTGTACGAGCGATGCTGCTGCCTGGGGGTTCTGAGTGAAGCTACAGAGATTTCCCTGCCGTCAGTTCACTAACAAACGGCACTCTGAACAGATGGGAAGGAAGGGGACGTTTGTAGTGCCATCCACTTCTGTCTGACATTCCTGATGCGGCCTGTCAATGGCATATCAAACTGGTGTCTGGGATGGAGGAATTTTCTCTCTCGCGACAGGCTGCCATTGCACGCTGGCTGAGCATGGGAACGCAGCACTCCTGTCCCCACCATCGGCTGTCTTCTACCCAGTCTGTTTTTCCTGGGCAGTCCCTCTGGATCGGAGAGGGAGGTGTGATGAGTCTGGCTTTGGTTCTCCTCCTCTTGTCCCGTGCTCTGGATGATTCTTGAGCCCGAGTGGCTGGTGCCATGGGTTGTGATGTGACTGGATGGAGACTGGCAGGAGTATTTGATGCCTCTAGCAAGGAGAGCAACAGAGAAGAAAGCTTTTTCTGGGTGATTAGCTATGAAAGGGGGAGGAGCACGGTGTAGTCTGGAAGTGGGTGTTGATCTCGGTGTGCTGAGAGCTGCTTGGAGCTGGGAGCCACGGGCAGCATGACGACTCTTTCTACAGTATGTGCTATTGGCAGAGGAATGGCCTAATGAACTATGCACCGTGTGTAGTTTTAGCGGAACCAGAGCAGCAAATCTGACGCCTCTGCTGCCCTGCTCCATGAAAGCAGGGAGCTAGCATGGACCAGTGGCTTTCCCAGGCAGGGGTAAAATGAAACCACTTGAACAGAAGGAGAGGAAAAACCTGGGACTGTTGGCAAGACTGGAATCACTCTCCCTTTATGGATGTCTTAAACTTTCCCTGGCAGATGTTTATCTAAGTACTCTGGGGTATGCGAGGCAACCCCTTCATGAAACCACTCTGTTTTCTGTGGTCTTCTAAAAGAAGAATGAGTCTGTAGAAGGCCTGACCCGTTCTTCTTTCCCAAAGGCAAGGCGCTGCAAGGGATTTCATTGTTTTGGCAGTTCAAGCTCTGCATTTTAGCTCACTTGGCAGCAGGTGTCGGCGCTTTAGTGCTGAGTTCTGGCTGAATTCCAGCCTGGATTTAGACACTGACCACCCTCCATTCTCTCTTGTAATTGCAAATTGTTAAAGACTTCCTGGCTTCCTGTCCTCTGAAGCCATACAGTGCCATTTTGGTCTGCTAAGTTGCTGATGTTTTCCACCACAAAGACAAGTAGAGAGTACTTTATACAGCACTTACTCACTGCTTTGTGTAAAGCTGAACCCACCTTTTCTGGGCTCTGAAGGAATGGCAGGAGAGGTTACAACTTTTTTTTTCTAGTCACTGGAGGTTACTTCAACTCATAAAACAAGTGTCAGGAGAGCCAGATTTTGTCCTCTAAATTTCTGAATAAACAGCCTATGGTATGGAGCTGTTCCTGAAGACTCTTCTGCTTTGTGGTGCTTGCATTAGGATCTGTGGTTATGGGTTGTTGTGGTTTGGGTCCAGGACGTGGGTGCTGGCACAAGCCTATTGCTATCCATGCTTTCCTGTGCTTTAGTTCCCCGTTGACTAAGTGAGATCAATAGCACCTGCTAGCTTGGGGTCATCTAAGCAGACCTTTTCTACACAAAATAGTTATTTGTTTGCTTTGAATGAGGCTGTAGGTCTTCAACTTGCCTCCTGTGGGACACCATGCCCTTTGCCGTTCTGGGTGACGGAGCACAACTGTGCTGGCAGCGAGGCTGGTCACTGGGTTCTTCGGCTGCAGGGACCCGGAGAGGTGGGTAACCTGCCCGTGTGGGGTGAGTTTCTAACCCTGGTCATAGACTCTGTTTTCTTTCAGTATACTCAGGTTACTAGAAAACGAAATTAAATGCCTGCAGGAGAAACTCCAACATGGGGAAATCCCTCCAAGCCCCAAACTGCTCAGGCAAATACAGTCTGGAAGCTCAGAGTACGGGAAAGGGCATGGTCAAGCCTGTGAATCGCTGGGCATCCCTCATAGTCCCAGCAGCCATTACTTTTCATTGCAGGTGCGAGGTTCCCATCACATCAAAGACTTGTCCTCAGGTGCTCTGCTAGATAAGACTGCAAGAGAGATGCTTGTGGCAGAAACATGAGTGCTTGGAGCTCACAAATCTTTTTGGGAAGTGGCTGATGTTCTTAAGATGACGATTTCGCTGAACAAGGCTTTTTAGCATGTAGAGAAGAAGCACCCACAGTCTCTAGTGTGCTTAGCTGGGCTGGGGAAGCCCTCAGGGTGACATCTGAGTAGTCTGTTGGGAAAAGTGTTTCTAAAAATAAAGCTGTCATGAAGCAGACACTTGGACAGCTGCGGTGATGGGCTTGCTGCTTACCAATGCACTCAGCAGGGGGGGCGGAAATCCTTCCAGATTGAAAACAAATATTTCTGCTGTAATGGTTTGGAGAATATGGTAGTTTCCTCACTTCAGAGGAAAATATTAATGAAGTGGCTCAGCCCAAGGGAAGCATCTTCACCATTGGGAGGTCTGTCTTTGTTAACTAGGGAGGGTAGCAAAGAGAAGGAAGGCGATAGCGTGGCTGGTGACAATAGGAATTCCTGACCTAGGACACTGGCCCTTCCTGCTCCCCGAGGGAGGTCAAAAGTGACAGATGGAATTAGGTGGGTCAGGGGAGACAGCTTGGATGTGAATGTGTGCCTGGGGAATGGCTCCTCAGTCTGGGGCGGGACTGAGCTTGGCACATGATGAGCCCAGGCTGGCAGAGCCTAAAACAGAGTCCTTGTACCTGCAGCGTCTAAAACCAGCGTAGTCCAGGAAAAGCCAACTTGTCTCTCTTGTCCTGCTGAAGCCTTCGTTTCAGGACAGGAAAAGTCGCTGCCTGGAGGCACTGAAGTTACTCCACAGGGGACAATAGGATACAGGGATGTTTGGATTCAATTTGTGTCTTTAAGCCAGAGGCTCAGCTCCAGCTACCCGCAGTATCTAGGCTGCTGGGGCAGTGCCCCCAGAAGGCTTAGGAAGCAGTTGTACTACAATTGGCAATACCCTTAGGATTCAACACTTTACCATGCTTCAGTTATCACTTCTTCTTTTCCCCCGATTTGCTCAGGCACTCAGCTGTTGCTGGAGAACACTGTAAATATTAACAGATCCACTGCTGGTAGACCAAAGTATTGCTAGGTCCAAGCTTGGGATTTTTGTCAATGTTATGAACTTGGCTTAAAAATCATGGAGTTAAACCACGTGGAGGTTCTTTTCCTGTGCTGAAAAGGCATTTCCAGGTAGGCAGAAAAACACCAGTCCTTGTGAGGGTCCTGGTGAAGCCACCAGACTTGGATTTGTTGTGATCCAACAGAAGAGAAATATGCAATAGTGAACAAGGCTTTTAAAGAAGCTGGATAAAATGATGAGATTGTACTCTCAGGTCTGCTCTGCATGAAGTTGCAGGGGGATGTGGCTCATAAAGGTGAGGAATGCTCCCCTTGAATGCCCAGCTTTGATTAAAAAGCTCTTGAAGAATGGTCATGGCAGCAGTGCTTTGCTGCCTGGTGACGTTACAGTCTTCCATGCACTTAGTGTAATTAGGAGACCTGCTGTTAGGAAGAGACAGTCTGAAAATGCAAGGAATAGTTGCTGTTTTGCAGTGCAGAAGGAAGAGGTGAGGCATAGGGAGGCTGTGAGTTCTATAGAGTTCTGAACTGGGTGACTTGAATTCCCTGCCTGGGGAGAAATGGGTGGGACAGCAGAAAAAGTTCGGGGTTTTTTTTTTCTCTGGGTGGTTTTTTGTTTGTTTTCCTTCAGGGGCTACCAGAGGTGTCAGACTTGTGGATGGTAGGGCAAAGAAGGACTATTCTGATCACAAAGTTTGATCCTTGTATAGTCCCTGCTTCAGCCTTGCAGTTCCTGGATGATCTTAAGTATTGTTTAGAAAAATGTCCTAGCCTTGTGTTTAGGATGCTAGAAGTGCCTGTGAGCTCTTCTCTACATATAAATCGAGAGTGACGCCTGTACTGCCATAAGCTTGGTGCCACTGATGGTCAACACTGTAAAATATTAGATATGCATGTGGATGTTTTGTGTCTTCTGTTTCCCCAGATTGGAGTGTCTACTTTCAGGCAGCAAATCACCCGTTAGTGCAGGACATAGAATCACAGAATGGTTAGAGCTGGAAGGGGCCTTAAAGACCATCTCGTTCCAACCCCCCTGCCATGGGCAGGGACACCTCCCACTAGACCAGGTTGCTCCAAGCCCCGTCCAACCTGGCCTTGGCCACCTCCAGGGATGGGGCAGCCACAGCTTCTCTGGGCAGCCTGGGCCAGTGTCTCACCACCCTCACAGTCAAGAATTTCTTCCTTTATACACTGCCTTTGCTGCTCTGGTATGACCTGAGTGGAGCTGGCAGTCTCTATAAGCTCACTTGCAGTGGGAGCACGAGTTATTCGGGGCTCTTGGCTTGGCAAGTTTTCGAGAAGGAACAGGTTAGCACTTGTTTTATGCGTGCAAGTATCATCCCACTTTGTTCATTTTCCTGGAGACTGCAGCACAGCACAACTTGCCCCCAAAGATCTTGGCTCTGGAGGCAAGTTTCTGTTATCACCCCTCCCCTCTGAGCTGCCGCCCAGTGCCATTCTGGCGTGGTGGCAGTCTCTGTGCAGAGGGGATGGAGGAGCCTGCTGCAGCTGCGTGCTGGGACTCGGGGAAAGCTCTTGGTTAGCGTTCAGATGACAGCATGGATTAAAGTCACCATCCATCAGGAAGCTTCTCTGGCACTTTCATTTGTCATGTGGCTGCTGTACGAAGCAGTCTCATCCCTGAAGCAGCCTCATCCCTCTCCCTTCTCGGCCCCTGTGCAGAGTATGGATGCTCTTTTGTGTGTAATGGGAGAGGGAGCTGCTTGGCTCACTTTTCCTTAGTGGCCTGAGGGCCAATTAGTGGTTGGGTTGTGGAAGGGGAGAAAACGTCGCTGCTGATGTCTTTACAGAACAGATGACCTGGAAGGCTCTGGATCTTGAGCCTGGTAGGGGATTTGGCCCACAAATACATGATTTAGCCACTGGCCACTAAAGCCAGCTCTTGGGCTTCACAGCTTAGACTCCAAAGCAAAACCTGAGTGCCAGTATAGGATGACAGAGTGGTGTGTTGTATCAGGAATATCCATTGTCTCTAGTCCAACTCTCCCCACCCTGCTACAGACCGTATCTGGTCACAGTTGACAAAAGTGCAAAGAGCTTGTAGGTGGACCCGACCCTTGCATTGTTTAGGACGCGGGGTATCTGCGTGCATTTCAGGACTGTTGATTTACCTGGTCTGGAATTTACATGCGAGCTACTGTGTGCTTAAGCCTAGAAACCCAGGGTGATGCAGGCCCTTCAAAACAGGAAAGGCTCTTTTGTCCAAGTCTGCTCTCTTGGGCACTTGCTGGCCCCGTCCACAGTGGGATTTGAGGTCTGCATGTCACATGACCTGCAAGAGGCCTGTTTTGGGGAAAAGAATACATGGGAAGAAATTTCAGGGTTTGTCTCATGCTCTGCTTCTTTCTGCTTCCCTAGTTGTGTATGAGCACAGATCCCGGCTGGAACGGTCCTTGCAGAAGGAGCGAGGGGAACACAAGAAGACAAAGGAAGGTGAGTCTCTTGCATGGGTGGCATAGCGGTGGCCAGCCAACCCTCCAGCTGTCCCGTGGGGAGATGTCTGTGTTGTACCCAAAGCGTTTTCTGCCTTCAGGGCTGTGTGTGGATGTTACTGAAAACTCCCCAGGTGAGACTCATCCCTGGTTTGTACTTAGAGAATAGTTAACTGACTTGTCCATTGCCCGTGTATGTTCCCATGTATGTCCTCAGTCTAATCTGTGAGTAGCAGTACCCGTAATGTGGTGTTTGAGCACTTCAAGTGACAGCTAACCCTGGCATGAGACCGTGCTTTTTTTCTTGGAAATATGTGAACTTTCTTATAAAAGTGATGTGATGATGCTGAGCTCTGCAAGTGCTTAATAATATTAGCATCACTGCACTCCGTCATATGTGGACAATACAGACTGTGAGATCCTTTAAAGTTGGTCTACAAAAGTAGGTAGACATATGCAGCGTATTTTAGGACGATGAAATACAACAGAAAGTAGAAAGCAAATAGATTAGCTCGTGTACCTTTCAGTGGAGTAGTGTGCTTGGGTGTCAGACCCCTTTGCACCTGACTGTTGTTGGCAACTTAATAGCTTGGGTTTTATCTTCAAAACTGCTATGTGGAGTCACATCGCTACTCCTTACTCCTACATGCGTCGTGTTTCTGGAAAGGCTGACATACAGCATCCAGGATTGGCTGTAGCTATGTGGCTAAGGGAGAAGCTGCATTTCTGCTTCTTTAATTTATTTGGCGAGGACTGACTGAGAAAATGAAGCATCCTAATAAACGTTATCTTGTCATGGGACCTTCCCATTTTAAGAAGGTGGCACAGATGAGACCAGCAGATGAGTTCCTTTTGGTCTCACAGAAGCTTTGATTTGTCTTTTCCAGAGTCACCTGTCATTTCAAAGCCCCCCCAAATCCTTATGCAGCTTCAGTGACATCAAAATGTAGCCATTTGCCTGCTGAAGTAGGAAGTCACCAGTGCGCTTCCCTATAGAATGGGAAAGGAAGGACGTTTGGGCCAGTCTAGATGGCTGGACAGCTCTCATGGAAAACACTACCATCTTTCTGAGGGAGTCTCCTAGCAGCATCTGCATTCCAGCTTGTTGAGTTGCAGCCTTTTGCTCAGCAAAGGGCTGATTTCCTCCTTCCCTCCCCCCACCAAAATATAAACCAGATCCTTGTTAAACTCCAGCTCATTAACTTGTATTTTCTTCTATTTCTAGATTTTTTAGTGTATAAGTTAGAAGCTCAGGAAGCTCTCAACAAGGAGAAGGTAGGTATGGTTTATTCCTCAGAGTGTGTGTGTGTGTAATAATGGTAAAGGTTTTTTTAGCAGCACCTCAGTCATGAGGCCAGCGCTGCTGCCTGGAAGGCATGGAAGACTACGAGTGGGTATGGTACCAGATGAACTTTGGCTGACTCCACCTTGCGAGGCTGTTGGTGTGTGAGGATTTACTTCATCTTGGTGAAAGACTGTGTTGTGCTGGAGCTCCCGTGTGTGACAGCAGAGTCGGTGTCTCGGTTGTCAGCTCCTGGTGTAGCAGGGAGTCCTGGGCTGCAGTCTGGAAAGAGAATTGCTCTTTCATGGTACAGAAGCCTCCTGGGGAAACTGAATGCAAGGCACACCACAGGGAACATGGAGAAGAAAGGCCATGGTGTTGTTGGGGAAAGCACATCCATTGTTTTCTGTCTCCAGGGACTGTCAAATGATTTCCACTAGCCTGCGGACTTCTCATGTGGCAGGAAACAGAAGGAATCTTCAGTGAGGTTTAGGAAGAAGTGCATCCCTGGGTTACAGTCTGTCCCATTCACTTGACGTTATAAGCTTTTATCTCCTTTCTCAGAGCATCTGTTGATGTGATGCTGGAGAAGAGGAATTGCTTTTAGCCTGCTCATCAGTGGGTGAATGTCATCCTATTACAGAAAGAAACTCAGGGATGAATATCCAAATACTCTAATAGCTGGGCAGCTTGCGTGCAATTTGTGCTCATTTACTAGTAGTATTTCATACCGTATTGACTATTTATCATATAAGTTAAACTGTGGGTTGTAGTGGAAATCTCTGCATGGTGGTTAGTTTGCACTTCAGTGGTGCTGCTTAGTGTCTCAGCCATGTTGCTTTAAGCTTCCCAAACATAGATCCCAGCAGATGGTTGTAAAACTGCATGTTAATAGGAGAAGCTGCAGCATGTTCTCTCTCAGGTGCCACTGCTGCTGCGGGAAACGTCCCCGTTTGAGGTAGGTTTGGTGGCCAGCCCACCCTAAACCATGACAGGACTCAGCCTTTGAGTCTGGATGGCTGGTGGCTTTCATGCCGGCTGTGTTGGATGCTGGTGCTACAGTGAAGAACAGTACCCTGGGGACAAAAGGGAAGAACATGAACCTTAGCAAGGCATAAGTAGATCTGTTAAACTGGTACAGACCCCTCTGTGGGCACATGCTGCTGTTTTGTGTAATAGAATCATCTTATCATAGAATGGTTAGAGTTGGAACGGACCTTAAAGACCATATGTTCCAACACCCCTGCCCTGGGCAGGGACACCTCCCACTAGACCAGGTTGCTCAAAGCCCCGTCCTACCTGGCCTTGAACACCTCCAGGGATGGGGCGGCCACAGCTTCTCTCGGCAACCTGGGCCAGTGCCTCACCACTCTCATAGTGAAAAATTTCTTCCCAATATCTAATCTAAATCGCCCCTCTTCCAGCTTGAAACCATTACCCCTGGTCCTATCACTACGTGCCCTTGTAAAAAGTCCCTCCCCAGCTTTCCTGTAGCCCCTTTCAGATACTGGAAGGTGCTCTAAGGTCTCCCCGGAGCCTTCTCTTCTCCAGGCTGAACAACCCTAACTCTCTCAGCCTGTCCTCACAGCAGAGGGGCTGCAGCCCTCGGATCACCTTTGTGGCCTCCTCTGGACCCGCTCCAACAGGTCCACGTCCTTCTTATGTGGGGGACTCCAGAGCTGGATGCTGTATTCCAGGTGGGGTCTCATGAGAGCAGAGTAGAGTGGCAGAATCCCCTCCCTCGCCCTGCTGGCCACGCTGCTGGGGATGCAGCCCAGGATGCGGTTGGCTTTCTGGGCTGTCAGTGCACATTGCTGGCTCATGCTGAGCTTCTCACCCACCAACACCCCCAAGTCCCTCTCCTCAGGGCTGCTCTCCATCCGTTCTCCGCCCAGCCTGGATTTGTGTCAGTTGAGCTTAGTTTGATAGCTGTACCTAGTTACAGGAGTTTGCTTTGGGCTTACTCAATTGCTTCGTCATCAATTTTTTGCTAAATGGTGCGGGTTTTGTGTGTAGGCGAAAGCCTTAGCTCTGGTGCTGCCTGCGCCCCCCTCGGCCGCTGCAGAGCCCTCAGCCTGCTTTGGGGGGGTTTGGTCAGCGCTGGCCCTGCCCCAGCTAAAGGACTGAAGGCTGGGGAAAAACTGCTCTGAACGCCAATCGAGAGAGTGCAGTTAATTAGCTGGTGGCTGGATCATTTTGTAAGTGTTCTTTTCCAGCCACGCTGCATGTTCTGCTGGCCACCTTGGCAGGCTTGTTCCCAGTCACCTTCCCAGACTGGTCCCAGTGTGTGCCTGTGTGTGGGAAGGGGCGGTGGGAACTGGCTGTTGGCGCGGTGGCTGGGCGGGTGTTTGTGTGTGTTTCTGCATGCCTTGGGTTTGGTTTTTTTTTTTTTCTGGGGTCTAACGGCATCTTTTTCTTTCCAGCAAGATTCTATGAACAGATATGGGGCCCTCAGTTCCCAGCACAAGATACTGAAGGTAAGGGAGCAGCCGGGTTCCACGCGCTCGCCAGCTCCGGCGGGTTAAAGAATTCTCCCCGGCAGGAGAGTCGGTGCTTTTGCTTCCCAGAGGTGCCTAGGAGAGAACAAGGGTTTCCTGCGGCCAGTGCCAGCAGGGAGGGAGGAGACCACACCGTGATGTTGATCTACATTCCTTCCTGACTCTGCAGGTTCATGGGAGTTTCCTATTTATTCCGTTGGGCTTTGTATCAGATTACAGCCTTCACCTAGACCTCATTTCAATGGTGGTCTTTGTGTGCTTTATCGCACAGGAGTTCTGTTGTTCAGCGTGTTCTTTTCTGGGTCTCTTAGTGTGAAAATGGGTCTATTCATTGTAGCTTGCCCTTTGGGCTAATACATTGTATTCCAGGCCGTGTAAGAGGCTCGGAGGAGGGATGGCTTATAGCATTGTATAGCTTATCGCGTGCTCTACGTGAAGCATATCTCGATGCTAAAGTTTGCTTTTGTTAGAGCAACGCAACTGTGGCTGGTGATGGTGGGTTTTAAATGTTTTTAGTCAGAGCATTGGCAGTGAAATGGTAATTTAATTCTGGGATGTAGAAAGAGGGCTGGGTTCCAGCAACCCTTAGCACCGCTGGGTTGTATTTCCTGAGCAGAGCTGGACCTCCAGCTGCCTGGCTGTTGGATTCAAACTTCGGGAAAAGGGAAGTACAGTTCTGTCTCTTGGGTATTATCCAGCACTGCGGCTTCTGGGAACACTTTGCAATAGTAACGTTCCTCTTCATAGCAACTGCAACCCGAGCAGAATGCTCTGGTTTGCTTGTCTCAAGGGGCCAGTGAGACCATTTCGTCCTGGCTCCCTTTTTCTTGCTTCCTTTTATTGGGACAGGAGGGGGGGATAATATTTTTTTTTAACTATATTTACAGCTGCTAAAAGACAAGCCAGCCCCTGGGACTGTAGATTTCAGCTCCCCCGCCCTGAAAAAGCAGTATTCAGCTCAACTTCTAGTTAGCTGCGAGACTGAGTAATACCTCTCTCACTGGAGCAGAGGCGAAAAACGCTGCCTGCTGGTACTGGCTTCCTCAGGAGGAAGACTGCTGCCAGCAATACCATTACCTCGGGGGTAGACATGTAATGCTGAACAGAAACAACTACCTGTTAAGCTGGAGGTCCCAAATATGACCAAAGACTTCCATGAAGCCACACTAGCGTATCTGGCTTTGGCGTTTCTGGCCACTGCTGTCATTCTGATCTGTATTGAAGTCGTCTATGTCTGATTAACATCTGCAGCTGGCACACCATGCTCAATGGGGCAAGAGGCTTGACTTTGGCCAAAAATAGCCGCCGCAGTAGCTGCGATTCCTGTGTCTGGATTCCTGCTGGGGCCAGACTTTGTCTTACAATTCCTTTCATCCTCTTGAGTGGAGATAAAAATTTTTTTGTTAATGTCATTCTGCAGAATGCAGCCTAGCATTCACTGGCCTAGGCAGGCAAGGAGGCAGGTGGCTTTAAATAAAAGATTTTTGACATGGACTTCCTGAAACTGCTGGAACTTGGAAATGAGATGTGCCCTTCCTTTGCTTGTGGGCTACGCATCCAGGTACTGATCGCGTTTTGTACAATGCGATCTACACAGCTGCTTTCTAAATCATGGCAGAAATACATCTTTTTGAGGCACTCTTATTTTCTTCTTTTTCTTTGCCTCGCCCCCCACCTACCCATTTCCCCCAGAGACCTCACTGAGACGGAGCTACTGCGTAGCTGATGCTTGGTGGGTACTACATGTTGTCTGGACCACAAAGGGAAGGTGGGGTGAGAGGACTTGCTGGCCTGAATTCCTACAGCTGAGTTGAGGGATTCCTGATGTTTGAAAGATTAGCTGACTTCCTGAATGACAGGATTTCCCCGTGTTGCAGCGTTGGGCAGGATGGGTAGGGATACAGAGTGAAGTGTCGCGACAGCGTGGTCTCTCCGTATTCCCTCCCCCCCAGCTGCATTTGTACACGACTTGCACAACATGTGTGCTGTGTCGTGCAGTTTCTGCTTGCCCGAGTAAAACAGCGTATCTATGAGGTAGAGAAGGGAATGACATTACGGTCAGATGGGCAGCTCTGGACAGGAGAGGTTCCTGGGCTCCTCAGGGCGGTCATCATACCGAGCTTTGGTAGAACTGACTGGGTCAAGAATGCTCTGCTTACAGGTAAGTTGCTTCTCTGAAAAATAATCACGTGTAGCATGGTCCAGACCTCCTGTCCTGTAACTGCAATAGAACAGCATCCTTGGTTTCCTCCTAAAGTTTGTGTACATTGGCCACAGCCACCCTTAGAAACCAGCTGGGAGTGAGGATGCTCTGTGTGCTTAATGAGCTGCACTGAGCCTCAGGTGCTTTGTGTGACCTTGGTCAAGGCACTTATCTCTCTCTCCAGCTTCCTGCTGCTATCCAAGGATGAACATTCCCTGCCTGCTTCCTGACCGTGAGCGGTCTGGGAACAGACATTATGCGCATCACCTACCAGACAGAATATGGGCTAAAATTAACTGACCTGAGCTGAAGACGACTTAGAATTCCTTCAATTGCTTAGAGTTTCTTGTTAAAATCAATTCTTACTTGCTAATGTTGGTGGTCTCTGAGGTGTTTAGTATCAAAATGATTTTAGGGATCCTCCGCAGTGCTCTCTGCCAGTGGCTCTGATGAGAACTGGAAGCACCTAATGTCTTTGAAAGCCAAAGCAGGAATCTTTTATTCTCTTTTTTTTCCCTCCTGATCTAGTGATCTGATTAACCTGACATCCTTGTCTCTCCTCTTTGTTCTGTCTCTGGGACCCCTCCCATATCGATGGCTTTTTTTCCACTGCATTGCATGAATTTTTGGAGCACAGTTATTCCTCTCCTTTTAGTGGAGGATAATTGCTTCAGGGGAGGATGCCCGGGCCACAGATGCTTTGTTTTACTGGGGATAAACGCAATCATCGATAGCACTAAGAGGTTTGGGGTTTTTTTTTTACAGGAAGGCTGATTTTTTTTTTTTACAGGAATTGCTGCCTGAGTCCTGAGGAGCTATTGTGTGGAAGGGCCAGGGTTCACCTGTGAGCCACTCAATCTGCATACATAATTGGTGTTGACAAACTGAATGTGGAAGGACTCTCTAGGTTACCATGGGAACAAAAAAGGAGGTGAATTCTGGTTCAGTGGGTCCGAGCAAAAGGATGTCTCAGCGTGTTTTGTTCTTGGGCCCTGCAAGAGGGGAGGGGAGAAGAGAACAGCTCTTCAACCCACTCCTATGGATGAATTCTTGGCCTGCTGGAAATAGTCTGTGGTCTTGTGAGAGTCTTGTTTTCCTGGCGTTTTATGCCTGGGAGCCCCATGTTACTATGAGGAATGTGGGGGTGTCTCTGTGGGTGAGAGGATGTGGTGTCCTTGCAAAAGGTCTCCCTCCTCTTCCAGCAGCTTGGAGTGGTGGGTGGGAGAACAGCCAGGCTATCAGGAAGCAAACCAAGCAGACAGAACAACCTGAGTGTTTAGGTGTCCGTGTGTCCTAAGTGACTAGCAATACCTGCACACCGAAAGGCAATGGGAACTAAACCTTAGCCTTCCTTAAAGGTGAAATACTCCTGTAACGCGATGTGCAGACTGATGCTATGTGCACCATGGGAACTATCCTTGCAGGTAATGTTGTCCTTCAGCATGTCTGGGACTCTGGAAAAAACCTTGGATTCGTGCAGTGTTCCACAGGCGTTTGGTTTGATATCAGCAAATATTATAGCCTGCATTGCTCTTAGAGCAGGGTGTGCAGGGAAGTTGGGAAGGAGTAGGAGTAGTTCTTGGCTGTGTCCCAGTCTCCATCTCTTTTTCAGGCAGAAGCACATTCTGCTTCCAATTTAGTGGCTTCCAAAGAGACCTCCCAAACTACTTCACAAAGCAGACTTTAATTGGCATTTCACATCCCTCCTGAACCACTGAACACAGAATATTTTATTTTGTCTGGGATTTCTAGCTACCTTACTGGAGGAACGAACATCTCTTCTGCCTCCCCAAGCAACTTATTAAAAAGAGGCACTTGAGCAGCACTTGGCAGTAGCTAAATTACTCTTCTTCTCCTTGTACTGACTCTTTGTCACTTCTTTTCATATTCAGAACCAGCACGAAGATGTCAAGAAACAGCTGCTTGACCTGCAGCTGCAGCACAACAGCTTGAAACTGGAACATCGTAAGACACTGGAGACCCATAGCCAGAAATATGCCCAGCTGCAGCAGGAGAAGGACAGCGAAGTCACAAACTTGCAGGGTGAGTGTGATGGAGAGCTGAGAAAAGAGCAGGTGGAGAAAGGACTGAAGAACTGAGTTCAGGAGAGGAGACTCTTTCTTCTACAGGCCCCCAAAAGGTCTGCAGGTACCGTAGGAACGCTTCTGTATGACTGTGAGCGTGCAGCGCCTTAGCCCTTCTGTACCTCAACCGGAGCATTGTCCTCCCGCAGGGTGGTGGTGCAGGAACAAGGGCAGGGTTAAAACTGGCCAGGTGTCCTGAGGTTGCACTGGGGGGAGGTGAGAGATGCAGAGCAGGCCATCGAGCAGCTTGTCCGTGCGAGGGACTCTGTTGGGGTCCACAGGTGGTGTTCCTGTGTAGGAACATGCACCACAAAAGCTTCTGGCTGCTTGGGCTGGCAAATGCATTGATCAGGCTGCAGTTGCATGGTCAGTGTAGGGTCACAGAGGAGAGGAGCTTCCTTTTTTTATAGCCCCATGGGAGACTGTGACCTTGAGTTTAACCATACGTTGAGTTCCCTGGGGTTCAGAGGCCCCTGCACTGTCATACTGCTTGGGGTATCCCTGGCTTCTGTCAACATCAGCACTTTCATGGTGTTATTTTAAAAGCCTAATTGACTTTTGCCAGCTGCTTAATCTTACTGCAGCTGCTACTTACCTTATTTGTGTAGAATTTGTATAGAACCAGGTAAGATAACAAATTATTGTGCCAGATGCTGATTGTATTCAGACTGTGAAGGAGTCCATGTCCCAAGGAGGTCGCACTCAAGATGGATAAGGTAATCCAAAAGTAAAAGGCATGAGACTAAGGTAGAGGTACGTACCACAGTAGGCTGGGGCAGGAATAACAGGTTCATCCATCAGATAATACCTTATCCTTTCTCTGGTGGGTGAGTGTAACTAAGTTAGTAGAGATGCTTTTTGTGGCAGAGATAAAACATTGTGACATTGTCCCATCTATTTCAGTATACATTTTCCACTTCTCTGTACGCTTTTGACAATGGAAACCAGTTTCTATACTACTAGAATCTTGTAAATGCTGATGTTAAAGCTTGGGAGCAAATGAAACATACTTTATGTAATTAATGGTGTAGGTCTGTAAAATGCATTTAATAGTGCAAGTATTGCAGAGAATGCCGATCCCTTTAATTCCTAAAGAGTAGTTTCTATTTAGTCTGCTGTTTAATTAGATTGTGGGGGTTTTAAGGTTCACATCTGTTCTTACTTAGATTAGGTCTGGGAGAGTGAAATCTGCTGATGTTTTGTTTGTTTTTTGGGTGTTTTTTTTTTTTTTCCTCTGATCAACAAAGCCCTAGTATCTGATGGGTTGGAAAGGGGGAATTGAGCACAAGCAAACAAAACGTAAATATTTGTGTCTTGTCTCTTCTTGAAATACGCAGCCCCCAATGAACTAAGAAAACAAATTCTGCCAGAGGAAGAATTCTGTACTCTCCTCTTTTTTTCTCTTCACACATTGGCACAGTCTGCTCTGAAGGCAGAGGGATAGTTTTGATCTTTGAGCTTCCGTTGGAGATAAGGACCCTGTAGTTACAGCTGAAATTTTCTTCCCATTGACACCAGTGGTAAAACTCCTGATGAGGTCATTGGGACCAGGATTTCATGTCTGCCATGCTGGTGGTAGAGGAAGGACATACAATGGCATGAAGGATTTGATTGCCAGTTTCTGAATATGCTTTGAAGACCTAGATGTTACTGAGATACTGGCTCAGTGGAACTGCAGGATTCTTTTCATAGAATCATAGAATCACCTAGGTTGGAAGGGACCTTTAAAATCATCGAGTCCAACCATCAACCTAACACTGCCAAACCCACCACTAACCCATGTCCCCCAGCACCACGTCTGCCCAGCTTTGAAATACCTCCAGGGATGGTGATTCCACCACTTCCCTGGGCAGCCTGGTCCAATGTTTGATAGCCCTTTCAGTGAAGAAATTTTTCCTAATATCCATCCTAAACATCCCCTGGCAACATGTCTCTCCCACACTTGAGATGCCTTTGGTTGTCTTGAAGGCCTGGGGGAATGTCTGTACTGTAGTCAGAGGTCTTCGCAGTAGCAGTCTGTCCTGGTTTGAGCACTGTGTGTACACAAGGTAACTCAGTTAAAGCTGTTCTAGCTGTAGTCCCATGGGACATAATTCCACATTTCTTTCTGGCTGCAGGAAAGACAGAGCCTTCTCTTCTCAGTTTGGTGTTAACCTTCACCGCAAAGCAAGAACACAGCGCCCAACCTCAATGGCAAAAGGTCCTGTCCCAGGGATGAATGTTATAAAAAAAATATACCACTGTAATCAGAAATATCTATAATCTTGAGCTGAAATCTTGCATGCAGTTCAGCCTATATAAAAGCAACCATCCTGTTATGGGAAAAATTCCCATTCTTGTCCTGGCAAGTGCAACTGTGTTTGCAGAGAAATCCCAGTGCGTGCGGTTCTAGTGTTATTTTAAGAGAGCCTCGGGATCCAAAGTAAGGCTGGTGTTTTTTGACAGAGTCTTTCTTTTTATTGGAGGGTACACACTTGCATTCAAGGCAGTGAAACGTAAGTGCATTTTGTGTCTTGTCACTGAAGTACTTAGGAGTGTGTGCAGAGCTTGAAAGGAGCCCAGCCTGGGGGCTGCAAGGCACAAGCTTGCTACTTAATGGCATAGGAATAAATGTGCCTGAGGACCAACTCGTCCTGCGATTGCTTTCCGTAAGTGGGTTGTTGTGGGGTTTTTCGTTTGTACCATCCTTTCCAGAGGCAGCTTCTCTGTGCAGGAGGAGGGAACCTCCTGGTTGGATCTGCTGTGGGTTCAGGAGACCTGACAGGCGTCTCTTGTAGCTGTTTCTCAACCTTCCAGTTACCACAGGTAGGGGCAGTGGCCACCGCTCGCTGCTCTCCCCGTTACTCAGCTGCAATGGGTAAGGGAAATGAAGAAATAAATATCTTATGCTGATAGCATGCACAGCATGAGCCTGACCCTGACAGCAATAGTCAGCAGAGATACTCCAGAGAGGAGGAAGTTCCTTGGATGGGCAGGACTCCTGCATGCTGAAAGGAATGATGATTCAGGTTTCTGTATTCTGTAATTCCTGGGTTTGGAGAGATCTGTGAGGTCAAGAGGAATTTATGGTAAGGAAGAGAGCTACTCCACTCACCAAAATAGCTCTCTTAAGCAAAATTCTTCTTCTCTTGCAGATACAGTCTTTAAACTCAGAGAAGAGAGCAAGCTTCTTCGGAAGGCCCACCAGGAAGTTCACTCTCAGCTCCTTAATGCCCAGGTAATCAACAAGGGGTGTTTGTGGCCACAAGGGACAACCTTCCACTGCAGTCTGGGTGCACCATCAAGTATTCTCTAAATAATAAATCTAGCTACGGACTGTATTCCAGTGTGGTGAGTTGCCTACAGCAGTGCTGGTAGTACAGGTGCATTCTGTACAAGGAAAATTCTCCAGCATGCAATGTGTCCCCATAGCTGAAAATACAGGTATGCTACCCAGGCGTGGTTCAAGCGAGGATGAACCAGTGTATTCCCAATCCTGGAATGCCTCCTGTCACTCACCCACGTCTCAAATACTTCCACCCTAAATGATGATGAATTATGTCTGTTTATGCCTATAATATTAATTATAGAGAGAAGTAGTAATGCAGAGGTGTTTTGCTTAGCTTGCTGAGTCTGCAAATAGACACTCAACAACCCTGGCAAAAAGATGCCCTTCTGCATCTCCCTGTGAAGCCATAGTAGAGAGTGAGACCTATACAAGATTTGGGAAGAACTATGTTAAAAAAAAAAAAAAGGTTAGTGTTCAGTAATAAGTGTTGAAGTGATGCTTTTGGAGGCCAGGGCAGACATGCAAGTGGGGTTGGCTTAAGACTAGAAAGGCAGAAAAGCATTTTTCTGGAGGAAAAAAAAAACCAAAAGTTTTGTTGATGTGGTGTTGTGCTCATGCGATGGAGATGGTGTGAGCCTCTTCAGCACACTGGAAGTCCTGACCTCACAGAATTCTGGTCACCCAGCTGAAGCTGGGAGCTGAAGCTGGGAGCTCCCAGATGACGTGGGGGAAGAGAGAAGGCTGGTATGCTGGGAGAAGTGGGAGGACTTAATGTCTCTACAGTGTCTGCGAGGCTCTTGTACTGAGCCAAGACACAAGCAGCTTTGTAAATACACTTTAAAAGTCACATTTCAGTCTGAATTAGCCTTTTCTGTTGTTAATTAACAGCCGTCTGTCAAGCACTCCCTCGGATTATGGGATAAACCCAGAAGCAAGGAGCTAGTTGTGGTCAGATGCTGTTGACAGCTGGTTCTTACCCTGAACTGCGTGCTGAACTTGAACTAGAGGTGTGGGGGGGTGGTGGGTTTTGACTTCTACAAGATTGCTCTCGAGTTCTGCCCTGCAAAATAGCAGGGACTAAGTGGCTGTAGGGCGTTGCAAACTCCACAGATGAACTGGTTGCTCCAGGCAGGAAGCCCAGGTTACGGACACTGCAGGCTGCTGTCATTTCACAGCTCTTTGGCTCTTGTCAGATGTGGGTTGTGGGGTCTCAGGTGGACCGTCGGTGTATTTGACTTGCCTGCCTTCATAATGGTGATTTACCACTGAACTGCTTTTTTACCCGGCTCCTCCACGTGGCTAAGGCAGACTGGTGGGATTCTCAGCAGTGATACTGCCTGCGGTGTCCTTGCTGGAAACTACACAAAGGCTTCTAGCCTCCAAGGGGTCAGTCCAGCAAGCCCATACCAGGAGTTGAAACAGCACGTGATTACAAGCTTCTCCAGTGCCCTGGCAAGCCTACGTTCATACCTCCTGCTATCAAAATGCATCTCAGCCTTCATTTTCAGGCCTCCTGACCAAACTTTCAAAGTAGCTGGCAATGTCACCGCTCTGTAGCTTGTTCCCAAGCAACATCGAGACCCGGTCAGCTCCTGTCATACAGGCCTCTGTCATCAACAACTTGGATCGATATCCGTTGATCAAAGGTCCCCTGTTTCTCATGATGTATGTGGTGTGCATTTGCATCTGGCACACTGTGTAGGACCAGCCCTGAATTGCTTTTCAGCAGAGGACCCGTAAAATGCTCTTCGACTAACTGTGCTGCGTTAGAGAAAGCAGTCAGCGGTTCAAGCGGGCAAACCAGCGCATGCTCTCGAACAGCGTTAAAAAAAAAAAAAAAAACAAAACTTGGCCAGAGGTGGCTGAGGCTACGAAATCAAGTGCTTGCAGACTGGGAAACATGGTGGTGGCTTTTGTGCTGCCGCTTTTAACCTCTGGGCCCTTCTGTGTTGCGACCAATGGGAAAAGTAGTTTGCAAGAAACAGCTCACTGCCATTTCTTGCCAAAATTAAGAGTGAGCCAGAGTAAAAGGACTTGCCCTGGTGTGGGAGATGCAGCTCAGCTCCCTGCTCTGGATGCACCAGGCAGTCGGGTAACGAAGCTCTGACCATCTGTCCAACTGCTATTTCTGGCGCTTGCAGAAGCGGCCATGGTTGGTCCCAATGATTTCAGAAAATACTTTGGATCTTTTTGACAATGAGCCTAGTGTTAAATCATAAAGTTTTCCCTTCAGTTTTCTGGTCAGTCCTCTGTAGCGTCTCACCAGTGTTTCGTAACGCTAAGGAGAATGGAATTGCGTTTGCCTTCAGTGGGGCGAGATGCCAGATGGTAGAGCAGACGCCCACAAAGACTCCCAGCTTCTTTACCAGCACTGCAGGTCTTTCGGTTTGCACTGAGTGTCCTGTTGTTGATCTTGCTCCCTTCTGGCAGGTGAACGTTTAGAGGAGTAATTCGCATTCTAGACAACATGTTTATTTTCCAAGGATTCGAACATGTTTCACGAGCCCAGCCTGCCAGCAGCTCTCCTAGCAGTTGTCTGCCAGGAAAAATGAGGTGCGGAGGCAGGGAGCGATGCACGCAGCGCTCGCTCTGACGGGCTGCAAACGGCCCGTGGGAGTCCGGGTGTTAGGGCTGGTCTGAAGCGTCTTTCCCGCTGGGCTGACCACCTTAACAGGCTTTCGGTGGGGACGAATTTTGCTTCCATCTGGCTTGTTCTAACTGGAAGCAGTCTCCTGCTGGCTAGGGCTATATCCCATGAGCTCTTCTTGGCTTCCTTTTCCTTTCCTCATTCCTTTTATGTTAGCTTTGCTGAGTGGTTTTGTTGGGGTTTGTTTTGTGTGGGGTTTTTTTTAATGTTAATTTTAAGGTCAAATTTCAGGGGAAAGAACTGAAATCAACAGAGCCTGCTCAGGAATTAATTTCCTGCTAAACTTTCCTTGCTGTTTGGAAGCTTTCCTACTCTGCCTAGTCCCTAATTTGGTCCATTTCCAGGTACCCTGGCAAGCATGTGGAAAGCTTCCCCCCCCCCCCCCCCCCCCCCCTCCTCTTCCTTTTCTCCGGGGGGGNCCCCCCCCCCCCCCTCAATTTCCTGTAAATACCTGGGGTAGGAGTGGGGAGCTTATCCCCAAGTGGCTTTTTCAAGCCCTACTTTTCAGGGTCGGAGATGGAAGAAAGAAATAAGCTGCAGTAGAGAGAAAGGTGTTGCTTTTTTTTTTTTTTTAACAGTCCGGGAGAATCAATTTTCACTTGTCTTGCAAAGTAAATGGAATTGTCAAGTAGGATTATGCCAATTACTGTCAGCCCTGCTGAGATGAGCACATCCATGGAGAAATGGTTCCCCAGGAAGAGAAAAAGCTGACCTGAAGGTACCCGCGTGTGAGGCACCGGAGGAGACGGAGCCACAACTCACAAGACCCAGGATACAATTCTTGTGCAAAGGCAGGAGTTCTGTCAATGGCTCGTGCACTCAATAGCATCAGGCAAAGAATCAGTGTCGTGGGTCAGCGCTTCCAGGGTAAAAGTATGCAATAAAATAAGATGTGAGTCTGGCAAAGGGGGAAATACAGACTATCCATGAAATCTGGAGGTAAAGCTGAAGACTAGCTGGGGCTTGTCACTAACGGTTGTAGATTAACTCCAGCCTTTTCATATATATAAAATATGTAGCTTCTTTAGCAGTGTATCTTTGGTGAACAACTGACCGTGGAAGAGTGGCTGTTCTCAGCAAGAAGTAGTTTAATCCTGTTACTGTGTTGGGTTTCTCTGTACCCTTCTCATGCCCTCAGGCCCAGATGGAAGAGTTCAGGCAGCTCAAGGAAGCTCTACAGAAGATGCCAAGTTTCAAAGGAGGAGGAGCTGGGAAGGGGCAGCAGCAGTTCCAGGTGCTGAAGGAGCAGCCCATGGTGCCAGCCAACGGCCAGTTGCAGCTCATGAGGCAGAAGGTGTGGTGCTCCCAGGAAACCCCAGGGAGGAGAGTTCTGCAGGGCTCCCGTGGGTTTTCAGCACGGGGCTTTGAACTGGAGGGAGCTAAGCTTGTTCCTTTAGAGTTTGCTCTTGTTCTTTCTTCCTTGCAGGCTTTTCCAGTCAACCAGGAGAATCGCCCTGTTGGGAACCCGCTGGTGTCACAAGTCTCTGGGGTTCAGAAGCAGGCAGATGGCCCTCTGTTGCAGGGCCAGAACTCCTACAGTAACGATGGCCCGAGGCCACAGGCTAATGTGCTCTTCACCCATCCAGCCCCACTGCAAGATGCCAATTCGCTGCCTGGGGCTCTACCGGCCTGGTCAGCCAGACGCGGGGATGGCCATGTTATCCGATTCACCCGGACCATGAACAGTCTCCCCAATGGGAACCCAGTGAGTTCTTCACACTTGCTGCTTGTTTTGTGTAGTCCTTCCTTTTGAGGCTCAAACCTGTGATATTTGTAGTGATGTGCATACGTGGATTCCACTCCCTGATGTGGAGACTGTCCTGGCCTCAGTTTTTGGATTCCTGTGCACTCTTAAGAGTTTGTGGTTTGATGGCTGGCCTTGGATGAATGGGCTAGGGCTCTTCTGGATCCTGCCGGATCTGCAAGGACTAAATCATGAAAGCAGCTCTCCTGCCTCCTGGGGTGATTGAGAGTGCACTTATGGAAAGCAAATCTCTAAAAAAACCCAAAACAAATCCAAACAAACAAAACCCCAAACCAAATAATTGCAGTGTGGTTAGACTATAATTTCAGTAACTATTATAATGGCAACATGTTGGGGGGGGTGAGGGTTTAAAGGTGGTTTTGTTGTTCCTCTTTTAGAGATTCACCTACCCAAGACAAGCTTGGGTCACATAGGATCCAAATTATTTCCTCTTGGCCGCTCGAAAGGAGAAGGACCTCTCTTACTGCAGGCCGGCTGGACAGGACTGTAGATTTGTTCTGGAGCACTTCTGAATCTGTTGTTCTTTGATAAAGGATTTTTCTGGTACTTAAGCCTGCCCAAATGCAAGGGAGATCTGCAGGTATCTGATGAGATTAGGAGCTTGTGCATAGGCCTGAGCTTATGCACGTGTCTCCTCTGCAGGATCTAAAGATGGTGATGCGCATTCAGGTGAAAAGCCATGAGGAAAGCCAGGCTCCTGGATTGTCACTGTCTGATCTGAAACAACCCCCTGCAGCAGAAAATCCTCAGGTGCCAGACAACCACCACTCTACGGGGAACAAACGGGCGCAAATGCAAAGGTTGGTGAAACAAAACTCCCTCCTCCTCTCCACGCCCAGGCTGAAAGGTACCATACAGGCTTGTCCCTGCTCTCTCTTCTTGTGTTTATTGTGGTTTCTACTTGAAAGATGGTTGAAGAAAGCGTTAGTTACTGATTCCACTGTCATCTAGTTCTTGTAACTGAATGTTGCTGCTGGGACTCTGTCTCAGCCGAAGCGGAAGACCAGTCGTGTTGCAGGCAATGTTGTGGGATTGAACGCACAGACTGCTGTGGGCGCTGTAAAAAAATAAAAATTATATTGGTGCATGCTCTGTAGGCTGCCTTTGTATTTGAACTGTTTGGTAAAGTGCTCGTGGGGAGAAGAGAGAAAGAGGAGTTACTGCTGAGTGAGACCAGGTCAGCACAGATTTCCTAGGAGCTAGAGGAGAGGGTGGGATGGGAGTCTGAACTGACTTCAAGAAATCTCCTGCCTTTTAGTGATGGTGACTTAAATATCCTGTTTTGTTTAGCAAACTGAAGAAATTCTGCCTGATCAAAGTGGCCCATCTGCAGCAGCAAGGGTGGCTAAAAATTCCCTCAGTTTCTATAAATAAAGAGACGTTAAGTTGTATATTAGAGCTGCAACTTGCTCATTTTTTCCACTAATTAATCACTAATCTGCCAAGATCTGCAGGAACAAGCAGACCTTGAAGATCTGAAAGCTTCTCATCTCCAAGGTTATATGGTAATCCAGAAGCAGCAGGCAACCAGCCCCATTAGGTACTAGAGTTCTTTCTGGTTTTGCTTCTAGGGCAAAGACAAATTCCCGAACTCTGTATTCTCTCTTTGGTGTTTTCTTTCCTCCCAGGGAATGGAGCTTGGGTTCCCGTTGCCGGTGCACTTCTGAGGTATGCTAGGGATTTTCCTTCACAGAGCCTGATTAGAACATGAAGAGCTAGACAGGTCTGAGACTGTGATCGCAAAATTATGGGTTTTATCCAGAACGGGGTAAACCAGTTTAGAGCAATAGTTTATGCCAGAAATGAGGCCACAACCAGAATTCATCAGACAGCCCAGGCTTTTGTCCTGTCTATGTTCCTGCATACCTGCACTTGAGACGTAGTTTATATCAACTTCATCTGGAGAAGTTAAACCAATTCCACCATATCAATACAAGGATCAGGGTTTACAATAAAAGACTTGGACCTGGTACAATGTTCTTGGTTTAGCTGAAACCTTGGTATTATAATTCCCTGCAACTTGGCACTGTTGCTCGTATCAGATGTCCTCAGCACAATGTGTTCTCCAGACCTGTTCTTGGGGTAAATGGGAGAGCAGAGCTCTGGGGACGGGAGTCTCTTAGGAAGGGCAGAGGTTCAGAGAACAGCATGAACCTACCCATTCCATGCAGGTAACAGAATGGATAATTTCTACAGTACGTTCCTTGTATTGCTGTAGTACCTGAGACTCTAGTCACGGACCAGGATCCTGTTGTACTGGATGCTGTACGTAGAATCATAGAACCATTTAGGTTGGAAAAGACCTTTAAGATCATTGAATCCAACTGTTAACCTAGCACTGCCAAGTCCACTGCTAAACCATGTCCCTAAGCATTACATCTACCTGTCTTTTAAATACCTCCAGGGATGGTGATTCCATCCTTTCCCTGGGCAGCCTGGTCCAAAGTTTGATAACCCTTTCTGCAAAGAAATTTTTCCTAATATCCAACCTAAACCTCCCCTGGTGCAACTTGAGGCCACTTCCTCTTGTCCTGTCACTTGTTACTTGAGAGAAGAGACCGACCTCCCCCTTGCTCCAACCTCCTTTCAGGCAGTTGTAGAGAGTGATGAGGTCTCCTCTCAGCCTCTTCTCCAGGCTGAACATCCCCAGTTCCCTCAGCCGCTCCGCGTGAGCCTTGTTCACAGGAGAAACTGTTTACAGTCTCAGCAGCACTCACAGAAGAGCCGTTTGTTTTGCAAAAGGAAGAAAATGTCTTTCTGAGGCTGCAATTCATCAAAGCCTGGCCATAATCCAAAAACTGATGCTGAAAATAGTGCTTCCTCATTTAACTTACTTATCCCCTGTGTGTGTCCAGGTCATATCTGCTCCATTTACTGGAGCAAACGAGATTTAATTTCTGTTTTATCTGTAGAGGAGACTTCAGGATTTCATTCTAAATTCAGCCTGGTCCTACCCATTCTTCTCTGCCATTTTTGTGCGTTCCCTTAACCGGTGATTTTCCCGGGTCAGAGATTGTGCTTTGCATATTTCTTTAAACGGCAATGTCCTTGATAGGTAACATCTGTGTGGACACGGAGTAACAGCACAGAGGACATTCTGCCTCTTTACAAGGAGGGACTTGTGTGGGTGTAATGGAAGGTGAGGGTTGACGCGATGGCAGAGTGGCCTTTCCTCAGCTATGCAGAGCCTAGAGAGGATACTGTGAAAGAGAAAAAATGCAAATATTGCATTTCTTTGGCAAATGGTTTCTGCCAGGGCAGAGATCGTGGTCTGTTTGGTGTGCATTTCTTTTCCTGGATCTATCATCAAGAAATTACGGAGCAGCTGGAGGCTGTTACTTGCACCGCGTGAGATTTGCGATAAGGCATGCGTAAACCAGCTTCCTCCAGAAGGTGTCAATGCCAAGAACAATATCAAACTGCAGCTGGGTACAAAAGAGGCCCTGCATCCAATGCCAAGAACCGTTGCATGGGGTGGCTGAGACCAGCAGATTCCAGATGAGCTCTTGATGGCCAATTTGCATTTTGACGGTTTTATAATGGGGAAATCTGACCTGAAGGTTGGGTTATGATTTATTTTTCTTACTGAAATTTTTGTGCGCTGGCTTAAAAAGCTGCTGAAGTGAAGGCCACTTGTCCTTTCTCAGCAGTTAAAAACTTAAATGTCTTAAGTAGACTTTTAAATCTCAGCTGGCTCATGCAGCAGGACAGGACAGGCCAAGCAGTAATCCTGCTTGAAACCGGTGGTAACTTACTCGGGTTAAAAGGTTTTAGCGTCAGTCGCTTTTGAGAGTCCCTATTACTGGGATTCCATCCCTTCCTTCACCCTTCTTGGTTTCTGAAGGTGTCCCTGAGTAAGGATATTTGGGAAGAAAACTTTCCTTGTGAGACAGTCCTGCCTGCTGGGCTTTTCCAGGGGTTCACTCAAGCCGATATGAAGATATTCCAGTTCTGCTCTGACCTCCAATTCATTTCCAGGCAGCGGAACGGTGTTGCGCTGAGCATTCTGCTGCCGAGCCTCCGGTTGGGCATCCGCGTGCTATTGCTGCAGGCGGAGAAGCGTTAATGAAAAATGCGTTGCGTTTGGCATTTACCTTGATATCAAGTACCTGTCCCTCCGAGGCAGTCCTGTTAAGAAGGAAGCAGACGTAGATATCGATGTAGACATCAGGAGAAGTGTATTTGAGGTGGAACCATTAGAGAGGAAGGAATTCCTGACTGGGGCTGCCTGGAAAAGGGGTTGCCTCCACTCTCACAGATTGAGCTGTGTATGAATAATTGATTTTTCAGGTCATTTGGAGGGCAGTGGTAGGAAGAGCAATAAATCATATCGGAACATGGCTTCCCTCACTGAACGAAGAAACAAAACGCTTTTTTTCCCACGTTCACCTACAAAAAAAATCCAAACCAAACCAATATGTGAATGTTTCCTTGCAGCTAGTTCTGCTTTCACTGTTTGGGTTTGTACAGGGAACAGATGCATGCTATGGGAGAGTTTTATAAACAGACGCTGGTTACAGTATCCATCCCAGTTGCAAAGCTTTGTAAACAGCTTGTAGCTTTAAAAATAACAAACTATCAGGCAAGGGAAACTGACAATTTTGTGTTGCAGCTTTCCTGTTTATTTCGAAATATTATTTTCTCCTGATAGGCCAAAACTCCTACAATTTTACGTCAGTAGCATCTTCATTTTAAATTAAGTTGGAACAATAAAGAGGACTTATGTTTTTGATATTTTTTCCAAAACTTAGATTTGTGTATCTGGGTATGTGTGAGGCATGAATAAGTATCTATTTAGAACTGGAGTTTATTGCTGGGTGGATATGTTATTGTATCATATGAATAATATTAAAGCAGTTCTACAATAAGCTGTGTTTATAAGGAATAACATATTTCGGATTTATGTGGCATATCAAACGTTCTGTTTCAAGCAGATATCACAGCAACTAACGCAACTGCTAGTTTTACCAAAAAGTTTAAATTAGGACAAACTTCTCCATGTGTTGGAGTTTGGGTTTTGTTGTTGTGGGGTGTCCCCCCCCTGCCCCGCTTGCCATTATGAAATAGCATTTGGAAATATCTCTTGCTATCCTGAGGCAGGGGAATTCTGTTTTGTTTTGTACCCGTGTTGCAGCTGGAAAGACACAGTTAACGAAGCGAATGCCCAGGGGGATGAAGACCAAGTGCGTGGTTACCCGAAGAGCCTTCATTTTGACACCAAGGCTGGGCAAGAGATGCAGAGGGGCAGCCCACAGCCCCCCGGTCAGAAGAGAGGGGAAGAGCATCCAACAGCTGGTCAGGAAGGCGAGAAGGGAAGGACAGATGATGAGGAACTCGAAATGGGTATGGCTTCCCTAATCCTGTGCTGTACGGTACAGATTCGATGCTAATCAAGGCGGGGAGCGAGAAAAGCTTTCTGTTACAACTCTTGAAAAATTCTTGTGCTTTTATTGTCCTTGGCCAAATGAAAAGCCTGGACAGTTTTTCATTCTTGTTCCCTGTTGTCCTGCATCCTCATGCATTTCCAAGGTAGCGGACTCAAAATCCGTGTAAGCTGAGTCAATTTTTCTTTCTTTCCTATGGGAGTGATGGGGAAAACGTCACTGTTTTTTGCAAGACTTGATCTCAGTCTCCCACAGGAATTGATTTAACTTTTTTAGAGGTGGGTTTTTGAACTCGAGGCAGAAAATTACCTCACTGTCCTTAAGGGGCTAAAAGCAAATAAATTTGAGGGCAGCTAGTTGTATTTGTCAGTCAGCCAACAGAGCACCTACGGCTCTATTAAAATCTGGTAAGTAAGTGCATTTGGGCAATTGGAGGTCAGCTTTTAGAGCAGCGCGTTAGAGTTCCTCGGTGTTCTGATCCGGATCTGTTCGGCTCTCTGTGCATTGACCCACTCGGCTAATAACGGGTTGGGAGAAACACTTCACTCGGTGTGAAGTTCATCATCACACCATGAAAGCAACTAAGGAATAATCCATTAGATCGTGCGTGTGGGGGTAGAATCCCTTCGTTGCCTCCGTGGCTAGGTCAGGTTTATCAGTTGCCCTGTAACGGCGGTCACAGGTGAGTGGCAAAACGAGGGAACAATGAAATGACTATTTGCGCTGTGTGAAACAGAAAGCGGCTGTACAATGACCAGACCTTTCAGAAAATGACGGTGAACGGGGGGGACCTTGGAGCACTTCCATGGGTCCAGTAAGAAAGCGAAGGTTGACTTAACTGCGGCTGTATGTCTGTGAGTGTGAGAGGGAAGCTACAAATGTCCTTTGGAAGCAAATAAAGATGACATCAAAAATGTATTACGGTAAGCCAGTCAGGCAGTGGAGAGCTAAAATGGGCTTTTGAGCAGCGGTGCCCAGTGCGGGTCTGGGCAGAGATGCTCTGCTGCGCTCAGGGGGACGGGATACACGGTGTGAAAACGTCAAACAGATTTACTTCCTGCAAACAGACGCTACCATCAATTTCTTTTGCACACATGGAAATAACCTGGAAGATCTGGAAGTTAAGTAGTTACTTTTGTCAAAAAGAGACACTGAAACGTAGATATGACTAATGCTAATCCTGTATGTTGCTGGACTGAGGTGGAATGACTAAGTAGGTGGCTTTTCACGTAGCTAATTTTTCACTGCGGTCCTGAATGCAGTAAGGCAGGGAAGCTGGGAGCGGAGACTCCGGTGAGGATCCCATTTGAAATGCTGGCTCGCATCCTATCAAACACTATAAAGATGATCTCAGCCTGGTTTCTTGACAGTGGAATTTTGGCTCTGGATTTGGAACAGAGGAGGGATGTCGTGGGGCAGAGATTGAAGGTCGGTGGTTCTAACCGAATCTTGGCTCAAAAGGCTGAAATCACGCGAAACGGGTGATTTCCTCCCAGGCTATTGGCTCAGTTCACTCTGCAGAGGTGAAGTCCTCCCTTCTGGAGCAGCATCAGTCGGCTACTGGCTAATGTGCCCACAGATGCCCGTTCAGAGAGGAGGTTTGGTATTCCTGTGCTTCCCCACAGCTACGTTCAGCTGCTATTTCGTGTTTTGCTGACCTGATTTTTCAGCGAGTCCCATTAGAGGAACTGAACTAATTGGTTCACATCAAAGTGAATTCTACTCTGAAAAGAAAAGGCCTCGTGGCAGGTATAAGGGAGCGTGAGGACCAACAGCCCTTAACCTCTGGGCCATAATTGGAATTAACAACCAAAGTAATGACTCGACTGCCCTGGCTGTGCTGTGGTCCAGCTGGGAATGCTGCTGTCTCACAGGCTCCTGTAATGTTCTGGGGAGAAGCACTCAGCCTGTGGTGATGGCAGACAGAGCGGTGAGTGCCAGAGCTGGGACACGTCAGAGCCACGTCCAGTTCGGGGTGAGGATTAGGCCTTTCCTTAGTTGAAAGCAAAGGCTATATTTTTAAAAGGCTGTATTCTTCTCGCATTGGTGCTCTCCTCCTGCCCTGACTGTCCCTGAAACGGGAAGCCTGCCTTCTTGTTCTTGTCAGCAGCTGTGTACCAACGAAGGGGAAGGTGGCATGGAGACACTGACCTGCCATGGTCTCGGTTGGCTCCTGGTGGTGGTCTGACTGGCTGCGTGGCTGGGGTGCTGCTACGGATGCTGCTACGGATGCTGCCCAGACTTAGCAGTAGCGCAAGGGAAAGATGCATCTTAATACAGATTCAGAGCTGGTTTTTGTCTTTGTGTCGTATACGTATCGTTCAGTAAGGTACGGGCATGCTTCGACACGTGCTTGTGCCCCAGCCTTGGGGACAAGGAAGCAGTTTGGGCAGCTGTAGGAGCGTAGCGCTGCTTTGCCCTGAGCTCCTGCAAGTGCCAGTGAAGACACGTTCATCTGAAAGCATACCTAGAGCATCGTCTGCCTCAAGCTGCAGGCGGGTCGAGACAAATCCCTACTTGGCATGGAGTTAATACGGCTGCTCCCCAACAGTGGGAATCTTAACTGGTGGCACTGACTTCTGGGAGAGTACACCGATAACTGTCCCTTTTCCTGGCAGATGCAGGAGTGATTGAGAGAGAGGAGAACTCGCATTCTCGGAAGGACCCTGTTGTCCAGGAACCCCTGGTAAGTAATGCCGTCGTGCTGTTATCTGGATGCAGCCCTATCTCTGAATAAGAATCCAGCTGTCCCATTTAAGTCGATGCTTTCCCAGAAGTTTCTATAAGATGCAACACCAAACTCCTTGGTTCTGGAGGGATTCAGAGGGATAACAGAGACTGGGGGGTTTGTTTTTAGAACCGCTACCATGCTTGAAGAGAGGCGTGACTGAAGTGCTACAAGCCAGCACTTCATGCTTGCTGGTGAAGGCAGCAAGCCTTTTCTCTCCCCAGGGGATATCCTGCCTGGTATTCACAAGAGGCTTTTCTTGTCCAGATGCCAGATGATACTGCAGATCCTGCCCAGGATCCCAATAACCAAGGTGAGGATGAGTTTGAGGAAGCTGAGCTGGAGAGACCTGACTTTGAAGAGAAGGTGGGAGGTTTGGAGAAGTTCAAGGAGCCCAGCGTGAAAGAAGAGTCTAAGGAGAAGCTACTGAAGGTGACTGACATGAGGGCAACCAGCAGGGACCAGGGAGAGATTCCCCAGCTATGAATGGGGGGAGGCAGAGAGCTTAAGGACTCAAAGGAAAACAATCATGTTCCTCGATGCATCCATAATCCCACCGCAAGGACACGGCAGGCAGGAGAAAACTTTTTCTGAGTAAGAGCCGGTGGGTTGGTCAGTACCAGAACTTGTTCTGGCCCTGTCCTCTCTGCTTGTTGAGGTCAACCCTAGCTTTTGCAGCACCTGCGTGGCTGGAGGGACATCGAATAGGAGATGGCTCACGCCGCAGCTATTACTGCAGAGGTGCTGTATCTTTTCAAGTGCTTGAGAGACCAAAACCAGAGACAATAATATGGGCCTGTGCTCGGGCTCGGGTCAGCGCAGCTGCTGGTGTCCCTGGGCCGGGTATGCAGCGGGCTCTTGGCAGCAGTGACAACATGTGAGAACTCTGCCTCCTCGTTCGCCTGCTTGCAGATGGGATCCGTTTACTTTGCAAAGTGTTTCTTGCTGTCTGAAGCCAGGCTTTGCATCAGGGAATTGTTAGCTGGTTTTGACCGGCAGCGGAGTGTTGCTTGTTTTTAAAAAGGAATGTTTTATCTGTCAGACTCTAAACTCATGATTAATAGTGAGGTTTAAAAAAAAAAAAAATACCCGGGCCAATGAAATCAAACAAGAACAAGGTGCTGGCACCAACGGAGCAACACCTCCTTAAGATTAGTGAAAATGTGGAAAGAATTACTGACATAAATACCTGACTTCCAGATGGGGCTGTGCTGCGCTCTATCTACCCTAACTAACTTGTAGGTTTCCTGCAGTCCTGGGACTCGATGCAACAGCAGCATGTGCGAGGGCCCTGGCCCTGGGACCTTCCTGCTGCAGAAGAGGCTTCTCCCTCCGTAGCGGAAGGAGCTGGGCAGTTCCTGCTAGCACGTGGGAAGAGAGACTGGATGGAGAAAGGACAAATGGAGTTTGGGTTGCCTCATTGTCTCTCTGCTGATTCCTGATCCTGTAGCCCAGTCTTCCAGACCTGGGGTTCTAATTCGAGAGCTGTATCCGTGGCAGGGAATGGAAGTAGGTTGGGGCACTGTCAACACTGTCTGACTTCTGTATTTTTCAGGATGCTGACAGACCTGCCAAGCCCAGAGAAGACCCAATGGATGACTATCAAGACGACCAGGAGCAAGAAATTGTACGACACCAAGGTTCTTCCTCTTTTCCTCTCTGGTGTGATTGTTACCTGGGTATGTCGGTAGCCAGGAGCTGAGTATGACCCAGCTTTTAGGAAACCCGATGTGAGCACTGACTTCAGTTTTGTCTCTGCCTGCTCAGTGAGGTGGGTCTCCAGAACAAACCTGGAGCCCGCTTACCTCTGCTTCCTTTTCTTTCCCAGGCGTTCAGAGTACCCTTTACGCTCTGTCTCCCCTCCTCATTTCTTTCCGCATCAATCTGCAGCAGTTGAGCTGCGAGATGCTTACCAAACAGCAGCTGGGGTGAATTACAAGCTGTGCTGGTGCAGCTGGGCAAGATCAATATGTGTGTCTTCAAGCATCACCCTGGGTTTGTTCCTGTAGTGAGAAATTCACTGGGAGCCCTGTAGTCTGCTGCTGCACAGGTCCTACTGGGTCTAGCCTGTGCCTGTGGAAGAGCTGGGGAGAACGCCGCCTGTGCTTTGAGAAGAGTCATTGGGTTACAGCCAGCAAGTCAAACAAAAGTATGGGTGGCAGAAGAATGTGACCTCCCACTCCTGAGGCAAGTGTGGGAGGTGGTGCCTTGGTTGGGCCACAGTTGCCAGGAAGCAACTGCTCCTCTATTTGGCTGAAAACGGGTATTACTGCTGTGTCTCAGAGCCCCAGGACTCCTGTAGTCAGGGACAAGTTGGAATTCCTCTAGGAGAAAGATTGGAGGCCACCAAAGATTGAGAGCATGAGTACTAGAGAGGATCACCCTGGTGCCTTCTGGCTCACATAGATAAAAATGAAGGATCGTCTTGTTTATCCTCTCCTTGCCCTTTGTGAGTGGCTGCTGCTGGCTTTTCCTGCAGTTTCAAGATTGCTGAGGAATTGAGGGTTTGGGCTACCTGCTGGGAATGAAGGGGGTGGGGAAATAAGGGGCGGGCAGAGCAAAGTTGATGTCAGGAGCTGCCCTTGCCCTTTGTGTAGAACCTGGCTTGTACGCTGGATAGTTGGACCTAAAAGTGCCCATGGAGGCTGTGCTGGCTGCTGCACATCATGGGTGGGATTTGTTACAGTTTTAAATGTGGTGGACGTAGGATATTTTTCTTCTATTCATGTAGCGGTGGCAACAGGCTGAGGTGTTAAAATAGCATTGTAATGCCAGGATATTAAAATCGGTTAAAATGAACAGGCTGATCATGGCAACACGGGCTTCTTACCTCTGTCTTGGCTAAGTGGCTTGCTAATAACACCTAAAGGTCCCTGACAGAGACGAATTCTTCCCTGTTTTCCTGAGTTTCCCAAGCTGGGCTGGTATGGTAGAAGAGCTATACTCGGAAGCAGCATGGTGCGCTGCTAGTTAGGGTCTCCTTTTCCAGGCCTTGCTGATTTTTTTTTTTTTCTTCCTTCCCTCCTTCCTGGCTGTTCCCTCTGCACCCAGGAGGATCATGGAGGTGAGGTGGATGACAATGATGACCTGGAGCTTGTCCAAGACCAGAAGGACCATGCAGGCATACAGGGAGCTGATGGCAAGAAGGATGACTACTACTGAAAGATGCTGAAGGAAAATGGAATACGCTAGGAATGAGGGGATGGGAATTCCTCCTGGGAACTGGCTCCTGTATTAAACACTGCCCAGAACAGACAAAGGCAGGAGGAGATAACTGTCTTCACAGGCACCGAGCAGGGTGCTTGCAGATGTGCGTTACATCTATGTGTGTGGGGCCGGAGCTGCCGCTCCGGTCAATAGCATGGAAGTGCTCTCAGACTGTAGGAACTATTTTATCCTGCTGCTTCTCTTAGAAGCACTTTTTGACTTATTGTCTTCGCCACCTTCTTGTTTTCCCTATCGTCTCCCAAGCTGGAGAGTTTTTCTTATTTTTTTTTTTAAACCCCCCTGGGCAGCGGAGGGGTGCCTGAACTGGTCCCTGGACTTACTTGACTGATTGCTAATACAAAGGAATCTGTCTTCATAAAATATTTTGCTCAGTCGTGTTTCTTTAAAACATCCTTTGCTCCCATCAGAGTAAGGTGGAGAGGAAGTTAGCCTGCTTTTTGTCTGGAGTAATGTAAGGGTGATAGTTAACCATGAGCACCAAGAGAAATGACCATGTGCCAGCCAGTGTATGTGCGTGTGTGTGTGTATATGAACGACTGGATCCTCTCCCTGGTGCAGAGACCCTTCCCAGTGACTCGGAGTAGAACCCTGTAGAGTTCTGTGTTCCTTGGCTCCGAGCTGTAGCTGTCCTGCTGGGCTTGCAGCCTCCCCATCTAGTGCTGTGCATCTTGTCTTGACGTTGCTGCTGCTGCGCGCTGGGTTCCTGGAGATGCGTGGGCTGGCTTGAGCTAAGACAGGCCCTTCTGCGATGGTGGCAGGGACTGCCACACACGGAAACAACTGCGACCCTGCAGGAACCTCCGCAGGTCGCCAGCAGTGAGTGAAGCACTTCACGGCACAGCTGCCAGTCCCTCTGAGGGGATGCTCTTTTTACTTTGCGTAGCATTCTGGTGGTGTGGACGTCCCCAGTGGGACGTGAAGAGAGTCTGGGAAGGTCCAAACTACCCACGGCTTAAAGCTTCCAAACGCAAGCAGCAGGGTGGGAGCAGATGTCTGTCTCTGCGATGGGTGAGTTTGCTCAAACCTGACGGCTGTTCGCGATGCAGCTGCAGCATCCCAGCCCTGCCCTACCCTCCTCAGGCAGAAGGTACGGGAGCAGCCTGCACCTGCATCTGGGACCCGGAACCTCCTCCCTCCATCCCTCCCTCCCTGTCTGCCTGCCATACACTCAGCTTTTGGCACCTCCCGAGGTGCCCTAGGCTGCTCAGGATTCCCAAGCAAGCAGGAAAGGCTTGCTAAGGATGAAATTCGGTGCGCAGGAGAGGGGGGAGGGAAAAAAAGAAAAGAAAAAGGAAAAAAAAAAAAAGGCAAGGAAGAGTATTCATGGTGGTAGATATAAAGGACTATTTGGAGCCCGACTAATGCAATTTCATCCTGCTCAGCTTCTTTCCAGTCTCCCAGCATTTGACAGGGAGCTAAGGTAAATTTTGCTCCTTCAGACAGGTCTGGTTTTTAATCAGCAAGTCGGGTATTTCTAGTGTTCTGTTGATTCAGTAGATTGAAATCTGTGGTGCTTGACTTAGTTCTGCAAAACACATCTTGCCTGACCTCGGTCAGAAACAAGGAACGAGTCCCTGGAACTTAAAAGGGAGGCAGCTGAAAGGAGAACGGGTTTCATGGTGACACCTCAAAGCCCGCGACCTGGTTCAGTCGTATGAACAGGGCAGAGCTGTCGCATGTCCTGCCTTGTGCAAGACCCCTGCATCTGAGCTGTCTCCTACTTCCTCATCCCCGTGTCAGAAGTCCTGGACTCTGGGCCCTCGCTCATCAAACACAGCTTGTGGCTGAGTGCCGTGACCTGATAAAAGATCAGAGGTGAGATCTTTGTTCCCTATTTGAATTAGTTAAGCTCTTTTTAATCCCTTGTTTTGGGGTATATTTTGTAAGTGCTTCCAGACACTTGGAAAAACAATATTTCTCTTCCCATAAGCTTGGTCTTTTTCATTCAGACAGTATTGATTTTCTTTTTTCTTCCACTGGTTCTAATGGAGCTTGAAATTAACATGTCATAGGACTTTTGGGTTCTTTGTTTTTATTCTGCTTGTGTTTTGTACCAGCACAATCGGCTGTGGAAGCCATGCTCTGGGGTGGAGCGGAGCAGTTAATGGGGTTGGCTCTCTGCCGGCTTCGTGTGGAAGCAAGAAGCACTCTGCTTTTCCAGGTGCTGCCCTTTCTAGAGCTACAGCATCAGGTCAGCTGGATGGTACTGCTGGTCATTACGGAGTCCACCAGAATCGTGTTGTTAGGACCTCACGGACCTCATCTGCTGCTCGCTGAAACTGGGGAGGATGTAATTGTGCACCAAGACCATGAAGAGCCTCATTGCAGCAGTTTTGAACTGTGTGTTCCAAAACCACCGGAGAATACAGGACTCCTCACAGCTGAATACTCTTGGTACTGGCTTTTGGGAGGACATGAGTCGAGAGAGTTCTGTCCGCAGCCGTGCCTGGGCACCTTATCTCAGCTGAGTTGAGGAAGTCAAAGGCAGAGCATCCCCGCCACGGTCATTTCAGAGCTGTTGTCAGCAGCAGTTCAGCTGCAGCCCACCACGTAAGATGAGAAGAGCTTTCTCAGGCGTGAGAAAGAGCGTTCAATCTGCAGAGCATTCTCTGTATGCTGCTCTTCTTGGGTTTGGTTTTTTTTTTTTCCTCCCAGCTTTCTCCTGGATCAGAAATCCAGAAGTGGTCCAGCTCCTACTAAGTGAAGCTATTTCATTTGGGAGCTTCAGCAAAACCCCAGTTTATAAATAGTTTTCTGATCTTTCCATTTTGTGTCACTCCCTAGAACAGCCTGCTTTAAGTCTAGAGGTATCCAGGCCTCGGTGTGCGCACAGATCTCCAGAGAAGACAACGGCTGTTCTAGGGGCTCTGTACTCATCACGCTACTCAGTGTCTTTGTGGGCAGAATAAGCAAAGGTGCCAGAGGCAGAACAGCAGCCAGAGGCTGTTCCAGGGAGGCTCGGAAAAGGTCTGTTAGCCAAGTGCCAGAGCTGCTCATGTAGCCCCCCGAGGAGCTCACTGCAAAACTATAACGGGGTTTAAGGTATCCAAAACCGGAGAATCACCTAGGTTGGAAAAGACCTTCAAGATCGAGTCCAACCATCAACCTAACACTGCCAAACCCACCACTAACCCGTGTCCCTCAGCACCACGTCTGCCCGGCTTTGAAATACCTCCAGGGATGGTGATTCCACCACTTCCCTGGGCAGCCTGGTCCAATGTTTGACAACCCTTTCGGTGAAGAAATTTTTTCCTAATATCCATCCTAAACCTCCCCGGGCGCAACTTGAGGCCGTTTCCTCTTGTCCTATCGCTTGTTACTTGGGAGAAGAGACCCACCCCCACCTCGCTACAACCTGACTTGAAATGGGTAATGCTGCTTTAGTGCTTTCTATTACCAACCTTGCTGTATGATGCCATAGTCTCAGCCTCCACCCTGGGCTATAAATGGCACATTCAGGATAGATTAGCTGGAGTTGCAGTCACCGGTTCAGATGCATCCTGATCAAAAATGCTTCCAGCTCTCAGCTGGGCTGGTAAGATGTCACTGTTTCACAGGTCAGCGCAGGATCGATGACCAACACTGTCTGCGGCACGAGCTTCAAACCCGCGTGTCCAAGCTGCCCCGGTGAGATCCGTAGCACGGCTATCTGTCTGCTGGGTTTCATTCACTGCTCTTCCATGCTTCTCTTAGCCTGTGGCTGTCAGAGGACCCAAGTTCAGACCTTACTGGAAGTGAACCAAGTGCTGGAAATAGAACCCCAGTGGGGGTGAGGCTGCACGCTGAGACTGCAGGAGCTATCTAAATTAGGAGGCGAATTCTCTGCTTTTGCACGTCTGGGATGAGTAATCCTCAAAGTTATGACTTGGAGGGAGCTGTAGCAGCTCAGCCCTAAATGTAAAGCTCCCTGCTAGGAGAATGCTTTAGCAACCATATGTCGCACGCTGCCCTTAGCTGAGAGCGAAGCATCTCTGCTCTAGGGATTGTCTGCCCCGGCTGTATCCAAGACTAAAATTAGCAGAGCGTTCCACAAATTGTTAGCTGTGGGTGGTTAGTGCTTCCTGCTGTGGCCTATAGCAAGTTGTCCCCATTTTAATACCGGTTCACTGTTTCCTCTAACAGGAGATGAAACAGGAGACAATAAACCCAGCGGAGGAGAACCAGAAAAGCGGAAAACCTGTGGTGGTGGCTCTGTCTTGAAGGTCTATAAAGCAACACGGGATGTGACAGATCTTGATCTGCTGCCTTGGGGGTTCGCTGCTTAAAGCGAGTAACAGCGTTTTGCCCCAGCAGCAAACTGTTGAAGCAATGCACGGGAGAAGTCCAGGCTGAGTTTTGCTGCGGACGGGGGCACAGAAGGAGGTCTTGGGAAACAGCTGGGTTACTAAGAGAGCAAACAATGAGGCAGAATATTCGTGTGAAGCCAGCGCTGGCAGACTGACCGAGCCAGAGCGTGTGGTTTTGCTGGTCTCTTGCATAAATAATGGTCTTTTGCTCAGAGACGTGGTGCAAGGCCAAAGGACGCGGTGCAGGATGAGGTGGGGTTAACCTGTGGTGGTGTTGCAGATTTTTCTCTTTATCGTCCTTTGGATTCCAGCAAGATGATGTAGATTAGGTTTCTGTAAACAAACATATTTCCAGGGTTCACGTGATGTCCAAGTATTAAATGGTTTGGCCACATCTTTAGCCAGATGGTGAGAAGTAATAGTACATTCTGTGCCCTTACAAATAAAGGCATGGATGAGGAAAACGTATTATGCCTATCAATTAGTTAAATGAAATCTCTGTTTAATGAAGACTACTTCTCTGTAATCCCCTTCTTGCTTGGAAACCTGCTTAGGATTATTAGGCTCATTCATTTACGTGGCCTTTTTTTGGGGGTTAAAATGTGACAGTAGGAGTGTAATGAGATGTTTTCTCTAAGACATCTGAAATAGTTGGAGGAGAAAAAGCCCTAAACCCTTGTATGCTGTAGATGTGAACTGTCCGCATACCCCCAAACCAAGAACGTCCTCTCGTTTCTAGTTAAATATATGACTTGCCTATGAGTAACAGTTGTTTCTAAGGATGGCTACTGTTCACATCCCATATAGTTTGAGTGAGACTGGCTGGTGTAAAATTCAGGGATTAAATGTGAGTCTAACCTAGACTGATGGAGTATAGGCCTGCCAGGGAACGAACATCCCTCAGCGCTCCTTCCTCCTCTGCACCTTGCAATAACGTCCCTCTCTCTACCTCAACCCACATCTCTCTCAGTGCCATTTTCCACTTGACCACCTGCCAGTTCTCACAGAATCACCAGGGTTGGAAGGGACCTCTGGAGATCATCTAGTCCAACCCCCCTGCCAGAGCAGGGGCACCCAGAGCAGGTTGCACAGGATGGCGTCCAGGTGGGTTTGGAATGTCTCCAGAGTGGGAGACTCCACCACCTCTCTGGGCAGCCTTTTCCAGGGCTCTGCCACCCTCAAAGTCAGGAAGTTCCTCCTCATGTTTAGATGGAACTCCCTATGGTCAAGTTTGTGCCTGTTACCTCTTGTCCTATCGCTGTCCTAGACTGGTCCCATCCTCCCGGCACCCTCCCTTTAAGTATCTGTAAGCACTGATGAGATCCCCTCTGAGTCTTCTCTCCTCCAGACTAAAAAGACCCAAGTCCCTCAGCCTTTCCTCATAAGAAAGATGTTTGCTGAACTCTGTGCTGCTTCGGTGTTGGAGAATATTGATATACACGGAAAAGATGAGCTAGGCGCAAGTATCACTGAGGGGTTGGGGTGTTCTGTATCCTCACGTTCATGTGCCTGAAGAAAATCTGGAAATCAAAGGAACATGTGTTTATCCAGCTGTTGTCTTATGAAGACAACTGTGGGTCTCCAGTACAAGGGTACACCTATAAGCCAAAAGGTCTGAGGATGACCGTGACGGCACAAGGATATGCTCAACAGCTTTCACGATCGTTTAGGTCAGTTCACTGTTCTGTTCAACAACAAACCTGTTCCAGCCTATAATCACAGGACCAGTTATCCTGATCATAATATGTAAACGGCTAAACAGCAGTCCGTGTGCAGGTATGCTGCTGCCTGCCACGAGCCGGAGGTTCAGGACTCCAACCCAGAGGGAAGAGTATGATTATCTATTCCAATTCCTGGTAACTTTGGCAGTCAGTCTGGGAAAGACATTTGAGGAGGCTTCCACAGCTTTCCACGAAATGAGGTATCCCTGCTCAGCTTGGGGTTTTTTTCCTTCTTCTACAGCTTCAAATGCAAGTATGGGATTAATTCCAGAGCCAAGTGACGTGGCACGTGCGATCGGGTGTCTTCACTGCTGTGCCAACCATTTTCCTTTCCTGTACCGAAGGCCAGACCCTTCTTGTTGGATCTCTCAACAGAAGAACTCAAAGTGCATTGGGAATCGTAAGCACCATTAGAGGCTGGTGTCCGATCTCGTCCCTGATCACTGGAACGACGACAGCTTTGGAGTGCAATCTGCTCTTAACAGCAGTTAGGAGAACTGCACAAAATTTAAGGAGGCAAAACTTGCTTGGTTTGGCTCCAACCACCTCCTGAACACCCCCTCCACCTCCCCCCATTTCTCAGGAAGGGCCGTCAGACCTTCAGTTCTGCACCCCAGCTGGAAGGCCCACAGGTAAGTCTGCCCCAGCCACCAAGAAGTGCCTTCAGCAGCGCAGCACCTCCTGTTGTTCTGTGATAACCAAGGGGTTTCCGTGGAGAGCAGCCGTTACTCCAACTTCAGCAGCCTTTTCTACGCTCATCCTGTTCTTTTCACCGATTCCTGTTGATACCTTGGTATCAAAAGAGAGTTCTAGCACCTTTCTAGGGGCTAGCAGGCACCCTCCCCCCCGGCATTAAATTTGGTTAAACGCTAGATGTGGAAATAACTTATGAGATAATACTTGGTATTGTTAAATTACGCTTAAAGATTTCCTTAAGAAACCAGATACTTTAAGAAGGCGAGTCCTTCAGGCAGGAACCGGTGTCCTGATACGAGACTGCCTGGTCATGCTGATGTTCAACGCATCAGAAAACAAAACTATTTAAACAAGTTCCCCACTGCTGCAAATTGCACACTGTATATATTCAAGCAACACCTTTGATGAAGTCCAAGGTGTATGATTTGTGTTTGGTTTTTTGTTTAGGCTAATGAAGTAAAAATGGGCTTCAGAATCTTATTTTTGTTCTATTTTTAAACTTATATAAGACAATAAACACTTTTAAAGAAAACTCACACAGCAATCGGTAAGTCTTGTATTTGCAAATAGGTAACGCAGTGACGAAAAACTGCACCGTTGTGTTTAGGTACATTTCTGGGGTTTTTAACCATGTAACACGATAATCGTTCTACTTTACATGTTGACTATAGACAAACGATTATGTTCCGCTATAAAAACTGGAACAGGACACTACGTAAAACCTGATCAAAACACAAACAAAAAGCTCCACAATTTTTTTTTTTTTGTGTGGACTGAAATGTGCAACTCGGAAAAGACAGGACTTTAAAGCAGCTTTTACCAATTTAACTGTTCAAAGACTCTTCAAACATTGAGGCTAAGTATGTATTTTTATTACTGTTCCATTAGAGATCTTTTCTTTCCACGTTTAGCCAAGTCTATACTTTAATGTAAATCTTCCCAGGTCGCTCCGGCAGCATTATGGTGTAATGCTAGGCTGGAGCGCTGCTCCAGCTCCTTCAAAATGCTGCGAAACAAAACAGCCGCTTTGGGCCACACCAGGGATGTGTTGTGCGTTGGTCCCGCTGCGGAGAGAGGCCAACGGCCTTCGGCAGAGGACAGGACTCCCAGGAATAGCTTTTTCCTTCGGGCTCACGCACCAGTGTGCGCTTGAAGACTGTGCGGCTTTACCACGGCTACCGGCTGCCCTCGTGCATCGCGTCCTGGCTGAGTTTCTCCGGATTCCCGGTCCTGAGGGGTTAAAGTAGCCGAGGTCTGCGGGCGTAACCCTTAAAAAAAAATTTAAAAAAATTAATAATAATAATAAATTTTTAAAAAAATTAAAAATAAATAAAAAATTAAAAATAATAATAAAAATAAAAAAATTAAAAAAATTAAAAAACTTTAAAAAATCCCCATAACGCCCATCTCTTTGACGAAGGTCCGCTGCAGCTG
>VYXH01011576.1:97716-109453 GCA_013397275.1 Burhinus bistriatus | reverse complement strand
TCCTAGGGCGGCTTTTCAGCCTGAACCACTGGGATCTCAGTGGATTAAACGTAAATAATGGCAAAGGTCCGCAAGTGCCAGAAAAATGTCTTTTTTTTTTTTTAAAGCAAGCGGCAGATCTTACAGAGGGCCTGTTTGAGAAGAGTCTCCGCAACACCCTTATTTTAAGCCTAAATCCTCTTGCTCGTAGACCTGTGCTTGAATTTTTAGGATCCTGAGGGGCAACGTTGTTTGAAGTCGGTGGGAGAACAGACCGGTGGAACCGCGGAACCCGTAGCTAAGCGCGTGCTGGATCCAAAGCCCACCTAAATCTCGTGACTTAAGTGGGTTTTGTATCGTGCCTTACGCTGTTCACGAATTCTGGGACCTGGACTGGCCGCTGTCGGAAACAGCAGGGCTTTCCCGGTCAGCTGGGGTGACCATCAACAGCTGACACCCACCAAACCTGCTTTTCTCCCTTTAGAACTGTCGTATCGGTGGTTTCCGCAGAGAGCAATGCTAAAGGGACAAATTCAGTCTGAAAATTCCCTTTTGTTGTGCAAGTGTGAACCGATCCTTTAACGATGAAGCACAGTGTCAGTGAGCACCATCACTGCCCTCCGAAATCCCATCTTTTAGGAACGCCGTGCGCAGCTACGCTGAGGTCAAAGCGTCTTAAACACAGAACTCACTAATGTTGTAGCCGAGTGTTTTGAGCGTAGGAACACTCCTCGTTAACTGCTCACTCAGTGCTGTAGTAAGTCAGGTTTTAGCCATATCCTAGTATTAATTCTATTGTGCCTTAGTGCTGAGAATTCGTCCCATTTATATCGGTGTATTTGTTCCTGCAGTCTTCACAGACGGCTCCATCTCCCCTGGGGTTCTTGTCTCTCAAACTCGTGGTTGGTGCTTTGTTTGTTTGGATGTTTGTGGGTTTTTTTAAAAACAAAAACAAACTTAAGCTGGTCATTACTTGAACTTTAATATATACACAAAATAGAGTCAGTTACCGTCAGAGGGGTATTTATTTAGTGAGGTAGATTTTATTTAGTGTTGTTTGTATGTAGTTGACTGCTGTACCAGAAAATGACTTTCTAGCACGTAAGCCGAGCACCTAAAGCAAAAGTAGGGGAAGAGCTCTTCTGTAAAGGGGTGTTGCCATTAAAATACATCCGTTGCGTCCGTGATCTCTTTGTGTAAATGTTTATCACTGGTGAACGACCCATGTGCTTTTCTTTGTGAAAGTAGTCTGTGAAGTATAAACGTGCTAGTAGAGGGTAAATATAGAAAGTGTATGGAATCCTTAGTAAAATGCAGTACTTGTGCGACTCATAATCCCTTCACTGGTTTGAGAGAGACTGAAGGTCTGTGTTGCATCAGGCAGAAATACCTTTTATTTGTTTGTTACTCTTGCTTTTTCTTTCTCACACGCGGCTGACTCTAAATTTAACAGTGTTCTCTTTTTATTAACGTGCCTGTGTACTTGATTCAAGCAGCCTGACGTTACCTAGCATCGCAGTGACAGAAAGACGGTGTCATTTGTTGGTATTGAAGGATGACGTCATAGTTTTTCTTTTTTTATCCCCAAGGAGATTGACTGCTGGAAGAAAAGGCCATCGGTTTTTAAGAACATTAAGACAAATTGTATCTCGTGGTTTAGCTCAGTGAATTTAAACACAGAGTAAATTTGGGTGAAAGGTCTCGTAAAGGTTTCAAGTCAGTCTTTCCGTAGCCGGTTCTGCACAGGACTATCGGCGTGGCACCGATATTGTGTATCTCTGTCAGCTTCTGTCAACCAGTGTCACTGTTTTGTTCTTCATCTTGTCGTGAATTGCCAGATGTGAAAATTAAATGTATAAATAACGAGCCCTGTACCACCTTGGCGTTGACCTTAATAAATTAAGAGAATAATGAAAAGAAATGAAAACATCACAGATATTTAATGGTACAAGATCTTGTTGGACTCAAAGTGAGCAAATCTGCTTGAAGACGGGTCATAACAATATTCCATTGCCTACTGTAAAATTATGACAACCCGAATGGGGAAGTGAGAAGAGGTTTATTCTCTGAGTGCTTGACTTCTCTTTACTAGAGGTTTCAGCTACAGGATCACAGGGTAATTCGGGTTGGAAGGTCATCTAGTTCAGCCTCCTGTTCAGAGCAGGGTCAGCTGGGAGATCACTCCGGGTTACTCGGGGCCGTATCCAGCGTTGCCGCAAAAAAACCCTGAGAGCAGAGACTGCACAACCTCTCTGGGCAAGCCATCCTGCTGCCGGAACTCCATCATGGTACTGTCCATAACTGTTTAAAAAAAAAAAAAAACAAAAAAAAGGGCTTAGGCTAGAGACATCGTCTGGTCCAGCCTAAAATATTCTCACCAAGCAGGAGGTCACGGCACCTGGTACAAGGAGCTCATGATCTTCATGTCCAACAGCAGGGGGAAAAGAGGCACGATACTCAAGGTGATCACTTCAGTCTTTCAGATCTAGGAAGCCAGCTGTGAAATTTTGTATGCAAACTCACAGAGCCAAAACCGTTAATTATGGTAGCCAAGTGTCTTTGGTTTTAAATCTAAACGATCCCTGTTTGACCTTTGAATGAGCTGCCCTTCGCTCCCGAATCCATCTCTGTTTGCCAATTCATTGCGGCAACACGGATGTAAGTCTGAGGAAACTGAGCACCAAATTTAATTTGCAGTTTTGTAGGTGTCTATCATCAGTACGACACCTCTGCAGGTATGGATAGGACACAGGTACCTGCTAAACCAGCACCTAGCAGATACTGGAGAGATGTTATTTGTAGTCATCTCACATCTTCATGCATCTGTCTCCCTGGATTGCGTTGCCACAGCGGGCTGGGCAGAGGATAGATGAGCTGGAGCAAAATATGTAGAACAAGAATGGAAATCCTGATGGAGGAAATTCTGTAATTCTCTAGAGGATTATTTTTATCAGTTTTTTCTTTTCCATGCATTATAAATGGGATGTGGGAAACAGTATCTGCTAGTTTCTCATTCATTTTCAGTGGATTAAATTTTAATTGGACGCATCTTGGTGTCGGGAAAAGAAAAATCAGAGTATTCCCTATTTCATTTCATGTGACATTAAGCAAAACATCTGCTGAGCCATTGGTAACTGTGTTTTTTTCCCTCCATCGTGAGCATAGACATTTCTTTTTGGCAATACTGGGGGAAATGCCGTGTACATAGACTTGAAGTTAATTTGACCCCCACAAGCCTTTGTGAGACTGCACAGTTAAAGAAAGCTTTATCCAGCACTTGCAGCAATTCCCGAAACACGCAGAGTACCTTGCAGAGTTGCAATCGAGCCTGGCCTGCCCAGGCAGCAGTAAAGAAGTGGCAGTATGCTGATTTCGAACTGCCAAGGAGCTGCTGTTACACACCTAATGCTTTGGGGAAAAGTGGAAATAGCTTAAAAGGCAACTACCGAATCTCCGTATTACTATACGAGTGCCTGGCTATTAGAAATCCATACGGTACGCTCTCAGGTGCTATATGGTCCTGCGTTTATCTGGTAATTTCCAGTACAAATATCAAGCCATACCCATTCCCATTTCTGCAGGAGTTAAAATAGAGAAGCTTTTTTTTTTTTTTTTTTTTTCCCCCTTGCCCTGTGCTAAATGTGAGGAAAACAACTGCTTGAATGTAAGCAGCTCAAGCTCAGCCTGACCCCGACTTTGAATCTCCGGGAGGAAACAGTCTGTGCCTCAGGCAAAGAATCTCTCTTAATTCCATTATGATATTTTTTTGTGGCACATAAAAGGAAAGGCTGCTTGGCTTTATTTGGAGGTGCAAGTGAAAGCTGGTATTTTGCTTCCATGGAGACCTGGAGTCGTCATCTTACAAGACTGCAAACTGCTGCTCTGTTTCGCCAGTATGTTCCAACAGAAAAGCTGGGAGGAGTGGGCTGAAAGGAGAAAAAGTGGCAGATAACAGTTAACTGTGTCACATTCCCGCTAAAGACTTGGGAATTATGGCAGTGATGCTTGGACGGGGTCTTTTGCGGTTTTAGCCTGAGCAAATATGCCCTGGCTGGTATTGCGTCGTCGTAGATCTGGGCACTGATCTCTGTCTTTACACATTGTCTGATCTCCTCTGGGAAAAAAACTGCCCAAGCCCCTTGTTTTGTTTTCACCTGAAAGAATGTTTTTTGATGCAGAAATTTTCATATCGCGATGTTTGGCTTGCCATTTGAAATTCACTGGCGGTATTTTCAGCCTGCTTTGCCGAGGTGTAAATGATGGCACAGTGCAGTACCGTATTTATACAACGTGCCAAGAAAACCCCTCCAAAAGCAATTTTGGTGGAAGACTTTTCCAGAGGAGACCTCTGGGCGTTGACCCATAGACCCTGTGGAAAAGTAGACATACGCATTCAGATAATTCTTTCTTTAAGCAGATATCCCAGGACTACCAGATGGTTTGCAGGGTGCCTTTGCAGAATAAAGAGGAAGGGAAGAGCGGGCATTGCAGCCGGCGGGGCAGGTTTAGTGGGAACGGCTGCGGAGAGACCCAAGGCAAGAGGTTTTTGCAGAAAGGGCTGAGCAGAAAGGTGGCCACGGGTGGGCTATGCTGAAGAGCAGCGAAGGAAAAGAAGGAAAGGAGGGAGGCATTAAGGAAAGAAAGAGGGAAGGGCTTTTCTCGGGAAGGGCTGAGTGGAGAGAGGGGACGCGTTTGGGTGGGAAGCGCTGGGTGAAGGTGGCTGAAGGGCTTTGCCTGCGGGCGCCGGGGTGAGACGTGAGGCAGGAAGATCTGCGGAGAGGAGAGCGGTTTGCTCTCATAATGGCTGAGAGAGGGGAAGATTTTGTTGGGAAAGTCGAGGGAATAGTGAGGAAAGGTTTGGGGGGGTTTATGGGAAATGGAAGAGGAGAGGGGGAGAGTTTTTACTGGGAGGGCGAGGCTTTTGTGCAGGGCGCTGAGATGAGAGCGATGGGTTGTGTGAGCAGGTGCTGAAGGTGCTGAGAGAGACGGGAAAAGGCTCTGCTGGAAGAGCTGAGGGGAGGGAGAGGGAAACGATTTGTTAGGAAGCGCTGGATGTGTGAAGGAGGAGAGGTTTTGTAGGGAAATGTCAAGGGGTAGTGGGGAAAGGCTTTCTGAGGGAAGTGCTGCAGGGAAAAGGCAAAAGCACAGGAGGATGGAAGAGGAGTTAGCTGGGAAGCACTGAAGGGAAAGAGGTGAAAGATATTTGTGGGAAGTGCTCAGGGGAGAGAAAGGCAAAGCTTTTCTCAGGAAGTGCTGAGGTGAAAGCGGGGAAAGAATTTCTCAGAAAGCACAGAGGGGAAAAAGTATTAATGGGAGGGCAGAAAATATTTTCGGGAAGCACTGAGGAGAGAGCAAGCGCCCCTTCCTGGGCAGGGAGAGTCCTGCCTCGCTAGGTGAAGTTCACCGGGGCTGGGGAATAGAGTTGTTTCTTCCTTGTCCTTATCTTGTCTCCTCTATTTCTCTTGCTCCTGGTTCCCCACTGGTATGGTTTGAGAAGCCTGCAACAATTTATTGTCATTTAGACAATGATTCTCTCACCCAATGACCCCTCCCCACCCAGGAAGGGGAATCGGGAAGAAAACAAGGAAACCCGGGGGTTGAAATATAAACAGATTTAATAGAATAAGAGTAGCTAATTAACAGTAATAACATGAAAGAACCAATATTGATCCTGATACCACTATAAAATAGACAAGGATTATACTCAGGCAACTATATCAGTAGGAAGCCGTGCACTCCCAGCAGTGGACAGCAAACGTCAGACACCGCGAGCACTCTATGACTTCAGGAGGAAGGGAAGGGCTCAGGGGTCCGGCACCGGGGCAAGAAGTTCTCTGGGTCGCCACCATCAAGGGAAAGCTCCCGAACTCGTCAGCAAACTTTCTAATTTCTATTGAATGTGACTTTCATGGTATGAAATAATCCTGTTGGCCAGCTTGGGTCAAGTACCCGGGTCTCGCTCCTCCTCATCCCTGTACCTGGCGAGCTCAAAAACACTGAGACCTTGAAACCCGCGCACCATAGCTGGCTATAAAGTAAATATTTTCACAAATTCAGACACTAGAGTCTTCTAAAAGTGCAGTTTTCCCAAGCATTAGAAAATAAATTAGTTGTGTGTCGCTCAAACCAGGACACCCACTCCTGCCACACAAGGCGCAAGACAAGGAAGGCTTTGGAGAAACTGCAAGCAACGAGCGGGAAGAATCTGCAGGCTGTTTCCGAGGGCCATGATGGAAGTCCCAGGAGATGGAGGAGAAGGAGCCTGGACAGTGGCACTTCTCGGAAGGTGGGACCTGGGCTGCAGGTCCGCATTCGCTGGTGCTCTTGTGTTGGCCGGCACTCCCCGGTGCCCTTGTGGTGCCCGGAGCAGCGAGGCGGTAGGCTGGCTGTAGTTTTGTACCTCTCTCCCTTTGGGAGAACAGGAGGCATTTTTTGTTTGAGGTTGGCTGGAACTGGTGCTGCAATGAGGTCTTTTTTCTCTTCCAGGGAGACATTTGAGTTTTATTCTCTGGTTTAATGTATCTTTTTGTACGTTTATTTCCTAACTTCTTCTATAGATTTTATTTATGCTTTTCAGACATCAAAACCGATAGAAAACGTTTTCACCAAGAATAACATTTGTTTCCTGGTCTCTGCGCCAGTTTTGTTTCTAAGATACTATTCTCCTTTTTGTCTCCTCTGTGTCCCATTTTTGGTGGGATTTTTTCTGCCATTAGTCTTTGTCGTATTTTCTGTATTTCCTTCTATTCTATAATGTAGCTGCAAGATCTGTGTGAAAACATGCCTGTAGATGGTTTATCTTTTGTAGCTCTCGTTATGTATGAGAAAAAAATCCTGAGATACATTCAGCTGGCTATTTTGCCTTATGGCCTGTTATATTCTGCTTCCTTTAATCACTGTATTCCTGCTGCCTCTGAATGTTCAGGTCATTATTTTTGTCATTTTTTTCATTTCCCCACAGACGCGTGGAGGTACTTTGCTCACATATCCTTTGTTGGACCTTGTTTCTCTAGGGGAACTTTTTAAGAGCAAGCAAAGGCATGCGAGTACTGGGACCAATGTGCGGTTATCTTGGGTCTTTGTGTCCCAGATTTCTGCTCTATTGCAATAAAAAATTTTCCTGGGATAAATGCAGCAGGAGATGGTTATTTTAGTACTTGCTTTTGGAATATATATGCCCTACATTCTCCTGCCCTCAGTAATCTCACATGTCCAAGCTTTGTATTTTGGGTTGTTAATTCCAGCATACAATAGTATTAGAGGTATACCTGGAACTTTCGTCTTTGGAGCAAGGTTTCTGGAACCGTTTTTATAAAATAATTGTGGGCACCTTAAGGAAAAGCTCATTTGTAAATGTCCCATCAGATATTCTTTTCTTATGAAGAGTTTTCATTTTTTGTAGGAAAAGCAGGGATTTTTCCAATTTAACTTTTGCTCTTTATTCTTAGTCCCTTGGATAGTGTTGTTTAGGAAATTGATTTTTATTTGCAGGCAGTATTGATCTGTACGATCCTCTCCACCGCTCTTTATTGTCATTCCCTTTAGGGGCTTAGGTCCTACATAGTTACTTCAGCTCTCACTCTTCTGTTGCCTCCCTGAAATGGAGCTGGAGTCATATTCGGTTAAGCTTCCCAAGTACTTTCAGAGTTTCTCTGATGACCACTTTCTAATGACGTATTTTACTTAATAAAGCTTACGAGTGTAGGAGTCTCAGTTTTGTCTTAGACCACATAAATGGTAAACTAATAAATGCTGAGAAGAATTAGAATGAAAATTAAACAATAGTTAAGTGTACTATCTTTAATAGTCCTTGTATATAACGCTCCCATTATATTACAAACTTCCTGTCACGGGAATGCTTGGCAAATAGCTTGACCTGCTCTGTGCAGTCTTGGTGGCAATTTGTTTGGTCTGCTAGGATCATGACACTAGTTTGGTGGAATGTAACTAAATTTGTTTCGCTTGTCAGCTCCTCCGTTGTAATTGCCCCAGAGGGGACTGAGATGGCACTTAAACTCAAAGGGTACGGTTGACACAGGAGTGGAAGAAGAGGGCTAGTGCCTATGGTGCTGCGCCCGTAGACAGCCGTACAGTACACATACCACCTGTCTGAGGCCACTTTTGGAATCTAACTTGGGCGATGATTCAGAAGATCGCAGTTAGGTGCAAAAGCTTCGTATAAAATGGTGGTCAGAGGAAATTTTTTTTGTGAGAGAGGAGAATTCGGAATACCTGAAGTTAAGCACTTAAAATGAGTATCCCCCTAAAGATGAAACTTACAGAATAATAAAAGCTCTCCCTTCCTGATACTGTGCAGTGCCAGGAGACAGGTAACCCCAGAGGCCACACCAGCTGCAACCTGATAGTGACGGATCTAAATTTTTAATGCCTTCCCCACCCTGTGCACTGTGCGTTCCTGATATGAATCATCTCAGAGCTAGAGGGAAGCTGATCCAGCGCCGTGGGTAAAGCTCTGGGGGTTTCTGAGGGCTGCGTGGAGCGATGACATAAACAACTGTCGTAAGAACAGACCGGGGATCTAGCCAGCTGTTCCCACATGATAATCAAAAATTACACCACTAGTTGTTTCATCTTGTATTCCGTGCAAGGTAGAAAGAAGATGGGGCCCCAGTCACCATTTTAATATAGTTCCAAATTTCCTAAGTACTTTTTAAGGCCCCATCCTGTAAAATATTCATTTTCCGATGGCTATATTGAATTCAGCAAGAATGTAAGATGCGTGTTCCCTTGGCAGGAAGCATTTAGTGTCTTGGTGGATCCATTTAACTTGCACCCATTTTAATTCCAAATTGATTTTGTCACAGAGTTGCTGTCATCACAATTCATAGTAGGCAGTTGATAAGAAATTCATTCCTGCTGTCTGAGACCAGATAAACAGAGCTAGAGAGCTATGACAAAAAGTCATTTCCAAGCTTTTATCCTGGCTGTGATGCAGCCCATGCAACCAAATCTGGCACAAAGTAGCATCAATGGGAGATTTTTAGTAATGAGCTTTCTTTCACTTTCAGCATTTTAGAATTGTCAGGAGCTGGGGAGCAGGCGTCTGCTCAATGCAATCTCTCTTCTTACCACTCTTCACATCCCTCCAGTTATGTTAATCATAGTGCCACCAAACAGCTTCTCAGCTCCGCTCCCAGCCCTGGAACTGCTAGGGTAGGACCTGTGATGAGATGGACCGGACTTGGGCTTCGAGCACGTGGCCGTTGTCATGGTGTGCAATTTTAAGAGAGACAACTTTCGTACTTGGAGGCTGGAGGCTACACACATTCAAACCAGAGTTGGTTTCCTTTGTATTCTGCACTGACAGCAAAAATGTTCTTGTATACTTCAAGAGATAAGCTTCCACCTCATCAATCTGCTAATGTCCTCTCACTGCCCTAAAAGGACCTTTTCTGGCATGAAGGAGGAAACCTCGACGTCCTGCTGAAGCCTTGGTTTCTCATCTCTCCTAGGTGTCTCATTTCTCAAGCACTGAAGAGTACTGGAGTCGGCTGCAGTAGCGCAAGTGAACCAAGGTGGAAAAGCACAATGACAGGGAAAGGGGAAAAGATGACGCAATGCTCAGATGAAAATGGAATTGGTCTGGGCTGCGCGAGGAATGCCATGAGCGTTTTGACCTGTATGCCAGCAAAACAATTCTGAAATCAGTGCGTGTTACCAGTCAGGCGGTACACAAATAACTCCTAGTTTTGGCCAGTCTTATTTGAACAATTTTGAGTAAAAGCACGAGAGTTTACGCCTAAGATGCAGAATTCCATGATTAGGCATAACAGAAAGCATACGTCTGCCTCATCCTCGCTCCAGAGTCCTCAGCACAGCGCGTTCTGGGCACAGACATGGAGATGGGATTGATCAGGGTGTCAGACCCGATTTACTTTTTCTTTGGGGCGATTCAGCTCCCCACCCAAACGCTTCTTCCCCGGGTCTTTCGTCCACGGCGCAGCTCGGTGGACCCACTGCAACATTTGGCTGCCACCTAGTGCTGAGAAGGAAAACTAGCCAGAAGACTCTGCTTTTCAGGAAAAAAGCGATTGCTTGAATCACATTCTTCCGAAAACAAACTGACAGAGTATGTGGCTTACATCGCCAGGCAAATGGGAATTACATGTGAGTGAATTATGGAAACAGGGCCTATTTGGGAAGAAGGTGGGAAGACCCAAGGCTTTACCTTGTGTATTTGGAGTAATTTCTTTCTGGATGTTGGAAAATTGCCTCTATATTAAATGAGACAGGGTTGCCTAGCAGCTAAGTTAGGAGACTTGGGGGTGATTAGAACGTATCAGCTGTTGTGGTCACAGGAAATTATTACATTTCTGCCTTTCTGTCTGGCACGCGTAGATGAAACCTAATAGCAGACGCGTACATATACGTGTGCCTGGGACTCTTCAGAACTACAGAAGTACTAATTCGAGATGCTGCTGTTGTCTCTGCTGCCATCTTTTAGCTGTTGTGTTCGACTCCGAAAGAGGCACTTGCTTATACGGTTAACGGTACGAGGCCATGGTGAAAGCGCTGACCCAGACGGGTATGTCAGCGGACATTTTCTGCATCCCTACGTTTATGTTTAATTTACACGAGGGGTGTGAATGTTTATCCAGTTAAATGTTGTATACGTGTCCTTGTTTACAGTAAAGGAGAGTCGTACAAATCCACAGCATTTAATGGTGATTAAAAGCAAAGCCGGCCTCTTCTCACAGCTGCTCCCTGTTTCGCACTAGCCCTCAGGTAGTGCCTTTCTCTGCCTCGCAGTTGTCCCTAACGTTAGAACTGCACCGCTGGAAAACATCTGGTAGCTGAATAGTCCATCAGGTCAAAGTTTTATCATTTAGGAGTAAGAGGCTGTGTGCGGGCTGTCCGGTGGGAAATCGGAAGTCGGGTCAGAAACCAAGCGTTTGTGCAGCGCCGTTTCCAGCCACTTGTTCAGCTTAGAAAACTGGGAAACACGGTTGGATGGGAAGAAACAAATTGTGCCGTGTTTGGCTCCAAGTCGCCAGGGGAGACCTGGGACTCTCCTGGGGGCTTTTCTCTCTCAGTAAGTGGCTGACAAGTTGGGCGGTATTTTTAGTTTAACAGTTTAATCAGCAAGATTCACAAATTCTTGCTAAATGACCTGTTTTCTTTTGTAAACACTTGAGCCCTTGTGGGTTGCGCCTGGACAAAAGCGGTGTTTATTGAATGACCCGGGGCCTGTCAGGTCTCTGATGAGGAAAGGCTGAGGGACCTGGGGCTGCCCAGCCTGGAGAAGAGCAGACTGAGAGGGGATCTCCTCAACGCTCATCAATATCTACAGGGCGGGTGGCAAGAGGATGGGGCCAGACTCTTTTCAGTGGTGCCCAGCGACAGGACAAGGGGTGATGGGCACAAACTGGAACACGGGAAATTCCCTCTGAATGTGAGGAAAAACTTCTTGACTTTGAGGGTGCCAGAGCACGGGAACAGGCTGCCCAGAGAGGCTGTGGAGTCTCCTTCCCTGGAGACATTCCAAACCCGCCTGGATCCTTTCCTGTCCGACCTGCTGTAGGTGACCCTGCTTTGGACTGGATGATCTCCGGCGGTCCCTTCCAACCCCCGCCATTCTGTGATGGCGGCTGGGTTGCCTGTCAGAGGCCCCACACACAGAGGGGCGATGAGGCCCTCAGCGGCGCCGGCCGCCCGGGAGCCCGCCAAGCCGGTTCTGAGAGGCCCAGGGTCGCTCCGCTCCGGGCACCGGCCTCTCCTCAGGCGAGAGCCGCCCGGG
>VYXH01011576.1:59459-88421 GCA_013397275.1 Burhinus bistriatus | reverse complement strand
AAAAAAAAAAAAAAAAAGCAAAATGTAGGGTATAGTCTTAATGAATCACATGTGCAATGTGCTGGGGTGGTTTTTTTTTTGTATCCATTTGCTTACAGAGAAAAGAAAGATCTTGCAAACCCATCTTAACGAGGTATGCCGTATCTTGATTAAAAAAAAAATGCTTCAAAAGAAAATTTTGAATTGAGAAATAATTTTAACAAGCACTAACACCTTCTGATTTCCTTGTTGCATTCTTCACTGCTGCTGTACTGAATATGGCACTGCTTTAAGATAAAACCAACAGAAAGCCTACCTGGTCCCCCCCATTCACCGTACTTTGGAGTGACCATTTTGGTTCTGCTCCATGCTGGAGATGGTTGCTGTGCTGCAATATTACAGTTAAACCTTTTCTCAAGGTAAAAGAAAGCAAGTTTAAACGATAGGTGTTGCAAGGGAAATAGGGCAAGAACAGCTGCCTCTACATCTTTGCATTTTTGATTCTTAAATAATACAAGTTAAGGTTTTCAGAGTGAAGACCATCAGTCCATTTCCAGAAATGGGTTTTGAGGGTAAAGACTTTTACAGTAACCAAACCCAGACCTACTCTTGTCAGAGAGTTATGGAGTAGTTTTTTGTGAACCGGAGTCACGTGGGCTGTCGGGTTTTTTGAGTGAGCATTACTTCATAGAGGTGGTGGGCATATAAATGTTACCTGCTGAAGGGTGGGAGGGCCTGCTCTTCTGGTGGGCTTTGAGCGTAATTGGCATGGGAAAAGAAAAGAAGGCGTGGTTCTTCATATGACTTAGCTGCTTTGGTCTGTTGCCTCGCCTTGCTTTCATCAGGAAGCGGAGAGGACTGTTATCTGTAGCCTTTCCATGTGGTTTTAAATCGTATATCTTGGTGACAACTGTCAGCTTGTTCCATCACTGGAATATGGGAACATGTGAAGTTTGAGTGCGCAGCATTCAGCACTGCCTCGCATAGGACTCATGTCCTTCCTCCAGTTCGGTATGCCAGCAGGGGTCTGAAGTGCTATGGACACTAGATACTCAGTGAAATTGTGGCTGTTAAGGGACTTAGAATGTTCTCTGCTGGCCAGCCAAGTAAATGACCCCTGTTTCAGAAAGCGGTAGTCTCAAACAGAAGTGAGCTTCCGCTCACTGACATCAGTCAGAGCAGGGTTAAAAATGTATTAGACTGAAAAGGTCCACTGAAACTCTTATTCACTTGTGGAAAGGAGGGAGAACTATCACTCTGCAGAGACTAAGAGCATCTTCGTTGTGGTTAATTAGTGAAATACAGAGCACAGGCTCACACATACCTTGAAGGCATATGTTGAATTTCAAACGCACAGGAATAAGGTATTAATGGGGCCAGGCATACAGATTCACTTGAGTAGGTGGTTACAGTATATCTAAAGTGGAAGTACTTCAAAGCATTTTAAGATGTGGTAGTTAAACCGTATAGTTAAAATAAGCATCCACATCTACCATTGCATTAGAATATTGCATTTAAGTTCCCTGAGTCCTAGTAGAGGGCTGCAACAAAACCATTTAAGGCTGTTCTGAATGTGTCTTTTGGTTACTTTTTAAAATACTACTCATCATTTCTAGGACAACAGTAGTGAGTTCCACTGCTAATCTGTAGGAGACATGACCAGTGTCTGCGGTACTTCTGTGGGGCTGTGTGCATAGTATAGATACACTGCCTTGAATTTGCGTGTGTAACCAGACCTCTCAAAGACAGGCCACTATGATTACTAGCCCCTGATAGCTGTGTGAAGCGGTTTAAGGACTTAGTTCTCATTATATGATGGTGACTGTAAAGGTGAAACAAAAATAGAGGAAAACTGCTGAGCCTTACCTTCAAGTGAATGCAGAAACTGGTCAAAAATGAAACTTTCTAAACACCAGTTTAAATCTGCAACAGCAGTTAGTTTTATGCCCAGGAATAGGAAATGTTCAAATGGAAATTTGACCAGAATTCTGCAGTAGTAGCTCCTGTGTTCTTTATCAATATTGACGAACTCCATGATTGATTGTTTCTTTCCCTTTCTCAACTCTGATGTATCTGTGACCCTCAGATGGAAATACCTAATGATTTCTATAGATAGGGTTTTTTATTAGGATTTCTAGGCAGCCTACCTCTACTCAGCAAGCCTGGCCTACTGCTCTCTTTCCTACTTTTTTTATCTTCTCTTTTTATTTGACCTGCTCTCTGACTGTAGTTAGGATTCCAGTTTTAGCTCCATAGTTACATGATGATATAAAACTGGGGGGGTGGGCAGAACATGTCCTCAAGAAGTTAGTAAGGGTGTGCTTCAGGTAGAAAGGAAAATGTTTTAGAAATTAAGAAGAAAAACTGGCTTGTGCTTCTCACTCGAAGACATAAGGATTCTTTTCTGTCAAAAAAAAAAAAAAAGTGATAATCTAGGTGATTGGGATCTAGCTTTTTCCTCTGTGAACTCCATATTTAAGCTGGATGGCCATATGATACTTCTTGAGCTATTGCTGATATGCTGTTTTTTGTTGGTTTTTTGTTTGTTGTTTTTTTTAAAATTGTACCCTTCACATTCAGAACAAGTGGAAACAGTTTCTTCTGCCATATACAGACCACTTTGCCAGTAAATAGTCGTAGCGTTCCGGTCTCCCCATAGCTGATGCCTATCGCTGGTTTATCCCCCAGTCTTCCGTCAGCCTAAGAAGATCTGTGCTGTTAACTGGTAAGATGCATTGTGGTAGAACATCAGCAGAGGAAAACGTGGTGGCTTTGGAGCAAGCATAGGATTGAGGGCCTAGAATTGAAGGGGAAAAGAAATCTGAAGGAGGTGCTGGCACGCACAAGATCTTCACAGGGTCTAGATGAACAAAACTGAAATCTTTATTTCCCTACAGAAGATGAGGAAGGCCAACAGAAGTGTATTGTTGAACTAAATAGGAGTCACTGTAGAACTATGTAGGGAAGAGAGTCTGTGCCTTTCCCAAAACTTTTCAGTCCCACTTGAGACACCATCTCCTGTGCCCATGAAGAGGAGTTAACACAAAGAGCATTGGGACTAGCTGAGAAGAGGGGCCATTCAGAAGCAGTGAGGCTATATCGAGGAATAATTTTTCTGTCTTTGTGGGGTGGTGATGAAGAAGGAGGATCCTTTAGTGCTGAAGTCTTAGTCAGACATCACTGCAGTTAGGCTTTTCTTGCAGAAAAACTGCATTTCCTGTCTTGAAGTCAAGCTTAGCTTCATGGGACAGTACGATTTGAGTATTAATAGTCATATCTCCCAGAAGGTTTCCTCTGTTCTCTGTTAACATGAGTACTGGAAGAAAGCAATCCGTTTCTTGTCTCTCAACTGCCCTAGAAGGGTACTTGGCACCAGCCACAGAATTGATAAGCAAACTGCTGAAATACTGCATATCCGTTGTAGTGTGAGTGTGTTGCTGGGTTCTGCTCAAGGCAAGAAACAGAACTGCTTGTTGGACCAAGGTCAGACTATCTTACAGGTCAACAGGAAGTCAGTCTCTTTTCAGTCTGAAGGGTGGAGTCAATAAGAGATTAATATTTTTAAATCGGGGACTAAAACTGAAAAGGAATTGTCATAACACAGCTCCTAATAAACTAAGATTCTGTAAGTATGCAGCTAGTCTGGGATTACATCTACCACCTTTTCCCAGTTAGGTGTAGCATATATTATGAGGATAGTAGTATCTGCTTGTTACAGCCTTGGTCTTAGTTGTTTAGAATTCCTGGGTTCATATAGTCAAGTTCTTGAGAATTCTTGCTCTTGAACTGATCAGTTTGCTCTAATGTATCTCTTAACGTTAGAGTAAACTGATGTGGAGAAACCCGTTAATAAGTAGTGGCTTTATTCCATTTTCTTAGCCTGGCAAGTAAAGGAAGAGCTATAAGAATTTGAATTTCAGATATAGTTCATCCAGAGCATAAACCAGAAATTCTTTTCTGCACTTCAGATCACTTAAATTCTTTGGTTATTTAAGATCTTCCTTGCATTGGGTTTAGACTCCCATTTTCTTCAGAGGGGTTTAGTATCGAATAATATGTTGGATCTTGCTGCTTAGTTGTGTTTTCCTACTTTCAGAAAGTGGCACATGCTACTGATACCCAGATGACTCCTGGCCTGAGCAGGTGACGGTGCAGGCATTGATGGGGAAAAGCTGTCGGAAGAAAAGCTGGCAGTGACAGAAATATCTTGCTCTAAACCACTTCCCCAGTCTCTTTTGCACACTATTTGTTCGTTACAGAAACTTCTGCTACCTGTAACAAAGCTGTAGGATCCAATAATACTCAAGTAGTAATTCCTGGCGCTTCTGGATCCATGAACTACCCTAATGCGTGGAGCATTTATATTGGAGCACTTTACTGGAGGCTGTACAAAGCAACCGAGAGTTGCTTAATGGGGAAAGTTATCACTGCATGGGTGCACAGGAGGACTGGTGAGATCTGCAGAGCATCTGCACCCTGCTTGTTGGGGCCATATAGCTCAGTCCTGAGGATTCCTTTTTTCAGGAGTAACTTAATTAAATTCCGCTTCAGGTAAGCTCTTCACACATGTATTTATCTTAGGTTTTCATTTGATTTTCTTCATGGACTTTTGAACCGATAAAATAGTTGTCAGCTTCTGTTCTGAGCTGTCATTCCAGTGGCCAGTGGGATAGTTTTTGTATCTCTGTAAACCACTTTGAAATGTTTTATTTTAGGTGTGTTTGGAGTTCTGGTTTTCTATTGTGGGTTTTTTTTGTTTGCTTTTTTTGTTTTTTTTTTTTTTTTGGTTTTTTTTTTTAAGCCCGACTTTGCAACAGCTGAAAATGGTTGAAATCATGCTGCATGTCAGTGGCAAAACATCTTTTGAATGCAGTGCAGCACAAGTCTCATTTTCTTTCTTAACATGTCTTTCAAAGTACATTAATATTCCTAGAAGTAGAGGGAAGGGATGAGGATGGCAAGCAGTGTTTAAACTGGATTTGAACAATCTAAGAGGCAGATTTCTGCAAGTCCATACACTTCCAGCCATAAGCTGAATTCCGATCCCTTTTTCTCCTTGAAGGATCGTAAGACCAAAACGCTTCACAAGATCTCAGGCCTTTCAAAGGCAGCAGTTCTCAGTACTTTTTAGTCTGGTTCTGAACAAACTGCTGTTAATCTTGGTTTCATTCACGTTAAAAAGAAAATATTTAAAATTATTTAAAAATGTGTAAAACATAAATATATAAAACAAATATATATTATTTAAATATTATTTCCTCTGTATTTGAACTTCTGGGACATGGTAGAAACTACAGGCTCCAGTCTAATATTAAATGTTTTTCAGCATGTAAAACATCCTCTGCCATCCTGTCTTCTAGGTAGAGTCCTTGGAAGGTTTATTTCCTTAACCAAGGTGAGTCCTGAACAGATGCTCTAAAGAATTCTGACTAAGGCTGATAACCACTGTAAAATACATTTAGAATTTGAGTGATTTCATTGACTGTGTTTCAGTCATAGTGTATGAACTCTGTGAACGCACACGTTTGAATATTTAAGTGTCTTTAAAAGGGCATTCTTGGAAGTAAAGGTGACATTTGGATCTGAGACTTGACATATTTGAATGGAGTTAAAAATAAGGCTACTTGAATGTCTAGCCAAAATATGTCCCTACCATCTGCTGGCCTCCTGAATGCACCGTGCAAAATTAGCATTGCTTAAATACATTTTGCTGCAGAAGCAGATCATAACGCATTGGCTCTGTGGCTTGTGATCCAACACTGGAAGCTTTCATAAGTAGCCCTAGCAGTAAATGCAGCAAGAGCTTCATACTGTGTGCTCCTTGCTTAGCTAACTTCTTAGCAAGGGTTGTTCATAGACCATCATCTTTGTAAGGGACTTTCTATAAGGGTCAGTAAAAAAATTTGCTGCTTCTGCTTTCGGGCATGGGCTTAAATCCCACTCGGTCCTGTTGTAATCTGTAGTTAATAAAATTTAGAAGCAGTCTGCAGCATAAAAATGAGCATAGCTATGTTTGGTCCTAGTTTGGCAATTTTATCCTGGACTTGAATGAGGGGAGAAGAGTGACAGTGGACTACTGTTTCTTGCCTGGAAGTGGTTACCTCAGATTAACACAAAACTTCTGTGCCAACGTAAAGGGATGCTTACACTTTTTTTTTCCTTATATTGATTCCAAAACAATTTCCATCTTAAGGCTGGAGAGGGGGGGGATAACTGTAATTTCTTCAACTAGTGTTAGTTGCAAGACAGTAAAACCTCTGTGCCTGACTTCTGGGATCATAGAATGGTTTAGGTTGGAAGGGACCTTAAAGACCATCTGGTTCCAACGCCCCTGCCCTGGGCAGGGACACCTTCCACTACACCAGGTTGCTCAAAGCCCCATCCAACCTGGCCTTGAACACCTCCAGGGATGGAAGGGATGTTTATGCCATTTTTCTTGGATATGCGGGAAGATAGTGAAAACATTTAACAGATGGATTGAAGGCATATTTCCACACAACTTTGCAAATATACATTATCCCTTCTTGTTCTTTGCTCTTACATTTGTAACTAAAGATAGGATTTTTTTGCCAGAGCATTTTATCTTGCAGCGTTTTCTACTTAAGCTTTGTATATAGAGTATTAGTGTCGTGTCTGCCACCTTTTAAAATGGTAGAGCGTTTAGGTATAAATCACATCTATTTCCGTTCAGGCAAAGTTAGCAATCTCTTGCTACCAGCATTGCTTCTTACGAAAGCTTCAAGTCAAGCAGCTCTGTCTAATTGAATCTTGTGGAATCATAGCTTCTACCTCTACTAAAGCATCTAGAAACTTGCAGCAAAACCAACAGCTTAAGTTATAGGAGACAGTTTTGAAAAATACTACTGTGAAGAAAGAAATTTGGTTTGATTTACTGGGAAGAAATAAGTCTTCATAGTTTTAGCAATTAATTTTGATGCTTTTGACTCTAGAGTGATCAAGTTATGTTCACGTAAGACAAACCTTTGAACACTTTTGGGTGTGAAAGAGTATGGAAAGTTTGATGCTTCATCATTTTTGTTTAATGACTCTGATCTTAAAAATTTCTCAATACTGCTGAAGGCACAAATCATAGAAATCGAGTGAACTGTGCCAAATTTTTCTAATAATCTATGTCCACCTAGTATGGCATAAAACATCTTTCAGCTACTTATAGAGGAGTGTTTTGAAAACTTCTAACAGATAACAATGAAAGATTGTTTGGAAACTTTGGATGCATTTGGAAACATGATCAATAACCCACATCTTGACAGAAGGAAGATCAGAAAAATGTGAAAGGTAAGAGAAATCTGAGTAAGATGGCCCATTGTTACCGTTTTACACTGATCGTACTCCTTGTACTCAAGAGCATGTGCTTCAAGCATTGGCAGAATTATTTGTATCACAGTGTTTTGTGAAGGATAGTGTATATCCTTCTATGTATTTAAAACTTAATTCTTCTGGCACTTGTGGATCCAGGTGCCAGATTCATTCAACTAGAGTAAATATGGCAAGGTTTCAGCAATGGACCAACATATAAAGAAGTATTTAGCAGTGCAAATCAGAAGTCTAGCATGGGAGCAGCAGGAGAGGTGTGTGCCAGTTTCTTACTTTCCATCTTAGTAGAAACAAGTTGACACAACTGTATTTATAAAAATCCCACTCAATATAGAGAACAGTTGCTGGCGTGGAATTCTTGTTGGCAGATCTTGTTCATGTATGCTGCTAGTGTACATGCAAGAAGTGTCTGAAGGGCTTCCTATCCCAGACAGAGCTCAGTCAGCCCTAGGAAAGTCATGTACGTGAGAGCTTTTTTCAAAAAAAATTCTGCAATAAACTTCTGGGAGAAAGTCAGCAGAAGGGGGAAGCTAATATAAATAGAAATACGCCTTTAAATACTTACCTTTCCCAAACGTGATGCTGCTACTTTATGAGATACTTATTTTTGACTGATTTGATAAAAGGTAGTCAAAGTAGTGTTAAAATCTGAAGTAGTATTAACTACTGAAGTCTCTGTTTTCAGGATGTGTGAAAGAAATTCAGACTGTCTTGCTGCCATATACCTCTGATTGGCACAGCACAAATATAATTTCCGGAAAAACCCCAAAGTGATTAAAGTAGTGTATTTTCAGAAGATGGTAGGTTGGGACCGGGGTGAGGAGGAGAAGGTGTTCTGACTTCATTGCTGCCCAGTGACAGAATCGGCAGTCTTTGGTATCTTTAGAATTTAATGCAAGAATAGAGCCATACTAACGACGAGTGTGAGAAGGGCTTGTTGTGAGAAGTGGTTACCCAAGGCACCCAAGTTGTGTGTATGTGAGCTTTGCGAAACCGGTTGTTAATCAGACCGTGGATTAAGCACATCCCTCTGTGCTTCAGTATCCTGTTTGTAGTCTTGGGCTAAGGAGTGTTTGCCGCAGACCTCATCCAGCATGTTTCTTCCTCTGCATGCTGCTGTTGAAAAGCGGTCCTGCTGTCTTTATGAATGTGTTCTCAGGTTTCCCAAGTGTGTTAAATGAAATGGCTTAATTGATTTAAGTTTTGTGATATTTATGTCTTGCTCTATCTCAGTTACTCTCTCCAGCTATAACTATTTAGTTGAAAATTTCCTTTGAGTGCAGTACAAAGCAACGACAACAACAGAAACCAATTTGATAATAGTTGTTGCAGACCCTGTTTCTTCGAGACTTTAAATGGAATGACTAATATTTTTCTCCCAGACCTCTCTCCTCACAGCTACCTCAAAGTACTTCCCCCTGCCCAATCCTGTGACATTTGCTGCTCATCTTCTGAATCTGGCACTTGCTTCTAAACCTGAGAAGAGCATCCAAAAGTAACGTGTGATACTTTCAAACTCTCTTATGATTCCCTCTTGCGTGCCTACTGGTCCTGTTAATGATTTCTGTATTCCTTTGTTACATGTCCCTGTCACGTACTGGACTTACCAGTAGTTGGAGCTATCTTGCCAAGTGACCAAGACACTGGAGATTCCAGCAATCAGAATTGAACTCCTCTTGAAGTACACGCTTGGGTGAAGTACATAGTCAGCTGTTCAATGGCGTAGTCAAAGATGCCACATCTTTGAAGTCATCTTGTTGTGTTCTGTCTCTGGTGTCCTTGTCTTTCTGGGACGTCTGTGATATCCCTTCTCCAGCTCTTTGGCAGTAGACTTTGCCACTGCTCCCTCTCTTTCCCCCTTGGACAGCTTATATCTGTGCAGTTTCATCAAATATAGTTTCAGCTGTTCAGCACCAACGGGTCACTGGCACATGAGCTCTAGGCTAAACTAAAGATCTTTCCTTCTTTCAGTGAGGTGTGCGTATATAGCCCTCAGCTTTAGGGCTCAGCCAGACTTGAGGAAATGAGCACGGTGGTATATTTGGACCAGCTACGGTGAGTGTGCTCAGTTGGGTTTTATCTGTGCAGCTGGTAGCTTAGAAATGCTGTGTAATTGTCCTCAGCAATGAAAAACAAGTGACACCTCAGTTCTTTGCAAGTCATTAGTGCAGGCGCAAATGTTATCAGAAATGTTATTTAACCCAAATTAGTGTTTTTGTGATACTTGGGGATGTCATATTCTCAGTGTTAAGACAGTAAGTTACACAGTGCCACAGAAGACTTGTGAACAGACCCTGGTTTGTACTAAATCCATACAATTTCAACTCCAAATGAAAGGCAATTCGCGCTCTGGATGTGGAATGTAGGCAGTTCTTGCAGTCGTAATCACAGTTGCTTGGAAAGGAGAGCTGGTGGTGCCCATTTTTAGTCTTTTATTCCCTGTAGAAGGAAATGATTCTGAAGGTGGAAGAAGGTTGGGCAGTCTCACCCCCCACACACTTCCTTTAAGGAAATGTCTAGTTCCTAGGCATTTTGCCCAGCAGGGTTTAACACAGCATATCTTCTGTTTGTAGTACAGATACTAATAAATAAATTAAGATGATATGGAAGAGAGACCCGCAAATGCCATTCGTACTAGTGTGGGAAGTATTCTGCCCTGCTGCTGTTCACAAAGAGGAGTCGCAGTGTTTGTGTATGATGACAGCTGCACCAAAATGAATAATCGGCACGTTGGATTTGTTTGAAGATATAGAAGCTTTGGGTGCCAGCCATTACTTTAAAGATGTTTTTTTCCACAAAAAGCATGTATACATTTTAGCAAATGTAGTTTGCCCAATTATGTTTAATAAATAGGTCTCTAGTATATTTGAGACGAGTATGTAATTAATATATATACCCCAAAACTTTCAGCACAAACCACTTGTGAGTTTCATTTTCAGTTTCACCTGGGAGTTAAAATGAAATGTATTGAATACTTTGATCAGTAAGAGATCATTCTTTCTTTTATCATACAGGATTTTAATTTAAATAGGTCAATATATTGGTATATAAATTGTATAAGGCAACACTTACCTCATCTAAGTTTGGTCATCTGCAGACTAGTCATCTTGATGGCACCTAGTCGGATGCCCTTATGCCAAGAGGAGAGAAAGGGATATTTTGGATGATTTTTGTTTTTTTTTTTTTTTTTTTTGGAAGAATTAAAAAAGGGTAGCNCTTATCAGGGATCACATGCACCCTCTGTGGCAGAGAGGAAAGAATTAGGAGGGTTTTTTTTGTTTTTTTTTTTTTTTTTTTTTTTTTTTGTGGAAGAATTAAAACAGGGTAGCTAGGGTACAGATATGCCAGATTCTTTTTCACCGACTGTCAAGGAAGACTTTCTACCTTGATGACCTATACAGCCTTCTAAACCTGCATGGTTGAATTAATCTAAATTTCTTCTTAAGGTATGAAAAATACTTCTGAAAGTAAATTGACTAGATGCAACGATTGCCAGCTCTGTAAGCAATAGTGGTTAAAAAATGGAAAACAAAGAGGCCTTTGTTTTAAAAGGCAGCATCGTGTGCTGAAACATGTTAATGTAAAGAAGTAGGCAGGAAATTTAGTTTTCTTACTTGCATTTCTTACATGGTGCTTGGTATCCAGGTGATGTTTTACAAGTTCTGAACGACACATTCCTTCATAAACATGCAACTTAGATGCCCTGAGGTGATGGTCATTCCTGACTATCCATTCCTGAATATCAAGCTCTGAGGTTGAAGTACTGTTGAAATCTCCACGCTGAATTAATAGAGCATTTGGATTGAGTTGGACGCTGAGCTCTACAAAACAATCATTTAGTGGGAAGCAGAACTCATCTGGCTGTGTCCGACTCTGATTTTAGTCCATCCCATCGTTCTGAATTTCTCATTCAGAATTTTGCGGTCTTGTATCTCAAAACTGAGGTGGCAGGTGGAAGCCCAGTTGTCCTAGTTACTGGGAAAAAACCCCTCACCATTAACTAGATTTATTCCCAATGAAGTTAATAACTATTCTTGATTCCTACTGCTCTGGAAAAAGAAGCAGCGATCTTGTACTCTGGCAGATGCAAATGTGTCTACTGTTGTGCAGTGTACCTCTTTCAGCCTTTAACTGTCTGATCTTGGGATTTATCAAAGCCTCCTGGATTTTTTCTTTGTTAATCTATTGCTTTTTGTCAACCTCAACTACAGGTTCTCTAAACATAATCCATAATAATTTCTGTGCAGACTAGTTGCTTTCTGTACCCTGTATCTTACCATATCCTTTGTGCCCTAACAAGAGTATGTTTTTATTTAATGCAAATAAAACTTGGTTTTCTTACATAATTTTCGAAAAGCTTGTTTGGTGATAAAAATGCTCCAGTTGCAGCCAGTACTTTATTGTAATCTTGTCTTCTGTTTCTGAGCTTGCTTTCTTCTTGCTGTCCTCTTGCGCTTCCACTTGAAGTGTATTGCACGTAAGACCTTGAGGTCTGGAAGTGACGGAAGGTCTAAGGCTGGGCTAGGTGTGACACACGGATAAGCACGACATATTGGGGGAGGCGGGGGGGCAGCGGGGCAGAATTGTTAATGGGAAGTCAAAGCTGATGCATTTGGCTATTATTTCAACACAGGTTATTTAGTACTCTCAGGTGCTGGCAGTCCGCTTTCATATTGCTGTATTGGGGGAATTAGCCTCAATGTGTAGTTTTCTAGGGAATATGCCATATTTTATCCAGGAGCTATTTAAAAAAGATGGGGGTGGGGGGTGGGGTGGAGGAGAAGGTACTGTCTGTCCCCGCAGAGAAACTCCATGTTACTTTCCAGCTAGATTTTGCTGTTTGGTGTGAAGAAGAGAATGCCTAGACTGCCTTTAATTCTTCATGGGCAGATTTACAAGTTGTTCTAAAGACCATCTTCAGTTTCCTAAAAAGTTGGCTTCTGCAATAGAACTTGGAATAACTGCTGGTCTCGAATATGGCTAAACAGAGGAATGAGCGTATTGTTCATAGGCATAGATGGGGAGATAGTGCTAACAGTTGAGTCATTTAAAAAAATTAATTATACCATGAGTGATCTTTATATAACTGTATGAACATATTCACTACTACTTTAACAGATACAAAATTACAGACCAGACCCTGGAAAACCTAATTAGGAGAGAGTGTAAATATGCAAGAGCTTGTGCTTGAGTGGGGTCGGTTTTTTTCTGATTAATTTTCATAGTACCCGAATGGAGTAACATGTAGCATCCATAGGAGAAATTTTTGTTGTCGTCGTTGTTCTAAGTCTGTCAATCACTTCTTTTAAACATGTTTTATCTAGCTGACCTCTGACAGAATGATCATCATGCGGTGTTAAGGGACTGACCAATGTTGCAAAAGCTACATGCGCTTTTTCCCCCCCTAGATTTTTTTTTTCTTAATGAATTTCCAACAATAGTTCTCAGGAAATTATAGCCAGAGACATCTTTCAGGTTTGTAAGGATCCAGTTTCCTAACAGAACCTGCAATCCACATTTTACTGAATTTCATAGTCCGGTAACCACCAAATCTTTGCCGCTCAAGTCAGCTACGCAAGAAACACTATCGGCAAAACAGGAGCTTGGACGTTTGTCAAAGCAATGCAGTTGTCATGGTTGTCTTTCAACATGGGAATGGTGTGTATGGACATTGAAAAATAGTATTCTGGGGTAGGGAAAATCTTTATTTTTTTTTAATTTTAGCCTCACTGTAGGTTTTACGACATACAGTGCAGGTTTGGGGAGGTGAGAGCAAGGATTTCCTCTAATCACAATCAATGCATGAAGATAATTATGGGAATATATTGAACAAGAAAACACTTCTGCTTCTCAGGATTATCTGCATTATCCTGTGGATGTTCTCCCACATGTCAGTGTCACTTTAACAAAAGCTCCTGTTCGTGGTTTTTACCAAGACTTTGTCATCTTTTGCAAAGAGGACCTATTAAACAGTTTCTTCAGTGCAGCAGTGGAAGATGGGCAAAACCAGCAAATAGACTTTCAGTTCTGTAAAACTTCTTCTGAATATCATGACTGCTTGGGGAGAATAGTTTATACAGTATCTTTAATTGAAATTGCTTTCAGTGGAGACTTTTGGAGAGGACTTGACAACCTCAGAAACATTTTGGTATTTTAGAACTTTTAGACTTCCTGGGGAGGGGGGAAGGCATTTAGAGAGGACATTGTGGCTCATTGGTATTTTCTTAGTTATTGTTGCACTGAGTGACTTCCTGCGTCCATCCTTTTGTCACATAATATTGGCCAGGGGTTTTTGAAGTGCCGAGTTCAAAGCAAAGACTCTCATGAAAGGACATCTGCAAAAGCAAACGCTGGATGCGAGAGAGAGAGAGGGAAGAGGGAATGCACCAGCATGACTTGCCGGTGCTCAGGCAGTTGGTGAAATCTGCTTGTTCTTACTTTGTCAAGAATGTAGGTTTCTGAACAAAACCAGAGTGGTGGCAGTGTGGTCTGTGCGGTACAGTCACCCCTGGCCATGCGGTGCTGAAGAAGGCGGGAAGAGACTGTACTGTCTCGGCTACGTGCCACTTCCAGTTACTGCTCGTAGCTACGAGTATTCTCTGGGTCCTGTCAGTGAACTAATTACTGATAAACTGATTGGAGGGACAAAGGATGGTTAGCCATGTGTATTGGGCAGAGACTTGTCGAGTGGATGGTAACAGGCGTTTCTGGTGTCTCTGACAGGAATTTTAAATTTGGGTAGCAGAAGCTATGAAAACTTTAGGGGTCTAATCTAAACACACACATGTGCAAGTTTGGTTCTTCTTTTTTTTTTTAAATACATATATGTCTTCATCAATACGTTGTTATGGGATATCCTTAAGTAAACGGAGAGAATGCACAGTCAGTAACAGTAGAAGTTGCTGGGTATAGCTATCTCTGTAAGAGTGAGCAACAGCACTGCGTCTATTGGAAAAACTCAACTTGTATTGCAACATCTCCTTTTCATATCAAGTCTTTCCCTTACTGAGCTGTCATGCATGAACTCCATTATATTGTGGATCTGTTTAGCATAGTTATTCCAATAAAGGTGATACCTGAATTAGACTCACTGTAATAATGTGATGGATTTACTATACCAATAGTTTGCAGTAGGTGAAGGCCTCTTAGATAAAGCGTGCGTGTTTTGTTGACTTTCTGGACATCATGGTAGTGTTAAGGAGGCTGCTATGGCCAGACAAGAGCACTGAAAGCCAGGTGAAAATTGTGTGAGTACCTGCTGAAGAAGTGACTGCTGAAAAGAAAGAGCAGAGATGCGTAGGATAGGGAGCATGGAGTTGAAATCTGTTGGAAGGAAAGCAAAGTCTAACTTAAAGGAGTCAACATCTGGCAGTATAGTGGAAACCATTAATAAGTTGTAATGTCTTTGCATTCGCCTGATGTTATGAAGATAAAGAAGCTGGGTTATGATTATGCATGAAAACAATCGTGCAGATCACCTCCCCCTGCTTGCTGAAAGGATGGTACACTGGGTTTTTTCCAGGTGAAAAAGATTTCAGCCAACCAAATAGAAAGTGTCGTGAATCTTAACTGCTTATTTCAGTCTCCTTTTATAGGCAGATGGACCCTTGGAAGAAAAAAAAAAAAAAGCTGTAAGTTGGCAGCAGAAGGCTCGACGGTGTGAAGCAGAAAGCTTGACTGTGTGGGTTTTTTGAATATGCGTAATTCTGTCTCCAAGCTCAGTCAGGAAAGCTAGGGGACAGATGCCAGCAACATTTTATCCTAGAAAGGGGGAGGAAAAAAAAAAAAAAAGAACCCAAAAAAGTGTGTGGGATGTTGTGGATTTTTTTTTTCCTGGAGCTGCATGATGTAGAAATGAGGACTGTAGAGCTCAGAAAGGGCTCACCTTCAAACTGAACAAAGCAATGCAGCCAGATGTTTACAGGTGTAGGGTTTGGGGTTTTGTTTTTTTGTTTTTTTTTTTTTTACAAAATGGCTGTAGCAGACATTTTCATGCTTTTGCACATAACTGGAGGTCTGAAATGGCTACATCGAAGTGGAGTTTTTCCAAGCATGACAAACCCAAGGAGACCTCACAGGGTGGTGTGAGGAAGCAGCAGGTGCTGGTGTACAAGAGCTGCTTGTGAGATGGCTTTGGGCTACAAGGACAATCCTTTAAGTACGTAGGGAGAAACCTTTTGGGAAAGAAGAGTGGTGAAGGGCTTGGGGGTGACCTGAAGAAAAGAAAAGCGCTAGAAGTCAGTGGGCTGAGAGAATTGACAGTGTATATTTGTGATAACCAATGTATCATTCCGTTTGTGATTCAAAATCGGAATTTTCTTTAGTCGAGTAGTAACAGTGCGATGATGCAGACACATAGGAGAACGGAACAGATTTTCCATATAAAGTAGACTCTTATAGGTAGAAAGATGGATTTAATTTTTAATGTAGCTTAAACATGTGAAAGACTTAAAAGCTTTGGAGGCCGTTTGCTTGAGAACTGTTGAAGAACACTTTGAAGCGTACAGATCAGCAGGTGTAGGTCTGGCTGCCTAGGGCAGTAGAACTTGAGATACCAGAGGGCAACTGCAGAAGGTTAGACAGAAAGTTGCCGGTCTCTTGTTAGAAGAAATTAGGACTGTTCTCTGAAAAGAGTTAAGATACCTGCTAGGTATGTATGTGACCCTTTCAACAAGGAAATCAGCCAAGAGGATCTCTTACATACTTGCTAACAATAGTGGAAAGTTTTTTTGCTCAGAATCCTTCTGTTTTCTCAAGAAATTATAGACTGTTATCCTTACTGCTATTTTAATTTAAAGTTATATACTTAGATGGCTAAAAATACTGCTGCTTCAAAGCAAGGAAGAGATGCATCGGTTTGCAGGCTTTCTTAATTCAAACCTTTCCTGGTATTCCTAATTTATCCATAAAACTTCGCCTTCAGAGGGAGTTTGGTTTTAGTCAAGTGAGTAGATTAGTGTGACTGTCAGCCCTGGTGTGCTCCTGATGAAACTGCATGTCCCAGAAGGCTGAGAAGACAGTGTGATTAGCGAATCCTGTCGGAAAGGGGGATACAGGATGTAAATTTGAGCCTCGGGGTTACAGTACCAGCTTAAATATAGCTACCAAGCAGCATAACAGATTCCTTTCACACAGTGACTGAAGTTCTGACAGGCATAAAGTCAAATGTTTTTCTTCATTCCCATTTATATATCTTGGGATATTTTTAAGGGATGATGCTTCTGCGATGGATTGAATTTTCTTTGGAAGTTCAGTTGCGTAAACCTGCGGCCTGAGCAGGACTTCGTGCAGATGTGCAGTTGACACTAGAAGCACCGTGTAATTGACTTTCAAGATAGAGGCCCCTGGAGCGGGGGGCAGTGACTTAAGTGAATGTAGGACATTCTGCTCACGCAAACAGCTAAGTCTGTGTGTTCTAAGCGTTACGGATATAAAAATAGTTGCCCAAGAGAAGTCGTCCTTCTGAGGAACTCTGCTCTTACGAGGGCCTTTTAAAGCCATCTCTGCCGTCGTAGTAATGACAGTGACAGGTCTCTGAACGCCAGAAGCTGCATGAATTGCCCTGCCTGATGGGGCTCATGCTGCCACCTTAGAAATCCATTTAGTAGTCACTGATCTTTATATTTGCAAACAGGAAGAATCTTATTTTAAAGACACAGTAATAATTTAACTTGTACTGGTCATTTGTTCAAAAACGTGACTTTTCTTAAAGTAAAGGTACTTAACTCAAGCGACTTCAGATACACACAGAATGGGATTTTACACATGTTGGACAGAAATAAGAGAATCAAGCCACGACCAGAAAGATTCCAGAACTGCAAAGATGTTTTTGATTTGATCCTAACGTGTGAAGAAAGAGTCTATGATCAAGTAGTAGAAGGTAAGGACCTTGAACTGATAAGCCAAATTAATTTTGAGTGCTTTTTTTTTTTTTCCCCCTCCTCCCTGAAGTCCTTCACAAATCTGGAAACACCTCTGTCTCCTCTGACTACTGCTGCTGGAACACCAGCAGGGACAAGAACGTGCAGTCCATTGACTTGGAGTTTATGTACCAGAGAAGTGATGACTGAACACTTATTTCTAAAAGGTGCTGGGGTTGGCAGCTACGCAGAATGTGTGTGCAGAGCAATTTTAAGGGCTGACATAAGAAGATAGGAAGCATTTGGAGAAACTCAAATACGTGTTTGGTTTGAAAATGCTCATGGATCTAGAAAACTAGCAAGTTGTATGTGATGAGCATTTTTGCACCCTGGGTTGATGGAGAAACAAAGTCCAAGCTGTCTTCCTTATGCAACTTCCCTTCCCTTGTCCGCAGAAGACTTCCTGTGACCTACCAAGCAGTTTATCCACAATAACTATCTCCTGTACGGGTGGAGAAACTGTTCTTGAGTGTGGTTAACATACTGAGAACATGCTACGGCTTTGGCCTTAAATGAGTCAGTGAGATACGCCAGAAGAATCTCAGCTGGGGGTTGGGTTCTGCACAAACACAACGCAGCAAGCTCGATGTGAGCTCACTGGAAGTCACGGGCTTTCCGCAATGACTCGGTGAGCTCCCGGGCCGGGAACTCAGCCTCTCTGGAAGTGTTGGATACAGGCTTGTGTGAGGTGTAAGGTCTTTGCTTTACACTGAAATACCAGCCGACTGAATTAGTGTGAGGCACACAATTTAAAAGGCTGTTGCCTTGTCTCTTCAGTCCTCAGTGGTCGTGTCACAAGCAATTGTCCTGGTTTGAGGTAAAAACAGAACCGAGTTGCTTTTCAGTGATTTTACCGAATACAGAACAATACAGAGCATGATACATTTGGGCTTCTGCAAGCTGAGCAATTAGTGTTCTGAATCTTTAAGTGTTTGAAATGTATTGATAAGTTCTGAGAGCAACTGCCCTGGTGCTTGTACGGTTCTTCAGCGAGTTCAGAACGTCTCGCATAGAAAACCGCTTGCAATCTAACGTTCTAGGCGAGAGAAGAGAGGTGAGGAGCAACCACTTGCTAATGTTCCAGTTGTGCATCTCTAACGTCACAGCAATGCCCTTCATCATTGGCCCAATGAGGGGAAGAAGGCTTAAGTGCCACCAAATGGCTCTGGGTGTGAAACCTGAATTTTTAAAATGAAGACCTCAGCAGGTTTACCAAAATGAAGTTGCAGAGTGGGGTTAAGAGAGAAGAATTTGTAGCTTAAAAACAGTGTGTGTAATAGGGAGGTTACGTTAGAGAGGCGGAACAATAATACATGGGTGGATTAGTAGGAAAAGGATGTTTTATTTTTCCCCCTTCACCCCTTGTTAACAGGTAGAACACATTAAAGCTAGAATTTTCTAGTGTGACTGTCAGTGCTTAACTTGTAGGAGTTCACCTTGCAGTTTAATTCTCAGAGTGTTGGATGTACGGTGCTTTTTTGAAAAACAAGCAATTAAAACTCTCCAGCTGAGGAAGCCCAAAATCACTCTTGACTTTTGAGAGTCTTGGTCTTTAAAGACTGTCAGAGTAAGGTGAGCGGTAACTTTTCTTGGCCAGGGCAAATAAACTGTCATGACCCTTCCACAAAACGGAGTTCTTTTGTTTCCAAAATCCATCTCTCATTTTTTTGAAATAAGGGGGACTACTGTCTAAGACAACATTAAATAAACATTTTTCTAAAAACATGTTTGGAGAAGGCAGAGGTGGACAATGTTCTATGTATTTTTAAAAAAAATCTTATGAATACTCTCTGTAAAATACGACACCATTCCACCCAAAGTTTTGCTGTTACGTGTGTTTTGTTTTCAACTAGATTTAAATTCCAGAGAGCAGGAGACATGTCAGCCAGTACACGTCATCAATGTGGACATTCAGGATAACCACGAGGAGGCAACCCTGGGTGCTTTCCTTATCTGTGAGCTCTGCCAGTGTGTAAGTAGAGAGGGCTCGTTGTCCACCGGTACCTCAGACCCAGCTGACTGCACAGGGGTTGGGGTTTGCTTAGTCCTCCTTCAAGGTACTGCGTATTGCAAAAGTCGTTTAGGTAAAGTCCGTGTCAAGAGACGCAAGTTTCCAAATTCCTGTGGTTGTTTTTGGAGCTGTTGTGCAAACAGGTGAATTGTAACTGAGTTCACGGTTTCCAAAGGGAACTCTGTGTCTCTGCATTCAAAACAAATGTTTTACCTGAAAAACAGTATCGCAAAGCACCGCGTGCAATCATTACACACATTGAGCCCATACTCGGAACACTGTATATGGCAAAAACATCTGCTTCAAAAGCAGTTGTAATACGTGGGATTTAAACATCGGGGTTGCGTTGTGGACCACGATATACTTGAAAAACATCCTCTGCAGGTGTATTTCATAGCGCCACGCTGTTGCGTGTGTGATGTGGAAGCCAAAAATGGTGCCTTCTGTCGTCCACATGCAGGGGCCCTTGCTTCTGAAGTAGGGCTGAAATAGGCTGCACTCAAAACGGTGGATGGAACTGTCAAGAGAACAGAGAAAGGATCCGTGTCCTTTTACAGTGTGCAAGTTGATGAGTTTACCTATTCCAGTGTGGCAACAGGTGTTTTTTTTTTTTCACTCCAGGCTGTGTGATCTATTCTGGTCTGAAATCCTTTCCAGATTCAAAAAGCCTAAGAGGGTTCAAGGACTTGAAGTTTTAGCCATCTGCTCAGTGTGCTTGTAGCTATTCTGAAACCTCCATTTGTTACCTAGCGAGGATGGATGTTGCCTACCCAACAAAGTACTAGTTAAGTGCCAGTTCAGTGGGTTGGAGAAGGAAGGATATGCAGATAAACATGATGCGGAATACATTTGGGAATACTGGGAATCTCAGTAAAGCACCCAGTGCCGCACTGTTTCGTACAGCCTGCTGGTTTAGATTTCACAGTAAGCCAAAAGCATTGAATTATTACAGTTTTCTAAACTCCACGGTCTCCTTGGAGTCCGGTTGCTTAGGTGTTTTTTTTTTTCTCTTCTAGATACAGCACACAGAAGACATGGAAAATGAAATAGATGAGCTGTTACAGGAATTTGAAGAGAAAAGTGGAAGGACTTTTCTTCATACTGTCTGCTTTTATTAAAGCACATTTGTCTCTTAGGCCTTAATACAGATGAGGGAAGCATGTGTTTAAAGTTCTGATTATACTGTATTTTCCTGGGAAATGAATATTGATTTTTTGTTTGTTTGTTTAAAAACTCCTTTTCAGTGTCTTTTTGTTTTGTTTCAGGTATTCTGTCACAGGTAGGCAGAGATACTGGTTGGGGTTGTACATATGAGATGATAAAAGTATACACAAAGGCCACCTATTTAAAAATGAAAATCAAGTTTTTTCTTTAAATCCTACTTATTACAAGTAGGTCTTTAATTATAAAGAGAATGTTTCTTGAATATAAGTTTATAATGTATTTTTCCAGCTTACAAATTTATTTTATTTCAGTTGTGCTTTTTTTTTTTTTAACGTGACAGAATGGCTGAACTACGTGAGGGTATGAGTGGAACAATGAAAAATGAGTATCTGTATATTATTAGATATAAAGTTGGAAGTGTCCAATAAAAATGAAAAGCCTGTAAGCTTGTCTGTTTGCAAAATAAAAGCTAAGTAAGTTTGCTGGTTCTCTGTGAGGTAAAACACAAACTGTCGGAAGTAGCACGAGAAAGCTCCTTCATCCACCGTGTCTTGGAGGGGGCAGTGACAACAAGGGGCAGTGACAACAAGGATATCTTGACGGGAGCGGAACGACCCGAACTGTGTCCGTTGTTCAGAGGGGATGCCTATCTGGGCAGCTGGGAACGATTTTTGATCCTGTGTTGAACGGAAGTGAGCTGCTCGCTCTGCATGAATTAGGGCACTACCAGGAAATTTTGGGGGATCTTAATTGCTTTTGAATTATCCTGTGTGAGATCAGTAAGACCGTGAGGCTGTAACTGTAGTGGTCAGGGAGTCGGGGCCGGTTGTATATATGCCTCCTGTAAGGAAGATGGGGAGAAACGGCAAATTCCCCTGTCAACAGAAATAGTTTAAAGCTTTTTTTTTAACTCAAGTATCTTTTGAATAGAAGCATTTTCCTCCCATAGAGCAATAATAAACGTGCTTGTCACGGCTCAAAACCCACAAACTGAGTATGTGTATATGAACGGAGCAAAAACTCAGGCTTCTGTTTGTTCAAACTGATAAAAGTGAAAAGAAACCAAACTATTAGACATTCAAAATGTGAATGGTAAAGTGTTGCTGCTTAGCGGCAAGAGAAGATCTTAAAAGTTGTTTTGTTAAAGGAACCTGTAAATGATTTGGAGCAAGTGAGGTCTGTGTGCTCTTGAATACTTGGATATGTGAGGGCAACTTTAAACATCATGTTAAAAGTGAAGTAGCGTGACAGCGGGTTTGAGCTCCTGGCTTTTCTCTCTCATTCTGCCGCTGACCTCACAGCTCATATGAATCACCTAATTTTTCTTAACTGTGATCGTTTTGCACGTGCAGGAAGTTAGTGCTAAGTACTTTCTCTCAATTTAGGGCGACGTTACCCATCTATGCGGACAGCTTTGGCTGTGTATGCTGTAAGTCATATGGCGATGCTGCTTAACCTCTTTCAGTGAAACCCACTCGCCTATATGAAGAGGTACCTGCTCCACACCTGGAAACTGCAAGTCCGTATCTGAAAATACTTCTTTGCGGTTGCAAGTCTTGGGAGTCTGAGTCAGGCCCCTCTCTGTCCTCCTGGGATCTGGGGGTTGGCTGTGGTTTCAACTGCCTTGTGGGAAAACCGAGACCTCTGCCAGCTCAATCTGTGTCCTGGACGGTGTCCAAATGGGTCATTGCATCATACTCGGGTCCCGGGAATGTTTAATAGCCCTGAATTACCTGTGCTGTTTTTCTTGTCTGTTAAAAATCCTTAAAGCAAAAATTCTGTGGAGAATGAATGAATAGATCAGAATTAGGGGATGGGGAGTTCAAGCAGGAATTGTGATAAGGATTGCAGAGTGGATGTTTTCCAATTGGCTTGTCCTGTCCCGTTTTGGTTCTGGAGACTCTGTATTTGAAGGATTTCATTCAGCCTCCTCTGCTTCTGCTCATGTGTCTGTCTGATACCATCGCTTGTTACCATGGGGATATTTACAGCCAAAGGAAGAAGATGATTCTGCAAGGACTGCGCTGCTTTGGTTGATCTCTTTAAAAAGACATTTCAAGCAAGCACGGTACTGAGTATTTTGAGCGGAGTTTTCCTTCCCTGTACGGTATCAGGACTGAAGTCTACTCTATGGCAACGTGAAACTTGGGGAGTGTTTGAAAATGTTTCCTACTTTCAACTTAATTCATTCTAAACAGCTCTTTGTCGTTATTTCATAGAAAGGCAGTAAAAACCCAGACAGGATGTTTTAACCTGTGGTTTGTGTGTATGTAGAGACTTACAGCAGTGTCCTTTTTATTACATAAAAATTATACTTTTCATGTGCGTAATTGGCAGAGAATTCTGGTTGCTGTAGTGCTAAGTATGGATTGATTAGTAGAACTTCAGTTCACTGCATCTCCTCAACTGAAATGAGAAGCTGTGGTCTAAAAACATGATACCGCATATGGGATGTCACAGAATTCCTGTGTCCGTCCTAAACGTTCTGTTCATAAGGAGCAGCAAGACTGGGAGCTGGTCAACTGTCATTTGTTTATTTACTAGTGTGCAGAAAGACGGACGGACGGATGGATGGATGGATGGATGACCTGGATGGCCAGGTAAGTATTCTGAGGGATCCACAGTCCCATTCCCAGTACTTCACATTTCTGTGAGCAAAACTTGTTCTTCAGCTAAAACTGTTCTTACTCTGACGCGTTACTTCTCATTTAACTTACAGGTTAGTGAAAAATGTGTGCGTTTTATATAGTTACTTTGTCTCCATATGCTTCGTTTGCATTGAAATCTGCAATGAAGCTCAGTTTGCGCAGGAATTTTGCGGGGTCCTAGTCTTGGTTGAGAGATACACGTGTTTATATACACACGAATCCATGCCTAGGTATAAAATAAACTCTGGCTAAACGCAAGGTCAGAAGTTATTTTCTGTGTCAAAATGACATTTCAAGAGAAACTTTGGTTTAAAGGAAATGGGAACAATAATGTGGTTTTGCTTTAAGAGTGGGGTGGCATATACATGATGATGGTGTGCTCCTCGCTGCCTTGCAGCTACGTTGATACTCCTGTTGATGGGTATCAGTGCTGGAAGATGGTCCCTTTCTGCTTAAGTCCCGTAGTTGGCCTTCTTTAAAGAAGGAAAGCAATGAAAAGTTAACGCCTTGTGAACGCAGACTTGCCAGTGTTCAGAATTTGGCTGTGATGGGAGATTTCTGCTGTAAATGAGAGTTTTCAGCTACCTAGGGTGTTCTCCCAGTTTCCATAAAGCCAGCAGAGGTGGCTTTAAAGTGCAGATTCCTCCCAGAGGTGTCTCCCTCCCGTTCTAAACATAGTGATTGTGTTTTGTCGGCATTTCTCTCACTTCTTTGACTTGCCGTGAAAGGCCATATTGATTAAAGAACCGTACCTATTGAAGTGCGTTTGTAAGATTTTTTGCTCTCTTGCTGCCGTGAAGTTGATGCTGCTTCCTGTGTGGGCAGGTCTTTGCCAAGAACTTCTTGAGGTTTCCGTCTCTCACATCCCTTTTTACAAGGGCATGTAGTGATAGGACGTGGGGTAATGGCTTCAAGCTGGAAGAGGGGAGATTTAAATGAGATATGAGGAAGAAATTCTTTACTGTGAGGGTGGTGAGACACTGGCCAGGGTTGCCCCGAGAAGCTGTGGCTGCCCCGTCCCTGGAGGTGTTCAAGGCCAGGTTGGATGAGGGTTTGAGCAATCGAGTGGGAGATGTCCTTGCCAATGGTTAAGGGGGTTGGAACTAGATGGTCTTTAAGGTCCCTTCTAACCTAAACCATTCTGTGATTTTGTGATCCCAGCCCTCTGCAGATCCTACCCATAAGGCGCAGAGCAGTAGAGCCCTGTTCACGTCTGGTTTGCAGTCTGGTTTTTCTTTCACACAAGTCACTTTTGATTTTGTGTCTGTTTTCTGTGTTTCTTGCCTTGCTTAAGACCTTCATAACACTCGTGAACGTTCTTCTTTCTGTCGGAGACATCAGCACGTCTTTCGAATAGGTTTAGGTAAATAAAAGCTGGTGATTAAGGAGCAATGCCTTTCCTCCCCTCTGCACCGCTGATGTCTCACCCCTGAAGTTCTCTGCTTGTTGGCTTCCTTCACTTAAGGAGCAATGCCTTTCCTCCCCTCTGCACCGCTGATGTCTCACCCCTGAAGTTCTCTGCTTGTTGGCTTCCTTCACTTGCCTGTGAGGCTCAGTGCGCGCAGCAATGCAGATAATGCGATCAGACTGCACGCGGTGGAAAGGAGCATTCTTCCCTTGGTGTCGATATCGCTGGATCTGACTGTGCAAAGATCAACGATCCTCGCTAGAGTTCCCCAATGCAGCAGCCTCGTGAATTTGTTGCTAGGCAGATTATCCAGCTTCAACTTCTATTTCTCATACACGTAGGAGCTTAGGAGAAGGTGTCAATAAAGACAAACACAAATGCTTGTGCCAGCACAGGAGTAATAAAACAGGGGAATAAAAAAAGTCAGTGGAGTACAGGGAGGGTGTAGGGCAGCTGAGTGGGCTCTGACGGAAGAGAAAAAATTTAAAAGGAAAAAGGAGAGAAACGGTAGTTCCAGTTGTTGTTAGACTCTTCTATGAACTCTGACTTGTGTGAGCACTGCGGAACGCCAGCTGAGGTCTGGGCTCCCTTCAAGAGGAAAGTAGAGGGAGTCAGTTGCTCTGAAGGTGGCTTGTGATAATATTCCTACCTGGGGCTGCATCCTCACAGGGCGAAAAATATCTGAGGTGGTTCCTGCACAGAGCCCTCTGCTCTTTTTTATCCTCTTAGCCAGTATTGCTGGGGTTTAAAAGGTGTTTTCGAAGGAGAGGAGGGTGCATCGCACTGTGTGCTCTCCAGCGCTGAGAACTAGAGGAGGCTGGGTGACAGCACCAGGTCCTGCGGCAGGGTTGGGTTAAAACGAAGGAAAAGGCAGTGGTCGCTTCGTTAGGGAACGGCCAGATGCTGCTGGGTTCTTGTCGTGCAGACTGTGTGTGGTCTTGGCTGCGTGAGGACGGCGGTGACAGTACAACAGGAGCCGTGAAGCTGAACCGGAGCCGTAGGTAGCGTGGTTGCTTGTTTTCAAAAAGGAGCAGTTTACTTCTAGGGATATTAAAGAGATTAAGGAACAAGTTTAACAAACCTATCGTAAACTGTCATGGTGGCAACCCCAAACTGTCTAAGCGTCTGTTAGCACCTACATTAAAAACGCGGTCCTCGCTCATACGAGAGTAATGCCACTCTGCTGAAACGCAGTCAGTCCCTGTTGCCTCTTTTCGTTGGGTGGAAGTCGCTAGAGAAACTCTCCTTGGCCTGATTTCCCCTGGACGCGCAGGCGAAAGGCCGGGCTGGCTGAACACCCTGCCTGGCCCCAGGTTGGTCTCGGGTCTCCAGCTAATCGGGCTGGGAGCAGCCAAGAGTTCCGCGTGTGCTGGCACGGAACGGGACAGAAAATGTTGCCCGCAAGAAGGGGTGTGGGTTTACGTTTGCCCAGGTTTGTCACCAGTCTGATCCCTGCCGTGGCTGTGCAGAGCTCGGCATTTCCACCCCGGGTTGCTGTGAAGAGCTGCTTCTCGAAAAAAATCAGTAAGAGCCTGTACCAAGGCTAGGGAGTGAACCTAGATGTGGTGGGGTCAGGAGGATGGGGCAAGAGAAGCCTTCCAGGGTCCAGCCGGGTCTGGACATGTTGAAAACGGTCCAGCAAGAGCAATGAGGGAACCAGTTTGACTGAGACGCTGCAATAAAGCAAGTGTGAGATGTTCCTGGCTGCAGAACGGCAGAATGGTACTCCTGCCAACTGAAGGAGGATGAAGTGAAGAGAGGAGAAGGAATTTCTGGTATAATTCGGTGCCACGGAAGGTCATCGACTCAAATTCTCTGCGTGGCGACTGGATTTAATAAAGCCTGTGATAATTTCATGGCTGCTGTCTCCGTTTGCAGCCCTGAGATCTGTCCGATTTAGTAAATCCTGTACACTGGGCAGTGCCGGTGGGTGCAAGAAAGGACCCTTGCGCTGCCCTGTACGTTAGCACCGACTTGCCCAGGACTAGGCTGAAGTTTGTTGACCATCGGGCAGCTCTACTGCCCTATAGCTGAAGGCGGGAGGTAAAGGGCACTAGATGCAACCGGGACCGGTTGCAACAAAATGATCGGAACAGTGACGTTTGGAATCCCCATCAACCAGGACTTCTGCTCCGAAAGGACAACAAGGCAAGACTGCTCCTCCAGAGCTTGGGTCACAACAACCCCGTGCAGCGCTACAGGCTTGGGGAAGAGCGGCTGGAAAGCTGCCTGGTGGAAAAGGACCTGGGGGGTGTTGGTCGACAGCCGGCTGAATATGAACCGACAGTGTACCTGGGTGGCCAAGGTGGCCAACAGCATCCTGGCCTGTATCAGGAACAGTTTGGCCAGCAGGACTGGGGCAGTGATTGTCCCCCTGTACTCGGCACTGGTGAGGCCCCACCTCGAATACTGTGTTCAGTTTTGGGCCCCTCATGACAAGACAGACGTTGTCGTGTCGGAGCGAGTCCAGAGAAGGGCAACGGAGCTGGTGAGGGGTCTGGAGCACAAGTCTTGTGAGGAGCAGCTGAGGGAACCGGGGTTGTTCAGCCTGGAGAAAAGGAGGCTGAGGGGAGACCTTCTCGCTCTCTACAACTACCTGAGAAGGAGGGTGTAGCAAGGGGGGGGTCAGTCTCTTCTCCCAAGTGACAAGCCATAGGACAAGAGGAAACGACCTCAAGTTGCGCCAGGGGAGGTTTAGGATGGATATTAGGAAAAAATTTCTTCACTGAAAGGGTTGTCAAACATTGGACCAGGCTGCCCAGGGAAGTGGTGGAGTCGCCATCCCTGGAGGTGTTTCAAAGCTGGGCAGACGTGGTGCTGAGGGACACGGGTTAGTGGTGGGTTTGGCAGTGTTAGGCTGATGGTTGGACTCAATGATCTTAAAGGTCCCTTCTGAGAAACCCCAGCTTATACCTGAGTCAATGGCAACATCTTTCCTTGGTGCCTCAAGCCCAGCTGAGAGCTGGCCCAGCCCGGGGATGGCCGGGAGATCGGAAACAGTGGCTGACGACCAGGTACAACTTCAGTTACACAAAATTCCTTCAGACTTGTCTTCGAATTGTCTGTTCCCTCCTGTGATTTTTATTTGGCTGTTACTTGAAAAATGCCCGTGTTTTCTACAAGCTGCGTTGTCTCTGCATTACTTCTACTGAGGTCTGCACGCTGATGGTGGGACCAGCTCCTAGCCCCGTGAGAAGGGCACGCAGCTCAGGGCAGAGGGCTGTTGGGGATGGGACCCTGAGGGGCCGGGCAGGATTGCGGCGAGAGGCTCCTTCCCAGCCTCGCGGCTCTTTGGCGTGAAAGCGCCTGGCTTATCAAATGCTTCATGTGTGTGGTTTAATTTAAAAATAAATAAATAAAAAATCTGCAAAGCAATCTGTGCTCCAGTTCGAGGACACCATTTAGTGATTTTTTAATTGTGTGACAGTATTTTGGTATTTTCGATACCCGGTAGTAGGTTAATGACTGTTCCTTAAAGGATGGAGTTTATATAACACAAGTCCTTACATAAGGAGGCTGATGGTGGCCCGAGGAGCAGAAGGAAAACAAAGATGCAAGAATGCAAAACCCCAAACAGGCAAACTCTACTTGGATGGGCCTGAGAAGCCTAAAACCGAAACGATGCTTGGGTTGCAACAAGGTGAAACTAACCTTGAGGACTTGGAGGTTGAAGGCGCTGCACGACACGACATACCGACCACCGAGCTGTGTGCTACCACCCATTTCCCACGTGGTGGCTGTTCGTCTCTTCTGTTCATCCACGTTGCACGGTTTACATTCAAAAGAACAACAAACAAGCAAGCAAGAAGTTATTGGCCGGTCACTTATTTTCTTTTATTTTTCCCAGAAGCTCCTGACCAGGCCCGGAGTCAGACTGACCAAACAGCACGGTGAAATTAAACCGTGGGAGAACCTGAAGCGCGACCTTTTGCTTGGACCTTCGAGCTCAGGTTTGATAGACGGGACAAAGTTGTACGGGGCCCTTTTATCTCTGTCACGGAAGTGAGCGGCTCTCCTGTCTCTGCGTCACCCCAGCTTTTCGTAGGGGGCCAAGTCTAGGGGAGACCCTTGGCAGAGGTGGGAATCGCTCAAAGAAGGGCTGGGCACCCGCGACCTTCTTTGGGTGCCCCTTCAGGCATCTCCCCTGAGATACGAGGACCCAGGCCGACCTGAGGCAAAGGGCTGGGGAGACATCCGTCTGTCCGTCCGTCCATCCATCCATCCCCCCCTCCAAAGAGGGGCCGTCGCTGGGAAGCAGCGGGCGGAGGGAGGTGCCGTGGGAAGCGCCGGGGTGACCGCGGCGCAGTTTGGGGCTCCCAATCCATCCCCATCCCGCACCCACACCCCCTTCCCCTGCTCCGGTGGGCAGCGGGTCCCCTCTTGCCCCCCTCCCCCGCCTCCCCCGGGGCCGGTGGTCCCTCCGGGCTGCGAGGAGGCCGGGGCCGACCCCTGGCGGGAGGAAGGGCGGGGTGAGGATGGCGTACGGGACTCCGAATG
>VYXH01011576.1:0-56994 GCA_013397275.1 Burhinus bistriatus | reverse complement strand
TTTTTTTTTTTTGGCAGGGATTGGCTTTTTCTTAGGTAGCTTTTTGGAGCCTCCTTGATGTTTTTTCGCTAGTTCAAGAGTTTTCCTCTGCCTCTTCAACCAATTTTTCTTTTTACTGGTCAGAGCTGTGTTCAGTGGTGGTGAAAATTGGCTGCTGGTAATAGAATTTAACGCGGTCTGGAGGGGTTGAGGAGTGTCAGGTCTCACTGGTGGTGTTGGCAGAGTGTCCCTTCTGCCCAAGCCTGAGAAGGTCGCACTCCTCCCTCCTCTAACTGTATGTCTGAAGAGCTGCCGTTGAGGCAGATAAATTAGCCATGGCACTCTCCCCAGGCATGGTTAGGTCATTTCTTAGAAAGTGCACAAAACAGCTTCCAAATTGTCGAGCGTGGCTCTGCGAGGAGGCAAAAAGCGGAAGTTTACCGGTCGCCTTAGGTATGTAGAAGCAATGGCTCTCGCCAACAGAAATAGCACTCCAGTCTCTGCTCCTGGGCATGGGCTTTTGTAGTGCGTGAGCGTTGGTTTCGGCGCGTCCCTGCTCTGACGTAGGAGACACGTGCGCAAAGCATCCCTATAGTAGGGGACTTGGTGTGGCCTCGTGCTAAGGTTTGGTCTGTGATCCTCGCCTGCTCTCGCTGAGCTCCCACCTGCTGCCCGAAGGCCAGAGGTTCGAGTCCTCTGATTTAAAAGGCGGGTGACGCTGAATGTGCCTTGTCCCTTCTGAGTGCGGGCCTTCAGCGCGCGTAGCGCGAGCCGTCAGCGATGCTCCCCGGAGCGTGTTGTGAACGGTGGTACCAGGGACTGATGAAGGACTCTTAATTCGCCGGTAACCAAAGGGAGCCCTTGGAGGGGGGAACTGGCTGCAGTTCAGTGTGCTGCAGGGAGGAATGGGGAAAATGAGTAAACGTTGCAGAAATGGAAGGGAAGGAGGAATTGCAATAAATGCAGCTTGATGTGCAATAGGTTGAGCTGCTGCGATTACTGTTTTGCCCTCCTGCCCTAGCCTAGGTCGTAGTGTCAGTCACGCCAACTAATTCATTTGGAGATGTTTTCCTTCCGCTCTCCTGTCCTGGTTGGATCTTCCTGGGGGTATCAGAGTGGACCCCTTCCCCAGGAACGGTCTGCTGTGCCCAAGCTCCCCAGGCTGGACTGCGAGTCCCTGGCCTGGGGCATCCAGTGCACAGCAGGATGGATGTGCTCTGGAAGGAGTCACAATCTGCACTGAGCCGCTGTCAGTGTGAGGGACTGGGAACTGTTGCCTTGCTGGTGGTGGCTGTGGGCAGCGAGGGCTGACTCTGTGTGTGTCGCAGGTGCCAGCTGAAGCCAGGCGTGCCAGGCGATTTGGGGCTCTGTGTCCCACCTGCAACGCTCCAAGACTTCAACCCTTGGCTGTCCCTGCCGCTCTTGGATGCTGGAGTGCCCTTCCCAGCCAGAACACTGGGAAGACTGCAGGAAGCCCTGGGCGCTTGGCTCCTGGCTCAGTCCACAGCCGGTGGGGGCGGCCACAGGCAGATGTGTGTCCTCAGTGCATCTGCCGCCCGGATCTCCACTCCCTTGGCAGCGGGATGGAGGCCCGGCTGTGCTTCCAGCTCCCTCTCCTCACTCATTCCTGTCCACGCTTTCTGCTCCCCGGGGAGGGGTGGCTGGGACATGGCGAGTCTCCCTCCGGTGTTGGTTTCTGGTGGGGGGCTGGCAGGCATCGGCATGAGCCATACCCAGGGGTGCCTCAGGCCCTGCCCACCTTTTGGGGGCTCTAGGCTCATTGGAGCCACCTGGGTGCATGGCCAGCAGGGCAGACTGTCCTGGCTGTCTCCCCAAAGAGCTCTCTTCGGGTTGCACGGAGGCTGTGGCCGGGGTCTCTCCTCGTGGGCAGTGACGTGGCTTTCCCCGGACGCCGCCTCTTCTCCTCTCCGTGGGGGACTGGACCTAGCAAGAAGGTCCCAGGACAAGCGAACGGGAGTGCGAGCTTATGGCACCCTGCCCGCTTCTTCCTGAAATGCCCTCTGCCACCCCTTGCCTCATAGCGGGGGGGCCTCGTTTCCCGCACCTGGGGACTATACTTTGGGGTTTTTTCCCCGTGTTCCTACGCACTCGGTGTGTGAGGAGTGACTGGGGAGAGCCGCTGGGGTCAAGACGTTTGGGGAAGAAAACCAGCCCCATCTCCAGGCGCTGCTGGACGCTGGACACTTGGCGCTGCTGGGGCTGATCTCCGCCCTCGCTGTGCATGTCCCTGCGGGCTCAGGGTCGCTGGGGCTATTTGAGGCTGAACCTGTCGCTTGTCACTCTACGCCAGAAGCAAGGTAGCCGCGTGCTGAAGCAAGAGTGACCTTGCTACGGTGGGGTCCTGGCAGGCGCTTTTCAGGTCTGTGAGGTCAGGAGGGAGTCGTGGCCTCTTGCCAGATACGGGAGAACCGCCAGGGTGCTTGTGGAAGCTGTGCTGTGCCGGGTTTTCCGTGAGTGCCTGTGGCTGCAGGGAACCGGACCCTTGTGGCTGGCTGGCTGCAGGGTGCTGGGAGGCAGCGCTGCCTGGAGGGGCACGGGGAAGCTGCCCTTCTCCCCCTCCCCGTGCAGAGGTACAGGCGGGGAGGGCTGATGCCCGGTTGCGGTCTGTTAAGCGGCAGTGATGTCTACTGAGCTGCTTCTTCCAGTTGGGGTCAACCCCGGGCTGAACAGGGCTTTTGCCGCAGGAGCGGTCCTGCTCCGAGGGCTGAGCCGGCTGGTCCTCTGGGCAGATGTGGGAGCAGATGTGCTCCTCTGTGCAGGCGGGCTGTCGCTCTTCGGCTGGGCTGGTGCTTTCCCATCGGCTGCCCTAGCGGCAGCACCGCAGCCAAGGAGCCCTGAGGCCGGTTGACGTGCATCTATAGGTGTTCCGTGGGAAAACAGTCCTGCCGCTTGCTTGGGAAGGGAAGCTGGTGTGGCGACGGTGCGCGGAGAGAGGACATCAGCAGAGAGACAGGGCCGGCCCTGGCACCTGGTGCTGATACTGAGCCTGCACGGACACGCCTGGTCTGACAGGGACTGTTCCTCTCTCAACATCTGCCTTCTTGCTGGAGGAGGAAGAAGGGGTGACAGCCATATTTACACTCCTGCCGGCTCCGGTTGACGCCATGCAGGAATGTGCCTGCTGGAGCAGATCCCCGGGGGAGCCTGGCACTCTCTGTCCTCAGCATGTGGAGATGTTCAGGCTGTCCAGATCACTATGTTGGGGCCTGCTTCCATGCAGGAGGTCCTGCCTCCTTGGGAGGTACCTCTTCCCAGGAGAGAGCAGGGCTATGGAGGACTGCAGCAGTGTAGCGCTGCCCCGGTCCAAATGTCTCCGTCCCAGCCAGTAAAGGGTCCTCTCTGGAAGCAGAGAGCTGGCAGCAGATCAGGAGCTGGGTGATGTCATGCAAAGGAAAAACACCAAAGGGCGTCCGTCTGTGGAGGCAGGGTGAGTTGGCGAGAACAGATGACACCTGCATGGAGCAAGGACCTGTCAAAACAGCCTGGGGGGCTTGGAAGTTCCCAGTCTGGGGAAGGACAGGGATCTCAGGAGTTCTGGCATGTGTTCTCCTTGTCACTGACCTTCTCAGTGACCTTGGGTGAGTCTTTCCCTCCCAGGCAAAGTCTCTCCCCGTGAGCGGGGTTAGAAAGGACCGAAGGAGGGTCAGCCTTACCTGGATGCCAACACCCTGCAGCAGAGCTGGGGGCCTGGCCGACCCTCAAGTCGGCTCTTCCTGTCTGAGGGATGCTTCAGCCCTAGGCTCTGATCCAGGCGGGAAAGTCTCAGGGCAGGGCTACGCTGGACCTCTTGCGAGCGACTGGTGTGCGTGGAGACCCTGCAGTGCAATGGGCTGCTTGCCAGGAGAGCGGCTGGGCACAGGGTGGAAATGGGTGAGGTGGGTCCTGGCTGGGGCGATGCTGGGGTCACTGGCAGCACCAGTGACGGGGGAGGATGGTCGGTGGGGCTGGAGCAGTCCTGTCTTGCGGCAGCATGGGTTTGAATAACGCTGCTCACTGGGCTCTGCCCATGCGGGGCCAAACGCTGCCCCCCACGCTCGGAGGAGGGACAGGCCAATGCTTGTCCCAGGCTAGCAGCACTGCTGTCGGGAGGTAGGCAGACAGTACATTTTTGCTCTGTTTCCTCCTTTCCCAGCCACTCTGGAAAAGTCATGAAACCTCTCCATCCCCAGATCCTCTGCGAATGGGCTGGGAGCGCTCCTTGCCTGGTGCTAGAGACCACTGGGACTTTTTTTTGGGCTTCTGGTAGCTGTTAGAGCCTGAAGGGTCCCAGGGAGATGTTTTCACCTGTGCAGTGATGCCATCCACACTGGTCCGGCTCTGAGAGGCGCTGGGCTGGCTGGCGTGTTTGAGGAGAGGCTGCAAGGTCAGACAGGGATGCAGACCAGATCTTGGCCTCCCTCTAGCTCCGCTTGCAGCCCCTGTGTAAGGCAGGATAAGCCAGGTTCCCCCAAATCCTGCTGCAGCTGGAGGTGGGGAGTGGGTCAGTCCAGCCGGGTTGTGACAGCCGCAACGCGAGCCTGGGAGACGTGACATGTCTGCTACCAACTGAGAGTGACACCTGCCCAGGAGGGAGCCAAGCTGAGCCAGAGCATCAGCGTGCTGATGTCCCCAACAGAGGGGGGACATGGAACGTGTAGAGGCAGTGACGGGCTCTTTGCATTTAAACCGACGGATCGGCGGCACTTTTTTAAAGGCTCCGGTGCTGTGTTTCGGCTGCAGCAGCCAGCACACACGCAAGGTCACTGGAAGGGACAATAGCGCTTTGGGCAGCTCTGTAGGGAAATGTCCCAGCCGTGCTGGCCAAGGCTCTGCTCCAGCCCGCTGCACTGCTTGCCCTGGGAGGGAGGAGAAGAGGTCTTCCCCCTTTGTCGCAAAGACTGGGAAAGGGGACAGGGATGCCACAGCTCAAGCACACGGGCACGGACCCAAACGCTGTGCTGCCTTCGTCCAGCAGCTTCAGTTTCTCACCTGAGCCGGGTGCTGTCTAGCTGGGGACGGATCAGCACATCCAGTCTCTCACTGGCTTCAGGAGAGCAGCTGCTGGCAGTCACCAGACCCTCCTGCTTTCGAGGGTGTTTCTGGACTGAAATGCGGCTACGGTTCTTTTCCTCCAGTGACATCTGCCTCCTGTGGAAGCTCCACCACATCACAGGTGGGCACGGCTCTTAGGTGTGGCTGAAAGGCACGTGAAGAGAGGTGGCGCAGGATTAACCTAGTAGGAATAATTTGGCCTGATCTGTTGTGACAACGGGCACCAGCTTGAACTGCCCAGGAACTGGGCCTCAGGTTATTTGGTACAGCTTTTTCTTGTAAAGAAACATGGTCAGGACACGGGTCTACCTTTTGAGGACCACACGTACTTTGTGACAGCTCTCTCACAGCTGAGGGTGCTGCGAACCTCGGAGTCCTCACACCCATGCCAGTCCTCTGACTGCTGGCTGAGGTCATGCAAGGCTGAAGGAGGTTTCGTCTCTTCTCAAAGGTCTTTGGTTGGTGAAACAAGCACTGGCCGGAGGGTTATGTCAGCCCCTGGACATCCACATTTCTGCAAACAAGGTCTGGCCAAAAGCGTTTGCTCCGAGGAGCTGCCCTGGTCCCCAGCACTGTCTGCCCTCCCTGGAAGAGCACTGGCGTGGAGGTGGTGGTGGCTCGCTGCACCCACACTATGCTCAGCTTAGGGGTGGTACGTTCCCTCACTGGCTCCAACCCCCAGAGCCATCCAGGCCACGTTCCAGTTCCCGATTCCCTTGATGTGCGGTGGGGACCCTGGACCTTTGCACACTATTAATAACGTGCTGTGCTGATGCGCCAGCGTCTCCAAATCACTCCTCCAACATCCCCAAGGACTCGAGCCGCAACAGAAAACTTCTGGGGGGTCTGTCCCTGCTCTCCTCCCCATCCCAGTGGCACCGCTCAGTCCTGTTAAGCCAAAACGAAGCATGAAAATCCCCGCAGCCCAGATCTCCCAACTGTTGCACTAGCAGGGAAAATTCATCTTCCCTGAGCCTTGCTAAACCCTTTCCAGAAAACTCTGCAGAGTGGAAGCCTAGCACCGGCATCTCCACTGCACAGACCTACTCTGGTAACTCAGGGTTCCCGAAAGCTGCCTGGAAGGTGGCAGTGCAGCGCCCCAGGTGCTTTCCTGGGGCAAGAGTGACAAGTGGCTTTTCTTTTAAGGAAATTTGCAGCTGGGATCAAATATTGATTTCTGATGCTTGGAAAATTAAGTTGCCAAATCCAGATAGGTCAAAGTTTTTGCTCGTTGTTGACTTTCGCCTCCCATGAACCGCCTTTGGACTTCTTGATGGCTCAGCATACAACAGGACTAGTCCTTTGACCCCTGGGCACGATTGTCCCACGGCACTTCAGGCTGTACAGGCAAAGGGCTGGCACAGGGATGCTGTGAGAACTGAATCCCTCCTTACGGAATGCTGGAAGCCAATGGTCACTTTGTGTGCCCAGCCCCAGCCCACACATGAACAGTGAGAAAGGGTCAACCAGCCATCCTTTCCTGGAGCTTCCTCCCTCCCTTGTCTGGCCGAGATGCGCCTCACGGCTCGTGGGTATGCGGAGATGTTGGTGCAGTCACATTAGAGAGGTTGAGTTGTTGCCAACGTCAGTGGCACCCCAGAGCTGGTTGTGTTGTCTTCCTGTCTGCCTCGCTCCGTCCACAGCCTCTAGATCTAAATGACCTACAGACCTAGACTCCTTGTGCTGTGGAGCCTGGAGAAGAGAAGGCTCAGGGGGGATCGTATCCTGAAGGGAGGGTGTAAAGAAGGCAGAGCCAGGCTCTCTGCAGTGGTGCCCAGTGACAGGAGCAGAGGCAACGGGCAGAGCCTGAACCACAGGAGGTTCTGCTTGAACATCAGGGAACGCTTTTTCACTGTGAGGGTGACGGAGCACTGGGACAGGTTGCTGGGAGAGCTTGTGGTCTCCCTCCTTGGTGACATTTAAATGCCGTCTGAACATGGTCCTGGGCAACTGGCTCTGAGTGGCCCTGCTTGAGCAGGGGGTAGACCAGATGACCTCCAGAGGTCCTTTCCAACCTCAGCCATTCTGTGATTTTTATGGAAGCTACAGGGCAGAAACAGGGTCTTCACCTCTGAGTCTGAACTCTGAAATCACTGGGCTTTGGGGACAGTCCCCTGCACATGGGAAGGGAGCTGCAAACACAAAAGGAGTGTCAGGTCCTTCCTGCTGCCCCCAAGGTGAGGTTCAGCCTGGTGATGACCAAAGGAAGCTGGGAGAGCTGGAGGAGATCCCACTGCAGTGTGCAGAGTCAGCCTGCACTGAGGAGAGGGACAAGGCAGGGAAGAGGTGACTGTGTCCCTTCCCTCAACGTCCTGCAAGCAGAGAGCAAGAGCTGTGAAGAAAGCAGACTGTGTGGTAGGAAAAACCTCACGTGAAGCACGTGAGGAGAGTGCTGTGTCCCATGTTACTGCAGTGCCGGCCATGCTGCATGTGTGCATGTGCTACAGGCTCATCCCTGCTCCTGAGCGCTGGAAGTTGGGCAGCGGGAGGAGTGGACTTCAGGACTGTCTTCTGGTATAAGGCTGAGACCCTCCATGAAAAGCCACCTCGTGTGGTGAGAGGTCTGCCCTCACTTCTCAGGAATGGGTCTGTCCTTGATGTGTCTGGGAAGTTCAGCTTCTCTCAACCCCAGAGACAGCTGCGTTGGGAAGCTTTGGGCAGCCCGGTGGGTTGTGACACAACGATGGAGGATATACGTACCACCTCCTGCTGAGGCACTCAAGTTCTTGGTCATTTCAAGGAGTCACGGTTTTGGGAGGTGTTTGTGGACTCAGCCCTTAGGCTGTTTCTGTGCTGCCAGGAGCCAAAGGGAGTAGGTTAAGGACCTGCCGGGTGTCCCTGGCTGTGACCGGGTAAGCATGGCACATGGGAGGTGTGTGTGAAGGTTGCCTTCTCCCCTTTCTGCAAAGCTGCTTGGCTGTCTTGGTGGAATTAACGGGAGCCCTCCCATTCATGAATAAGAGCTCCCTTTTTTGGGACCCTTCCCTCACACATCCCCTTCCCCTTAGATTTTTTTCCCTAGCCAAAGGAAGGAAAACACCTCTGGTTGCTAACCGACCAGCAAGAGGAGGCAGGAGCAGGGCCTGCCCTTAGCCTCTGGGGTCATTTTGAGCTGCCATCAGCGCTGGCCTGGATGCATCTCCTTTCCGCTGCTGCCCCGGTCTGGTCCCTCGTACTGGGGCCTTTGCTGAATGCAAATGGGGAGCAGAACTAGATGGCAGGAGCACGGCTAGATGGGCTTCCCATCCGCACAGCCTTTTCCAGCCCCACCATGCCATGGCGCCGGGTCGTACGTCAGCCCTACATGCCTTGATCCGTCGGGAGCTGGTGCCTCTGGTGCAGGTGGCCTCCATTAAGTCGTTGCTGAGATTAGGGCTGTTTTCAGTAGGTTCCTTTGAGTGGAGGTTTGTTTGTGTAAATATTTGGACGTTTCTCAGGCATGATTATTGAGCAACCTGCACCTCATGCATATTCAGAGGCCGCCAGCGATTGCCTCCTCTCCTGCATGTGGCAGCAGGGCTGGGTCCGTGCATGTGGGAGGGACGTGAGCGTAGGTGGTGCTGGTGGGGGTGGCGGTGGGCAATGCTGGGCAGACCCCATGCAACCGTGCCCTGGCCTTGAGCTGGGAGCACTGGTGAAGCACCTGTGCTGCAGTGCCGGGACTGTCGTGGTGGTCTGATGCACGCAACCTCAGCAGCGCTGGTAGACACGTGGGGCTGCTGGGCACCCCTCGCCGCGGCTGGCCAGCCATTCCCGGACTCCCTCGCAGCGGTGACAGCACCTGCCCAAGCAGCGCCTGCCTCTAAATCCGGCACTGGGAGAAGGCAGGATGGCTGAGCACAGGCCCTGGCCAGCCCCATGGCTCCCGTCCCCTCTCCGGGAAGGTTAAGAGCCATTTAAAGCAGATGCAGAGGCTCCAAGAGCAGCTTGCTTCCAGTTTTGCTTTGCGTCCTGCATCCCCTGTCATCTGGGCTCTTCCTATCCCACATGCTCAGCTCATTGTCGCAGCTGGTCCCCTCCCATTCAGCCCCCACGGACCTGCCTTATGTTTTCCACTCTGCAACTCCCTCACTCCATCCCTGCCGTTTTCCTGCTTTTCCCAAGTTAACCAGGATCTTTCAAGCAGTTCAGCATCATCCCAAGCTTGGTCTCCATCACCTCAATGCACAAGTCAACCCAATCGCCCTTCTGGCCTAAGGCGTGGGGCCAGCCTCGCCAGAACCCCCAAGAGAGAGACGCAAGGCTCTGAAAGCTCCGGCGTCCGTGTTGTCCCTCTAAGGACACCGGCAGCCTTGTGGCAGCGCAGCCCTCCCCGCTGCACGCCGCCATGCACGTTGGCAGGCAGGGCGTCTGCTGCACTTCTGTGCTCCGCTGTTTGGGGACAGCACTAAGCCGGTGGCTTGGTTTTTTTTTTTGGAGACAGGCTACAACACAAGGACCATGTCCCCAGCAAGTGAGGAACAGTGGGATGGGATGAGATGGGATGGGATGGGATGGGATGGTATGGGATGGGATGGGATGGGAGGCAGGCTGCAGGGTGCTGGCAGATCCTGCACCCAGCGGGGTCAGGCTGGGAGACCTTCCTGAGCCTGAGCGCTGCCGGATGAGCGGTGAGTTTCTGCTCCAGCTCCCCTTCACCGCCGGTGGCACTCGGGGCACCACGGGGTGGCTTGCTGCCAGCTCCTGCGCTGGGAGAGATTTCATGCTATCGGCCACAGGCAGCGATTGCTGCCTGTTCCTTGAGGAGGGAGACCCCGCACCCCAACCCACCCCAGTCGTGCAGTAAGAGAACCTGGGATGGTCTTGGAGCTTGCATGACTTTTCCAGGAGCGATACGCTGCAGGGTCTCTGCCATCTGCTGTCGGCGGATGAATCCAAGGCGTGCTCTCAAGTACTTCCTCCATGGCTGTAAACACGCTCTGCTCTAATACGTGAGAGAGACGATTCTCGTTTCGCTCTGAGAGCTGGGACATGAAGCAGACCAGTGCCGTGAAGCTGCCGGCGCTGCATGGCAGAGGACTTTTCCGGCTCCCGCGGGGCAGTAGGTTACGGTTGCACTTGCAGGGCTACCCGGCTGCGCTCTCCCTGCGTGTACTCACCGGAGCAAAGCGTTATTGACCTCTGCCTGCGAACACGAACGCAGCAGTGCCCTTTACGTCTCTGGGGGGTGACCACTCCAGCCTCGTGCTGTCCTTAATACCATCTTCTGTTTTACAGATGACGAACTTAGGCACAGAGAGCCTGTGTCAGGAATGCGACGCGCGTTCCAGGCGTGGGTTCAGGTTTCTATACTTTTCTACCTCGCTCTCTGCCAATTCCTCTGCTGACATAAGCACAAAAAGCCAAGACAGCACTTCTGCTCCCAGGGATGTTGGTAGAAACCCAAAGGCATGGTGTTAAACCAGCCCCTGGCCACAAGAGCAGGAGCTGCACGGAAAACGTACTCTGCTCTTCTCCGCTGATGCTTTTCCCTGTTTCTGTTCCCTGCAACAGGCATCATGTCCATTATGTTATTCCGTATGATGGGGATCAGTCAGTGGTGGACTCCTCCGAGAATTACTTTGTGACTGACAATGTAACCAAGCAAGAGATTGATCTGATGCTGGGACTTTTGCTGGGCTTTTGTATAAGCTGGTTTCTGGTGTGGATGGATGGGGTTCTCCACTACGCAGTGCGAGCCTGGAGAACCAGCCGACGGTATGGTAAGTGCAGCCCCACGGGCTCCCTTCTCTTTCCTCAATCCCTCGCCCTGTCCTCTGAGGCTGGTGGAGAGGGAGGTGGTCAACGCTCTTGCAGGGTTTGTTCCACCTGGATTTGGCCTGACCGGCCGTATCCCCAGCCCTCTTTACACAAGCAGGAATGTTTACATGGAAACAGCCAGCCGAGGATCCCAGCCTTGAGGGCTCTGCTTCCGACAGGGTAAAGCACGTGTTGGTGCAAAGGGGTGTTTGATGGAAAGCAACGTGTTTACACGTAGGCAGGCTGGCAGATGGTGGTTGTATGTCTGCACATGTGGGCAGAACATTTTGCAGGCCAGACAAAACTTCCCTGAAATCTGGATTTTTCTGCGCGTATAGTTTGCAGCCAGGCACATGCTTCTGGAGTGCGGCCTCTTGTTGTTTGCATCAGCTTGTCGCAATGTGGTGACAATGACAGACATTTCGGTGTTGTGGCAGAGACGCGTCAGCTGAGGTTTCCCCATCCTCCTTGCTGTTCCAGGTGCGTCAGATTTTTTTCCAGTAGCAGCGTCAGCCCCACAGGGAACAGTGCTGGCCATACTAGTTAGTCTTTGGACCGGTTAGCTTAGCGTCCTGAACCAGCATCCTCAGAATGACCAACAGACCAGCCTTCGGAGGCCCTCTCTGCCCCTCTTTGCTCTCCCAGCACGGACATCCCATGGACTTCAGTTGTTGGAGGGGAAAAAAGACAGAAAAACTGTTAAAATAGTGAATGACTTGAAATTCCCTAACACTGTCCCTACAAATCTCAGTCTCTAACTGTGACTGATGGTGTCTGCTAAATTACAACTCAGAGGAAAAGGAGAGCGAGCAAGAGAAAGATTTATCTGTAAACCTGTAAGAAATTCTAATTAGGGAAGTGGACTATCGCTTTCTAAAAACTCAGATCAAAATGACATTATTTTCTCATTAGTCTTCCTAGCAGCCTGCTCGAACAGTTTCTGAATCTGGGCTCTCTTGAGGCTGCGTTGCTGTCATTTCCCAAGCAGAAGGCTAATTGTCAGAGTTGCCAGAGAGATCTCAGGTACCGAGCCAATCTTGAGGCCGTAACACCTGTTTTTGATCAGACCGCCTCGGTGTGATCTCATCAGCGCCTGTGAAGTCAGCGGGGCTGGCAAGAGCTCTCCTGGGTGAGATGCTGTAGTGAGTGCAGCAACACTGCTCTTCAGAGCTCTTGCCTTCCGTTATGGAGCTGGAAGCTGCAGCCATGGCGTCGCCATCTAACCTACCTTCTTGTGAACGGATACTGCATTGATTTTTATTTTTAGTAATTAAGGGTAATGCTAGTATTTAAGCCAAACAGTCNGCATATTCGAAGGCTTTAAGAAGGGGTTGCCCAATGGTGCGATATACTGTGCAGACACATCTTTTGAGAAAAATGAATGCAGTATTACTTTGCACCCAGCTTTTTCTTCCCTTAGCAACCCCACGGGCAGTGCCCCTTTCATGATGCAGAAGGCTGACACCTCCTTTGGCCTGAGACGTTGGCTCCTAGTGCCGTCCTGGTGGTGTTGCACCAGCCACGCCGGGACCAGTCTGCTCTTAAAGCAGGCTGGTTGTTGCCCAGCTGCGTGCTCGCACTGTTCCCAGCTCCGTTAACCACCCGCTCTCCTCACGGTCAGATGTGTGGTAGAAGAGCCGCTGGAAGCCCTCCTCACCTAATCCGTAGGTGAGGTTTCCAGTGTCTATACACTGTGCCATGGGACGTGATGGCTCTTTCCAGTAAAGGTTTTTTACGTGCCTTCAACTGTTCTGTCCAACGAGAAACCGGTGTGCTATGCTGAGTACATTTCACTAAAGACAGGCTGAAAAATTTGGACCAAAATAATGAACGCTGAGCTTTTAGGTATTTGCTATTCATTCAAATCAGCTCTCCAAATCTAGGCATTTTAAAGGCAATAAGCAGAAAGGAGACCTGCTTCTTCACTGAACGAGTACCTGAGCTAAAATTTCCTTCTAAAGAAAGAAATGGTGGCTGTGACGATGAGAGACAGGGGTAGGGGTAATACAAAATACCGTACTGGTACAGAACGTAGAGCCCTGCCTGAAATACACGAGTGCCACTTACTTAGCAATGACTCAATGTCACATTGTGGCCTGATCAGCTTAAATTTTGGTCTGTTGGAATAACCTATAGCTCCCTCCTGACGGAAGAGATTTCTTAAAATAGAAAATCTTCTATGGGAACTCAGGCATCAGACTGCGCTTCGTAGTAGCTGCAGTGCCGGTCACACACCACCTCATGCTAGTTGCCATAGTTCGACTTTGTACAAGCGGGCGGCGCTGTGGCTACAGGCAAGGCATGAAGTCTGGCTGGGGAAGAAGCCTGGTCTGAAGGGAAGCCTCAAGGGTGGCCTTGCCGAGGCCGTAACTAGTGCCTGAGTTCTTTGGGGCAGGCCAGGAAGAGGGCTAGGCAAGAACATGGGTCTCCCCATTCCTGTAATATCTCATCTTCCTTCTCCTTTCTGCCTTCCAGACAATTCCTGGTCTTGGATTCCAAAATTTTGTAACTTAAAGGAGTTCAGAAAACGTCACCACAGGCAGTACGAGGAGGCGACTGGGAACATGGTGCACATCAAACAGAAGCTGTACCATAACGGGCACCCTAGCCCACGGCACCTCTGAGGAATGCCTGCCCCTCCAGAGACTGCAGTGAGGTTTTAAAAAGGACTTTGCTCTTCTTCCAGGGGAACAGCTACTAGTTTGCTCCTCTATGGAAGCCAGCCGAGGAGACAATTTTACTTACCCATCCTGTGTGTCCCTGTGGCACACCACGATGCACAACTAAGCCAGTCCTGGATGCTACGCAGCCAAGACATTGCACTGTGTTCCGCATTTTATTGTCAGACTTGTGTATATATGTAAAAAGCAGACAAAGAAAAACAAACGAAAAAGAGAAAAGAGATTTGCATTATACTTTCAACCCCCTTTTCCTGGCATTCACGGCTGTCCTGCACACCCAGCTACCCGACGGGGAATGTTGGCCAAGGGTATGGAGGTGGGACAACACGAAGAAGATGCGGAGTTTCTCATCCAAGAGCTCAAGTCCCCCATTTCTTTGGTCCTTTGGCTTGGTTTTGCTCTGCTCTGTTCTTTCCGTTGCCAGAACGGCTTGGCTGGTCACAGGTTTGGATGGGGACTGCTGCCAGCTGGTTGCGAAGGCACAGTGTCCCTTTTGCTTTGGTTCACGTTTTGGGGAGTTGCTGTGGGGGAAGGAAGTCCTGGGAATATATAACGGATTTGTTGTTTGCGTTGCTGTACCCTGAAACCTGCCTTAAGCAATTCGAGAAATCGTAGTGCCAGGGGAACAGTACGATAAGGTACCAGTCCGTCTAACGGGGCTGGTGCTGCCTGGTTGACGCCACTCCTACATCGGTGGTACCCTGCTGACGTCAGTGCTGTTATTCCTCACTAACGCTAGGGAGGAGTTGCTCCTGCTACGCGGGGAGAAGTGTGTTGAGTTGAACGGTGGTAGATCTGACTTGCACCCTGATCGTACCCCTCTGCTGCATAACCACCACCCGCCCCGTGCCGGGGAGGAAAGGAGCGGCTCTCCCCCTCTTCTCCGAGGGTGAGCCTGAGGCCCTGGTTGATACCACCCTAGAAACGCTGACAACGCAGTGAGAGGGTCCTGTTAACAGCCTCACTCTTCCTGCGCACGACCAGCCACCCATCTTCTGGTGTTCCCGCTCTGAGCTGAAACAGCACTTCAGCAGCAGGCTGGGCTTGGCTTGAGGGACACAGAGAGACGTGGGCCTGAAGCCAAACTCACCTACAGAGTCAAATGTCCCAATAATGGGCTGAATCAGAGTATGAGAATGCTCTAATGTGGTTTTGCCTTTACTTCCCGTCCCTCAAAGTGTTCAAGGCCAGGTTGGATGGGGCTTTGAGCAACCTAATCTAACGGTCTGTAAGGTCCCTTCCAACTCTAACCATTCCATGATTCCCCTGGTCACAGCTTAGGCATGGGTTTCAAGGTAGCTATCATCAAGTGTCTGAAACCAACCTCCACATCCAGACACCTCCTTCACTTCCAGTCAGAGTTGCCTGAAGGAGGTGATAAAGCCCGTGTGCACCTAGACAGCGCAGTGGTACCTGACTCCTGGAGCGGTCACGTTCTGCCGGGGGAGAGAAGCAAACTGCATTGCTTTGGCACTTGCTGGGCAGCGGTCCACAGCAGCCCTGCTGGCTGCGGTGGGATGAGAGAGGTATTTATTGAGAGGAATAAGGGAGGGAGACGCTAGCCCCAAGAATTTAAGGTGGTAGCCCTGAATCCAAATCATTTCTCCTTCATTGGTCCTTTTGTATTGAGTGGGCTTGTGCTTAAATGGGGAAAACATCCAGACCAAAAGGGTGATGAATATTATCAGAAACTGCTGTTTTCTTCTCTGGATTCCTTGACTCTGTCAGTGGCCTCCTATTGTTTGATCGCAATGTGCGTGAAGGGAAAAAGACACCGTGGCTCCCTGCTCTTTTCCTCCCTGCTTCAGCTTCTGCGTCTTAGTTTTTTTCCATTGTTTCCTACGCCCAGGAGCAGTTCAGTTATCCACATGCCCCCCAAAGCTGGCCAAGAGCCAAACATACCCGTTTCTCTGCCATTCCTACCTTTGCTATTCCCTAGTGCCTCTTGTCCTGGAGCCCCAGTTTCTGTCTGGGCTGAAACAATTGCCCGGTCTATACTTATGTCTGTCTGCTTGGCTGTCTGTCATTCGGGACCTCCTACGGTTGCAATGTCTGCAGCCACCCGTTAGTACCTAAAGAACGACTTTTCCTTAAGCAGCTCCTTCCCGAGACACGTGGCTTTGCAACCTCCCTCACTCTCTGAGCTTTCTGCGGTTGACCCTGTGGGCTCATCCTCCAGTGGCACAAGGTGCTCCCGTCAACGGAGCGTTACTCAGACTGTGCCAGGCGCGAGCTGGCCAAACAGCTCTTCTGTTTGCCCTTCGTGCCGTGGCACACCTAACCAACAGCGAAGAATAGGTACTGTATCCCAAAACAGGTTCATGTCACGGACACGTCTTCAGATGGGACACCATTTTGCAGGGGAGAAAATTCCATCGTGTTAAGGACAAATACTGAGTCTCTGGAACTAGTTAGGGGGCAAAAAAGCACTTTAAATCACAATCTTTCCACTTGGAGCCTCTCACAAGGGAGACTTAAGGCAGTGACCTAAACTCAGACCGAATTGAAACTCTGGTTCTGCTCTGCTCTAGCAACACCCCTGAGTTGAAATATCGTTAAATATGAGACTTACAACTGGAAAGAGTGAAGTGATGGCTCACACTGATTACATCTGATCCACACCAGAATTTCAGAACAATACGAGGCTCTGGAAGAGGGGAAAAAAAAAAAAAAAAATCCTACATGGAACATACTCCCATTGTTTAAGAACAGACTTTTTTTCAATCTGCTGTGTTTGCAGCTATGACCTTGCGAGCCTCTCTCTTGTTTACACTTAGTCAAAAAATACAACAAAAAATACTCTCAGTGCAATTAAATTCACTGGGAGAAATTCACTGGTCTTAAATCCCAGGAAACCAGAAATACCCTCAGAGAGCAAGGTTTGTCCCAGCACACACTGACCCAGTGGGATTAATCCTGGGGAACTGACCAGGTCTTTGAGTCTCATCCTTAATAAATAAGGGGCAAAGTTCCTTCCGGTGCAGTAAGGCCAGGTCCGATTCCTGACCCAAGAGAGCTGGTGCATCTTCTGTGCAGGGGTGATTTCCGACAGCCAGCTTAACAGAGACACAAGGTCACGTTCCTGGTGTGAGGTGCCTTTGAGTCTCGGAAGCTACTGTAGATGTGGGCCCTACACAACCCAGCTCCGAACGTGCCCGTTGCTGGGACTGGCTAACCTCACAGGCCAAGTACGGCTGCAGTGCCGAGAGCTCCCTGCGCAGGAGCAGCCCGGGTCCCGTGGGCCATCGACCCCGTGATGGGGTGCAAAAATGACTGGTGTGTCCAACAGCTGAGGGTCTGCCATGCCTCCTCTTTGGGGAACAAGATGACAAGCTCCCCCCCCCGCCTAGAGAAGCAGAAGGTGAAAGAGGCAGTTGTGTTTTGAGTATTGCAGAACCCCAGTGCCAGCACTGCATTTCCCCGAGCGGCACCCCCCTCTCTCTGCTTGACATCGGCACTCTTGTCCCTGTCCCGTCCCCTCCGCTGATTCTGCTCGAGGCGTGAGCCTTACCAACAATGTCTGGCTTCGTGGTCTCTTGTTCCTCTGTCCAAGTGAGGTTGCTACTCTTGCTCGCAGCTCAGTTGTCTGTAAAGTCTGCCGTGGCACCGTCTTCTTCTCCTGTGCATGTGCTCGTTTTGCTTTTGTCTGGTTGTGGGGGTGTTTTCTCCTCGTTTAATTGTCTGAGATGTACTAGTGTTGACTTGTTTGTTGTTCCCTTGCCTCTGATCCAGCCTTCATGCAAAAAAAACCCCGACAACAACAACAACAACAAACCCCCTCCAGATCAAAACAACAGTAACAACAATACCCAAAGCCAGCAACAACCCCAAAGAAAAAGGGTTCCCTTGGGAGAAAGTGACTTTGGCCTCAGGGAGGTGACACAACAAAGTCAGGGCTGGGCAAGACACTGGTCAGAACCTGGGCAAAAGATGGGGCTGCAAAGCTTATGGCTGGCAGCTGTGTCCGTAACGGCAGCTCCGTAGGGACAACGAGGTGGGAAGTGTGCACCATGTCTTGGCACTCATCCGCCAGATGCTTTGAGGGAGGTTTCTGGAGAATTAGAAGGTGGGGGGAATTTTGTGCCGCCTCAGGAGGGGCTATTTTTTAGAGCAGAGACAGAGCTTAAAACCGTATGTGCCAGTTCTCCAGAGCTGGGATCGGCACTGGAAACATTTGCCGGCGTTTTTGGTGTGAGGAGCCCAGGTTTGGCTGCCTGCACCCCAAAAGACTGCGTGCTGGTGGTTGGGATCCATTGCAAAGGAGAGGTATGGCAAGCCAGGTGGAGAAAAGCAGAGGCTTGTGAAAGCCGTGGTATCAACCGGTGGCTCCTTTTTAAATTCAAGCGGCCGCTTACCAGCACTGCTGAATAAACCCCTTGGCCCTCGGGGAGATCCCTGAAGGTAGCGTAAAGCTAAACCCATTCTATGCCAGCCTTTTTTCCATCCTTACCACCTTCTTTCTTCTCAGGAGATCCACACATTAAAAAGGAGACCTGTAAAGCTCATTGTCTTCTCCACTTTGCTTCCTATCTGGCATCTGGCGTTCGACCCCATTCAGTGGCTCACCACAGGATGTGCCTGGGGAAGGAAGAAGTGTCAGGAGGCCAAATTGACCGTAGGCGTAAGACGTGCCGCACCAGGGAGGGGCTAGCAGAGCTGCACATTGCTTCAGGAACAAGAGGAAAGGAAGAGCCCAAAGCCACCACTCGTGGGATTTTGGGTGTAGCCCAGAGTAAAGGCAGGTACTATGCCTGCCTTCTTTGGCCAGCTGCTCTGACACAATGAGAAGGACCCTTCCCCTTTGAGGAAGAGTTTGAGAAGGTGTCTCCTGTGATACCAGCCAGCCATCCACCGTGCCCTCTTAGCTCAGCTAGCCCTTCAGCCAGCCCAGCGACACATCAACGGTAGTATCTGAAAGCACCTATCGATAAACAGCGAAAGACCAGAAGAGAGCCCAGAATGCACGTCCCAGGCATTCGCAGCGTGGTGGGGTGGTTTTAGATACTCTCACTGCTACTCTCTACCTCATTTTCCAGTTGCACTCAGCTGGGAGAAGAGAATCCCTGATAAAAAGGGATACTAAAAAGAGCCACTAAGATGAGGAAGGGACTGGAGCATCTCTCCTGTGAGGAAAGGTTGAGAGAGCTGGGACTGTTCAGCCTAGAGAAGAGAAAGCTCAGAGGGATCAACGTACATAAATACCTGAAGGAAGGGCGCAAAGATGGAGCCAGGGTCCTTGCAGTGGTGCCCAGTGAGAGGACCAGAGGCAATGGGCACAAACTGAAACCCAGGAGGTTCTGCTTGAACATCAGGAAACACTTTTTCACTGTGAGGGTGACGGAGCACTGGGCCAGGGTGCCAGAGAAGTTGTGGAGTCTCCATCCTTGGAGACAGTCAAAAGCCACCTGGATGTGGTCTTGGGTAGTTGGCCGTGCTTGAGCAAGGGGGTTGGACCAGATGAACTCCAGAGGTCCCTTCCAACCTCAACCATTCTGTGACAAAAAAAATACCCCGCAAGCGGTGTCAGGTGAGCTGAAGCCCACTGGCTTTGCAAGAGACCAAGAGCTGATGCTTCAAGACCACAGCAGGCAGTGCAACCACAAACATCAGTAGCCTTTGCTTACCTTGGATAAGGCGAGCCCAGGCAGGTGAAAGCCCCGAGGGAGCCAGCTAGGGAAGTCTTGATCCAAGGTCATTCCCCAGCTCAGGAGAAGGCACATTGTGAAGGAAACACTTCACGTGTACTGGCTCCCCTGGAAAGGGAGGGCAATGTTGCCCCTTCACCTTCTCTTGGATGAAGGCTGGAGGCTTGCAGGTGATAAATGTCACAGGGACCCTCAGGTTGATTTCAAATTTCACTTTGAGACAGCTTCACAGCAGCAGTTTAACATTCAGCGTGGCACTGAGGAAGAGCGTGGGGGGGGGTCAACATGGAGGTAAGGAAGGCTTCTTCTGCATTCAGGGGGCTTTGAAGGTAGAAATAGCCGAGAGAAGCTCCCAGAGCCCCTCTGGATGTAAAAGAACAGAAGTACTTCTATTACTAGAGCGTACAGTACAAACAGAAAGACATTTGGATCAAATGCTTTGCAACCCGGATGCGCTGGTGAACCAGCTGTATGTTTCCGTGCCAGGCAACGGGGCGTAGAGTAGGGGACAGACCGTTGTCCCTCAGGCTGGGACACAGGACTGCCGGTTCTACCTTAGGATGGAGTGAAGATGAGACGCCCTCTTAGGCCAGCCGGGCTCACCGTGGTGCCCAGGAGAGCACAAAGCAGCAAGTGAACTTACGGAAGGGAAAAAAAAAAAAAAAAAAAAAAAAAGAAATTAAAAAAAAAAAAAAATGCCAGGCCTACAACCTCCACACATGTGGGCTGGTGGGGCAAAAGAGGAGGAGGCAGAGGAGTGGGACAATGCGGGCAGGTGTGAGGAGGAGCTGCTACAGTCAGCCCGGGCTGCCAGTTCGCTGCCTCCTGGCCAGGCTCTTGGGATACTGGTCCCGTTGCATGTGTGTGTGTGTCAGTGTGCATTTGTGTGTTTATACCCGTGTGTGTCATCACGTGTTCACTGCATGAAGCCCAGCCCTCTTCTTTAGCACCTCCCCTCCATTTGCCCTCATTTCTTTTCCAAGGGGGTTGCTAGTTTTAGTCCCCTCTTCAAGCGGAGCCCTGGGATTTCCACGGAGGATGGCTCAATCCTGCGAGGCACTACGCGCCCTCCGCTCACCCTGACTAAGGCAGGGGAAACCCTCGCAGGACGGAGCACACAGTTTAGGAAGATTTTTTTTTTTTGCGATAGCCCTCTGCAGTGAGAAGTCACAAACGAAACTTGGAGTGCTCTTTTCCCTGATTGCTAATCCTTCTTTTCTTTTTTCCCCCGCACTCAAACCAATTTTGCGTGCATCAGCCAGGAAGAGGGACAACACACGTTGATCCTGACAGAGAGAGAGAGATTAGACTCTGCTCAGAGTCTAATCGCAGAATAATCTCTACTGTGGTTGAAAAGCAATAATGGCTAATTTTTTTTTTATTAAATACACTTGCACAGGCAAACGTCACCGACAGTTTGTGGTCTCCGGCGGCCGTGCTGGGAGTCGTGGCGATGCGGTGCTGAAGCTGAGGGGAGCAGCTGAAGGCCGCAGAGAGCTTTGGGGGGTGGGGGAGGCAATAGAAAAAGCACACTGTGATTTTATTTGGGTCAATGAGTGAGTGTATTTCAGCCATTCCTTCCCTTTCAATAATATGTTTGTATAATAGATAACCGGTTCAGCTCCTGAAACTAAGCCCGTCCTTTGCTGTTTGTCAGTAAAATAGTTTTTTGCATGTTTTGCATCCGAGTGGTTTTTTTTCCAATGGACTGGTACCCCTGGGGCGAGGGGCCGGAGGCTTGCTCGGGGCACTGCGGACGAGCAGGTCGCCAGCGTACGGGCAGGGGTTGAAGAGAGGAGGAGGAGGAATGAACATGGCTTGCATGGTGCGGGTAAAGCTGCGCCCAGCCTTGCCCGAGGAAGGAGGGCTGTGCCGTTTCCCCCAGGTTATGTGACACCACAGGACGCTGTCCCAGATTTTAGCCTGCTTCTCGCCCGCTCACTGGGAACACAGGGAAGCTCTAAGGTCCAAAACCGATTTAAGAAGAAGATAAATATTTTACTGTTAAAACCGAATTCTGGGTGCAAGCTGCCTCCAGAGAGGAGCGTGGGTCTCTCTTGCCTGTTGCCTGCCACAGCAAGAAAGGCAGGGTGCGGGAAACCTCGGGCTGCGGCGCGGACAAGGAGAGGTGTGTGCTCATTTCCCATTCCAGCAGTACCGAAATCTGCCGCCACGACCCAGCCCTTTCACATTCTTCATTCTGCTCTTTTCTCTCCTGGAACAGGACCGCGCACACGCAAACAGAGCAAGTCTGACACCGAGAGGGACTTCAGCCTTTACGCACCAAGACGGCAACGCACGAGCTCTTCTACAAGTCTGGGCAAATCTGGGCGTATCTTACCCAGGCTTGGTGGAGACACTACGTGATCACAGAGCAGTAGTACAAAAACCCCAACATCCAAGCAAAGAAATCCCACAATAGGAATAAAACCACAGCAGGAGGAGAGAGAGGAAAAAAACCAGGCAGGCAGCAAGGCAGGGAGCTGTTGTCACGGCACTGGCATCTCAAATTATGTCTGGGGGTAAAAAATGGCCAGCAACAAAGACAGATGATCTGATTTCTGTTGAGGTGAGAAGAAGCAGAGATAGGGCAAGAGCTGGAGGACTGCCCGGGGACTTCTCTGAGCTACCCATGCGCTGCTCCCCTTTGAACATCTTATAAAAATAATAATGTCACGTAGCCTGGTAATGCTGCTAGAGCTTCATTGCAGGAGATCCCATATATCAGAAGATATCACCAAGATCTGGTAAGGCTGTGCTACCTCAAGGAATCAGGGCAAAGAGAAGGAAAACCAGCCAGCAAGGATACACTGTCCCAGGTCATTCAAAGCAAGAGCTGATCCATACCTGTTCTTCACCAGGCACCCAATCTCTGCTGTTGGTGCTTGGTCGGAAAAGCAGCCTGGTGGCACTTACTGAGTATCCAGTTGATTGATGTCCTTTGGTTCCTCTTCTACTGCAGCTCAGATGGGCAAACTTTGCCTTATCCCAGTGCCTGAGCAGTTGATGTCTGTGGGAGAGATGCTGGCCGACTCACAAGGTCCAGCAGAGTATCAGGAGTCTGTGAAAGCACTGACTCAAGGATGCACGTCATGAATGGCCTGGAGGTCGCAAGAGAAGCAGGGTGGAGAGGTAACCATTGGAGAAAGGCTTTTCTGTTATCATTTTTGGCTCGTGAAATTTTTGTGAGCCAGCTGACCTACAACTAGCCCTCAAACTGGATCCTAGCTCCTGGCTCCCCAAGCGATGCAGTTACACAGTTGTGTTGCCTCTCAAGATACCCCTGGACCATATCTGCATTATCTGCCAAAAAGCCGACACACAGCAGCTGGACTGTCCACACGTGCCCGTTTGCTGCTACAACAGGTTGGGCAAGGGTGACTAGTAATCCAGGGGTGACTAGTAATCCCTACTCTTGTTGCAGCCACACCGTCTTCCAGCTCTTCACCTGCAGATGGGTTTGCTACGTACAACATCTCCTCCGTTTGCTTCGGTTTCTTTTGTGGGGCTTTTGAGCTGCACTGGCACCAAAGGGCTGCGCGGGGCTGTAAGACGGGCCCAGGAGAGGAGAAACCCCTGGCAGGGGAAGGGCAGACCTGGCAGGTTGCACACCAGGTGAACACAGAGACAAGCCACCCGCAGAAATAGCAAACTCTGGCACGTTTTTGTCGGGATCCCTCCAACAGCTCCCCGTTACTTACACCCATGAGCCAACAGCACTCCGTCACCGCCTGCAGAAGACGGGCTGCCGTCCACCGGCAAAGAACCTGAACCTCCTGGAGCAGCAAGGCTTCCCAGGGCAGGCCAGTGACTTGCATTACAGGCTGGACAAATCAATCAGATTTGTCACTTTTAAAAAAAAATAAAAAAAAAAATAGGGAGAATAATAATTTGCAATAAAATGGAAAAAGCTACAGACAATGGATTATAAAAGAGTCTGAGTGTTTCTTCTCCATTCAAAACACAAACACAGGTTGGCAGAGAAATCCTTCCCGGGGAGATTCCCGTCTCCCGTAAGTCGGGACATGCACTGGTGAGAAAGTGTGCGGCGCTCGCATCCTTGTACTTGCACAACAGAACTTTCCTCCCAGTGTATCGCAGTCAAAAGTACGCACTTTAATGGATGGCAACTGAGAATAGATAGATGACCGCGTTATAAATCTGTCTCCCAGCCGCAATGTTGAAGCGCAGAGAAGGCGTTTCAGCTGGCAGTGGCGAAGATGGGGAGTGACGGATTGCTTTCTAATCCATCTGCTCTTAGATTCGCTCTCCAATACAAAACACTATTTTAATAAAGTGCTATTAGCTCATAACTCACTCCATGTCGCGGAGAGGAGAGAACCTCAGCCTGAGGTTGCCACCTTATATCCCTGCGCGGAGTGTTAACAAATAGCTACCTGGGTGCCACCTGCACAGGGACATCATTCATCCTGCGAGCTGACAGCAAACCAAACTTACTGATGAGGCTGGCAGAGGCGGCAGAGGCCCTGCATTTAAATCTTTGATGAGGCAGGAGTTGAACAACGACCAGCGGCCTTTTTTTTCCTCCTTTCCTGTTGCATTCCACATGAGCAGCAGCAGTGACAGCAACTGGCACAGCCAGTCAGTGGGCAGCAGGGCATGAAATCACCTCGCCGGTGGCTAGGAGCGACGTGCATAGCAAGAGGGACGAGGAATCTCTTTTCAAAGGCAGGAGTTGGAGAGCTGGTAGCAATAGTGCCTGGGACGCATCGAGAGAGCTGGCTTCATCAGTCCAACAGCCCACGGTACGCGATGTGAAGGAAGGAAGAGTAGCGTGCCAGTATGAGAGAACGGATGGAGGACTTTATCTCCTGTGGAAATAAAAAATGAAACGTCAACACCGAGAAAAGCAGCACTTTCCAAGCCCGACAGCTACAGTTGTTCCAGGTTGCGCCAAGACTGACCAGGTGCAGAACTGCAGACTGCGTCAGCTCCCCACGTTCCCAGCATTCCTCATGCCACTGGCCAGAACACAAGGACGTTGAGCTCCAACAATGGGATTATTTGGCTGGAACCTACCCCAAACCACTGCCAGGGAAGAACAAATGGCATCAGCTTGTGCAAGTGGACGTCCATCCCACTCTTTCAATGCAGTGGGAAGAGATGGAAACAACTAGGTTGGAAGCTTGGACCCAAGCAAAACAAGCTGTCCACACCACCTCTGCCAAGCCTTAACCGCCTTACCCGAGACATGCAGCACCTCAAGCCTCCTCAAGCCTCTTCAATCAGGCTCATCTCTGGCTTTTCTGCTCCACCTCCTCAGTTTTTCCCAGCCTAGGTGCCACCTCCCTCTCTTCTTCACAGGTGGGAAGCAAGACATCCATCATTCAGCACGAGTTTAAGAAATTACTGGGGTGGGCTGGGTGCAAAGAGTCCTCCTCCTGCTGCCAAGGCCAGCAATGATTGTGGGCTTTCAGGCATCAACTGGGATCTCTCAGAAGGGGACTGGGGGATGTGCCTGCTCTGCCCAGGGCCACAAGCTGCTCTGGAAAGGAGGATGAGAACTCACTGCGAATTTCAGAGGCGCAGATGCTGTCACAACCTGCCAGGCAGGGGTTGTGGAGGGGGATTGTCAACAGAGAGGAGAAAACAAGTGAGCCCTAAACCGCTCCACCCCTGGGACTGCAACTAGCAGCGGGGTTGCGCAAGAGCCTGCAACGCCCGGCTAACCAAGCCCGGAGAGCACAGACCCGCAAAGCTCCCACCAGCTGATGGCTCGAGGACTTTTGAGAGTGGAGGGAGGCTGAGACACACAGGCCACGTTCTGTAGATTAAAGAGCCCTGTTCCGAGGAGTCAATTCCGAGTACAGATACGTCTCTACTGACCCCTCCCAGACCTTTTAAAGGAAAATAAAGAACTAAATAATAAACTAAAGACTTCATTTAGTAGAGAGGGTATCATCTTCCCGGCTGCCCAAGAAGGGGAAAGAACTTTGCCCCTTGGGATACAAGCAGCACCAGCTACTGAGTCACACCAGAAACGCGAAGGCAGCCACGTGTTCGCAAAAGCGCCCGTCTGTCTGTCTTTAAGACAGACAGCCCTTTCCATCCGTATGAAGCCCATACAGCAAAGCTCGGCTAAGGACTGGTGGCATCCATCGTTAAGAGCGGTCGTTAAAGGCCCTTAAAAACTCACTGAATAGAACTTCTGTACTCGGGCAAGGCTGAGACCCCCACGGCCAAAGGCTTCTCCTGGCTAACTGCTCTCCCCAACCTGCAGTTCATCACCGCTGCACAGCGCAGGAGCAGGGCTCCTAGCCGCATCACAGGCGCCGCGCTCCCTCGCCTTCCGTGTAGGGACCTGGTGCGAGCTGAAGGAGGAATCGCAGGAACCGGCTGAGACAGCAACTGCTGTGCCTTTCACACGGCTTTACAGCAGGAGTCTCTTCCCAGCTGCGGGTATCGGCAAAAGCGCAGTCAGAGCGCGTAAGGCCAAGACGGCGTACCTTTCCCCTCTCCCCCAGCTCCTTTTGTGCTTCATGGGGACGACTGCGGAAGAGAGGAAAAATATTGAAGGTGTACATTACAGTTAGAGATTTTAATCACATAATATTAGACTGCTCCCTCACATAATCATTAGCAAGGGCTTTTTAGCAGAGAGTGGCTCTGCTTAGCTCCCCTCCATCTCCCGGGGCTTAACACAATTCTAGTAAAATCTTAATAGGAAGGGGAAAGCCTAGAATATCTAATCCTCCAGTAAATCAGTGGACTAAAGAACAACTACACCCAGGCTGAAGGGGAGGGGAAAAAAAAAAAAGGGCGTTCAAGTTTACATCAGTCATTCAGAATATAAAGCGTGCGGTTTCAGCATATAGTGGTTCCCCCCGTTCCTCTACAGGATGCTTCCCACAGCAACCTACCTTGCAGCAAGGAAGTTAGTGGGGCATGCGAGTCTGGGCACGCTCTACTGCTGCGGCACACCTGCCCTTAACAAGGGAGCAGCTTCTAAACCGCATCTTGAAATTCTCCCTTGGCAGGCAAGGGAAAAACATCAGAAAACTATTATGAGAGAAGATGGCAGCCCAAGACAGTGAAGGTTTGCAGCCTCAGGAGCTAGTTCTTTCCCGGTGTCTCACAAGGCTGCCTGTTGCCAGGAGCCTGGTGACCAGCCCCGTTCCGCTCCCACGCTCACAAGCTCTTGTCAGGGTGCATCTCGCAAAGCTCAGTCGCAACCACCAGTGAAACGGACACAGCAGAGATTGCTGTCAGTTCCTGTCGGAAGAGAACATCTCAGGAGGGCACTCAAGGGCACAGATTTAGGTCAGGCAAATGTGTTTGCATAGTGTCGTTACAGAAGGGGTCTGGGAGCAGAGCGCAGAGTTCAAATCCAGTTCAAACTCGGAAAAAGAAAAAATCCACCAAATTTTCTGACCTCTTATATGCACACAGACAGAACACGAATACCATCTGATCGAGACAGGCTTCTGTTCATGACTTGGCAATGGCACATTCCTCAGTTGTTCCAGAAATGCAGCAAAAGACTCACGCAGCAAGAGCAGCTGGATGGCAGCAGCCAGTAGCAAACAAGCCCCACTCCGATCTCTTTCTTCAGACCACGCTGGACACCCGTATGCCAGACAGACTTACTGAGCCTTGCCTGCTCACCTCCTTAAAGAGAGAGCTCATGTACTTGGGGGGAAAAAAAAAAACCCCAACATATCTAGGGCTGCTCCCAAAGTAGCTGTAGCAGCAAGTACCTGCCTGGAGAAAGCAAAGAATGCCTCCTCAGAACAAGCACACCGCAACGTGGGAAGCAGCGGTTCCTGCTGCAGCTCAGCAGTGTCTGAAGGGTTACCTAGCATCCTGAGCAGCACTTTCAAGACTGTGCTATAGAAGTGCCAGTTGTTGCGCTGCCGTTCAAATAACCTTTTGTGACCCAGGGAGCGTGTGCAGTTATTCTACAATGCTACACTAGAGGGGAATAAAACTCTCGGGCTTGGAACGCTTAGCGTTTCGGCACTGAGGAGTAGTGCTCCAGAGTTTGTAGTCCTTTGCAGCATACCACTGCAGGCTGGCTCTACGGCCATCCTCCAGGAGATTCAAGCCCAGAGAAGACAAAAGGCAGGAGCCAGGCACCAGCACGTGTAGCCACATCACAAGGAAAGCCCCAACCCACTGCACAGCTGTGACTTATCCTAAGCATTGACTCAAATTTAAGGGGATACAGCTGTGAACCACACCTAACACACCTCTGTAGCACAGTCTACCCCGAGCCTGTGAAGGAGTGACAACAAGAGAGCAAGGAGTGATGCCGTACAGACATGTGAGCAAGGAGGTATGTCATGGGCAGGATGTGGAAAAAAAGATGAGAAATACCTCTGCTGGAGCTTAAAGCCTACAAAGTTAAAAATACGGGAGTAGCAGGCTTGGACAGGCGCTGGGTTCCCAGAGGCCCATGTCACCAGGACACCCCAGAACAGTGTCAAATGGCTGGAAAGGATTTGGAGTTTGGGCCTCTCCAGCAGTACAGGCCATACAGACTAACACAGTCAATGGTATTTCAGCAAGGGGGTCCTTTAATATAGTTGCTTCTGCCTTATTTAAACCATATTTTTTTTCTGGTGCGCTTTAAAAACATGAAATCAAAGGCAGACTGAGGCGGTACCCCCTCCCTTGCACCAACGGACAAATTTCTCTCGACACATGATTCCATCAAACATTTGCCCAAAAGATCCTCCCAGCTGTCTCCCGTGCCCACTTCCCCACACATGGCTGGTCCGAAGCCTGCCGACTTCTCACACTGGTGTTCCTTTGGGGAAAGGCAGGAGTGGGCTGCTGCCAGCCCCTTTGCTTGCTTCAGCACCCTCTGTTTTCAGCCACTCCATCTTCTGTTTGTGTTGCTGCACAGCATCAGCTACCCGAGCATCGATCATGGCCTCTGTAAGAACGCCGTCCTCTGACGCGTAAGCCGCAGCCTGGAGAAGCAAAGCCAGAAGAGACACAAGTCAGTGATGGTAATTCCTAGGATCAGTAAAGATCTGAGACTGGTACCGCTCTTTTGTTTTCTTCTCCATGCACGTTTGCCCCCATGCTACCTAGCACAACATCCAGTCTTGTTCTAAGCCAGTGGTGGTACCCAGAGCAATCTGGTGTATTGCCATGGGAAAGGTTTTCCTTGATGCAGCTGTACCAGGGACTGAAATACATCAACTGCCTAAGTGCAGAGAAACATTCCCAGCCGCACTAAAGTCCTTATCTCGTAGCTACTAACAAGCACCTTTGACCACCTGCCTCCAGATTTTCTGGGAGGCAAGATCTTTGCATTCAGAAGAGACAAGGCCGCAGGTTCACAACGCTGAACATCGCCAGTAGGGTTAGGCTGCAGTCACACGTGGCTTGTTTAAATTTCCTCTCCTGCTTTAAGAGCGATGCACGTACGAAGCCAGTACGGTAAAGAGTAATAGGTGCATATGGTGATTGAATGACTCCATCCAAGACAATAGAAAATGTTGTAAACACTTAGGAGAACTAACATCAGTGCTAGGGCGAACACTGGCAACGTGGCAACTCTATAACGATGTCTAACATGCAGTCATCTTGCTTTCCTCACACGCTCTGCTAGGAATCTCCCCTGCATCACTTCTGCGCTGTGGCAGCTCCCACCCCATACTCCTCTGCCTGTGGGACCTTCCCTTTTCTCCCCCCTCCATTCATACCCCAGCTCTTGTCTCTCCAATTCTGCTTGGTAAATTAACACTTGGACCTGTTGCTACTTTGATAGGAGGTACAAATTTGATCGTAGCTCCTTGCAGAAAGGAACGGCTGACATCCTTGCCAAACAGCCCGTATTTCCAGTGGCAGCTTACGGGAAACAGGACCGCGTGCCATTTCTCTTCAGCTGCAGCAAAAGGATTGTCGCTTTTGTCCAAACACGCAGGACAGCTAGGACTTCACTGATGGACATTTTGCAGATGACAACACAAGCAGCCGTATCTTCCAAGGAAGGGAAGGATGCCAAGACTGTTAGCTGTACCCATCTCCAAGGTAACAAAGCAACTCCAAGCTACAGATTTCTAAATCTGGTTACTCCCTGTGCAGAAGCTCCTGCAAGCGACTCGGTACTGTGGTTCCCTGGACAGCTATGCTAGCCAGGGAGCTTGGCGCTCATCAGGGTGGGACTCCCTCCAGCTTCTCACATCCACGCTGCCTGCCCCAAACTTCTGTCCACGTCTCTCTCCTTCCACAGAGCCATCATCCACGTCACGGATTGTCACATGCCAACCCTTCTGTCTGCAGGGTGTTCCCCAAGACCCTAGTTAGGAATATAAACTTTGGCTTTCGTGGCAGGCTGAAGTGTGCTTCTAAGCTATTACGTACAGGCTCCATACACCATTAACAGTGCAAAACAGCAATTATACCAAGCAACGAGGTTTACTGCACAAGCACAGAAAGAAACCACAGCGTGATCATTCTATGCACCCACTGCCCGATGACGTGGACAGGAGAGAAGAGAAACCCCAGAGTAAGCTGTTGCACTGCTCAGTATCAGCCCAGTATTGACTAGCCCAGTACAGTCGATTACACCTGCCTATTAGATTACCACTACCCAACTGCGGGAGGAAGAGTTATTTCAAGAAATGGACAAAGGTTACCCACGTCACTTTTCAGCCGCCTCTAGCCTGCTTTCCAGCCCTTACTCGGTAGCCCTTGGTTAGATCACAAGAGGTCTCACTGCACAAACCACATGTAACCATAGCACTGGCAGGCACTGGTTTTTACCGCAAGAGGCATCAAAACGGATCCTTCCCTGAGCAAAACCTTTGTAATCCTTCCTTAAGGCAGAAGTGACAAGTTCGGCTAACGCTCATACTTCAAGTTAGGAGTAAAGACTGGCCACAGGGCAAGGAGTGCGGAAGAATAGAAGGTTTGCAAATAGAGAATTCACTTTGCATAAAAGCACTTCTCCTCTGTATTCAACAACAGAGCAGGAGGCACCCTGACCCCCATGAGGCAGTTACTCCCCCAAAGCGCAGAAGAGCGCTGCTTCCATAACCTGCCCGCTGCCACAATATTGACCCAACATGCATCACAACACGACCCGCCTTCTCTCAGCGCTGTAAAAGGAAAGGTGGAAAGGTTCTGTTCAGTTTTGGGTTTTTGGTTTTTTTTTTTTTGCAGGACATGACCAGGGACTTAAAGCTAAAAGGAGCCAGCAGCCTTTTGTCGATGCAGCCCTCCAGCCAGGAGGATTTGGCGTTTTAAAATGGAGTAAATGCTTTCCCAAGATGTGCGAACAGAGAGGATGTCTTCCCTTCCTCCCCACCGCTGCATAAACCATAAATTCGACTGTGGAAACTCCTGCAAAGCTGTGCAGTTCACGCTCTGTTGATTTTCTCAATGACTTTCTATTTATAGAAAGCCTCAGGCCCTAGCTGTCAAGAAAGCAAATGGGGGAAGCAGCTGTCCCTTCTGGGAGTAGCTTGCACACACACAAAAACGGTACTGAGCTTCATTTATATTCATACCTCTGCCTTCTGCATGGACAAATTTTAACCCGTTTTCTCCAGCGCAACTATTCATGTTTTATAACTCAAAACCCATTATGAAATAATCTGAAAACAAAGTATTTGGGGAGGAAGTAAAGGGATGAAGCACAGACGACAAGCCCAGCCTAGATGACCTAACGTTTCATTTCAGCCAAGAACCGTGGTTTATTTTAACTTGCCCAACTAATCTGTATCCTTTGAATCACATTTATAATGAAAGCAGCCTGCTCAAAAAACCCTAAAAATACAACTAGGCCCCTACCCCCCCTCTGCTTACTTATAATGTCCTTCCGCTCAGACCACTTACAGAAACATGAAATCCTTCCCATTGGGAAACATCAAATCCTCCCTTTGGTCAGGCAGACGATTTTTTTATTTTTTAAATACGAACAAGGTTCAGGGAGCAAAAAGGCATTTATGTCGGTGGCACAAAAGGCAAGAAAATGACAGGAAGCTCATCTCTATTGTTAACACTGGGACATAAAACTCCTGGGAATTCTCTTGAAGCGTTGCCAAAACAATTTTTCAGAGATTACGGCTTGGAATAGTGAAAGGTTGCTTTTTTGACATTTTATCTGAAGCATATCAGTGAGTCTAAGTATAGGGTGCAGAACTAGAAAGTCTCCACATTACTATAAACAGATCTGAAGGGAATTTTTAAGTGTGTAGATGCATCTAATCCATGCTATATTCATAAAGGATTAGATATGGGGAATGGAAAAGCACAAGGACAAAAGGGAATGCTCAGTCTTCTGCGGCAGAGATTAAAATGGATTTCTAGCACGCAGACTATTAGCTGTGCCAGACAGCAATATTTTTCCCAGTGCTAGAGGTTACACCCTCTGGTTTTCTGCATCTTATTTTTTTTGTTTGGTAAATTGAAGACAAACCGAGCCAGACTGAAACAACAGTGAACTAGAACTTCATGTAAATGACAGCCAATCAATTTCAAGCCCAGCTTATAGAGGAATTAAGCCTACAAAAGCTTCAGCTATCGCTCAGGTTTCTAGTTTAACTGAGATGTTTTTGTTAAAAGCAATATTGGCAGAGCACTCCAAAACCATCTTCGTGGGAAATGACTGTGAGGCCACGGGACAGCGGAGTGGCCGTATGCTGCCGTTCTAGGTTACTCTCTGCAAGAGCCGACAGCGATGATGGTTTCTCCTCCCACCGCTTCAGAACGTCACGTTTCCCCAAACCATCTCTGAGGTTCAGTTCTGGCCATGAGAGGTAGCCCCAGCCAAGCTAAGTAGAGCTGATGAGGATCCATCTCAAAACTCCATCAAGTCCACGATAATTATCTTCCTGTGCTCCCTGTCCACTTCCTCCGGCACTTCTGCAGATTCAGGAACGGAAGCAGGAGTACCCATGCAGATTCCTCACTGACTTTCCTAGCGCTACCTGTGCTTCATGGGTGATTTGATTAGGTTTCATCACATAGAGGTTAGGACGGGAATTGCAAGCAGCAAGGCTTCAGTCAGCTTGAGGTAGCAGGACAGATCAACGCCTCACCATAGACTGAGCCTGCCATTCCGGTCCCTCCGCCTGTGTCTCTGTTGTCCGGACACTGGTTGAAGTTTTGTTCTGCGACATGTCTACAGAGGTATAATGCACACAGACAGCAATGGTGCTAATGACTGGGAGGAATAAACTAATTAAGAAAATATATACACAAAGTTGAGGTGAATTAAGTGACAGGGATCTTGCAATTAAGCCTACACTTTGAGGATTAGCTCCAAGTCACATCAGGGCACTAGGCAAAATAGCTGGAAACAAAAGGCAAACAAAAGGCTCCCATCCAGCTCTGTGCTCCAGCATTCACAACCTGCAGTTTTCACTCGGGCTTTGTGCTGTAATCTTCCCCAGAACAGGTCAATTTAATTTATTTATTAAACAGGGACCTTAGGCGTATTGCATTTCAGCAGCTGTTGTGATGATCCTATCTAGAAAAGCGTTGGAAGCTTAAATGTCTCAAGACATAGCGTTTCAAGTCTGCTTTGAGGACTTCTAAAGAGCACTAGGCTCACGACATCTGCTGTTTACCGGCTCTGTAAGGTGTTACCAAGATCAGAAACAGAACTGTCAAAAGAGATACCTCGTTTTTCCCTTTTCTTGGCTCTTCCTGCCCTTCATCTTCTCAACTTGTACATCATCTCAAACTCTTCCTGCTTGTGTTTTTAACTCGACATAATGCTTTGGGTGGAGAGAGAGGAAGAAAAGCAACTGCAAGCAGGGAACTGAGTAGGCAGTCGAGACATTCACCTTAACTGGTCACAGAAGAGGCTCCCTAAATCCTCAGGTCAAGCCCCTTTGTAGCTTCCTTGCAGCTCCACACATCCAAGGCAGACAAAATCATACCTTGCAAACTGATTAAAATTCCAGTGTGCATTCGTAACGGTGCTGCTCCCATCAGGTTCTTTCCCACACCAGCCATCTTTGGCACGCAGCATCTTGAATGAGAAGTTCAGTCATACAGGAGTTCAAAAGACCAACAGTTCCAGAGTTAACAGTCCTATCGGTAGTACATAGCCACCTTGGAGCTGTTGCATCCAGCTGAGAAAAGTCTGATAAGCATTTTCTTGAGCCAGTTATGCGGGTTCATATAGCCCCTACCTACCCCGATCCACCTCCTCAGACGTGCCAGGACAACAGCGTAGCTATGCAGTTTAATTCTCTTGCCAAGTTATTTTTAGTTCTGATCAGCTCCCTGACCCAGTTCATAGTACAGCCACACAAAGAGGTGTACCAGCGCAAGGGAAAGGACAGCAGAAAGGCAGGAATACGAGGCAGGACTAACGCTGCCAGAAACGCTTGTCAAACTGCAGCCTCAATCCCTCCCGGATACGAGAGCGCGTTCTATCAGCTACAAACCTACCGACAACAAGTCGCCTGTTAGCGTTGACCCAGGCCCCAAAATGCCGATACCATTGGAGAGATCAACTTGGATTAAGAGTACTTAAAACACCTGTTTACGGAGAGGCTTCCACCTACAGCTACTCAAGTGCCATACCCTTAATACTTCACATCGGCAGGGGTTAACAAGTCTTGCCACAGTCAAAAGTCGGTGGGCCAAACCTGGCATAAAGGCAGCCCTCTGTAAAGCTCCAGTCAAGCTCCAGTCAGTTACAGCTCCAAATTCCTTGAGTCAGTGACTGAAAAAGAACCCTATGGTAGCATTTAGGATCAACAGCTCCGGCAGGCAGCTCCCAAGGCAGTGTTCAACACAGAAGTCTTAGCCCTTTTCAGATGCCTTCACAAACCCGCTGGTGGACCATGTCCATCCAGTCATCTCCTGAGGAAAGAAGTCCATGTGTCTAGCCACTAGCTGCAAAAAGCCTGTGCTATTTTAACACTGACCCACGATGCTTCCGTTCTTCATCAAGAAGGGATAAGATATGAAGTCCCTTGCTCCAGAGCACCAACAACTTTGATTTTGACACAGATGTTTTTTTGATGTAGAAGCTGCAAGACAATTCATATCTTTTTGCCCACCCTTCTCCTATATTTTTTTTTTTTTTTTTTTTAAGCCCTTTGCCTGTTTTTTGACATCAGAGAGACACACAACCTCCTGCTGCAATTTTACATAGAACCTTGTTAATGGTTCTGGGGCTCTGAGGTACATTTTAAAAAGCGATCAGGGCAACACCACTAAGGAATTAGTCACCTCCACCTTTCCCTTCCTTCAAGATCACTTAAAGGATAAATGATAAAAGCTGAGGTCATTCCCGGGGAGTAATGACAAGCTAGGAGATAAGGGTGATAAAAAGCAAAGCTGATAAAAAGCAGAGGATCACTTATCACAACTTTTTATTACAGGAAATGCCTGACAGCAAAGCCTTTCACGTACACGGGTAAGGGGGTTATTTTCTAAATAAAGAGAAATAAAGAAATTCTATGACAATTGGTGGTCTGCTTTCTCTCCCACATCACTGTCACTCAGTTTAAGACAAACACCCTAGGTCTTTATCCTGGGTTTCAAAATCAGAAGCCCACAAAAAGCACAGCTGTACTTGCAAAATGTGAAACTATGATCTACTGGCCCTGTGGCAGGCAGAACGGCCCAAGAGTCTGGTCTTTCCTCCAACCCAGCAGCTCTCCAGAATGGTGTCTAACTGGACACATGGTACTTGGACACCATGGCAGGCCCCCTAAAACCCATCAATACGCACCACCTCTCTTATGAATCTCAAATACTTGTCAAGCCTCTCGCTAAGCTTCTCGACGGAGCTGGTAACAGTACTAATCTGGTATGTTTTCAGGCAGAGAACAGAAACAAATTAAAAATAAGTAAATCTTTATATATATTTTGAGATGACAGCACACATTGTGGAATATGTTTCAATAATACAAAATTCACATAGTAAAATTAACCAGCTGTGTGCTAACATACAAAGAATAAAATGAGGACTAAGCCCTCAAATGGCTGCTTTGGACCTCAGCTCATGCCTACTGCAGTTAAACGGACTACAAAGGATAAATACTTTCTGTACCTCAAAGGGTAGAAAAACAGGAGTAGAAGGAAAGAAATGCACAAATTTTGCAAAGTGTTTGTAAACTGCTAAAATAAGCAAACAAACCTCCCTTTGTTTATACAACACCTGAAAGGAAGCTGACATCAGTAAGTTACATGACATGCAATTTGGAGCATACTCCTTAAATTGATATTCATAGGTTAGTTTATAAAAATACACACTCCAGTAAGAAACTGGCACCTGTGACAAAACAGGGTGAAAGTCTGATTTAAAAAAGTGCTTATGGTTGTTGAGTATGTGAACAATTGCACTCAAAGTGACTGCGTTTCTCATTTCTATGTAGGTACCACGCATGCAGAAGTACCTAGTCTTTCCAGCTCCATCTTCTAGTTAGTTTTGTTCCTTCAATTACTGATGTTGCACTAAAAATGTGTTTAGAACAAAGCAGGGCAGAAGGATGTTTTATTGTCCTAATGCTGTCATACCTATCGCCACATCAGGCATCTCCTCTGCGGAGCTTCTTGAGCTGGAAGATGAGTAACAGCCAGCATGATTTGACCATTCCTAATTCACCTGCTTTACTTAAATCCAGTAGGGCATTACTGATTATAAAAACTATTCCTATTTATGAGATGAAGAATTATACTGACATTCTGATACCCACCCTAGGGCTAGCAGCATTCTAGTACTACCGTACGGACACAACGAAACTTCCAGAAGTGAGATGAGATCTGAGACTCCAACATTGAACACTCAAACCTTTCAGGAAGGGAAAACGAACCAAGCAGCTGAGTGATGAAAGCCCTACTTACCTGCCATGCCACAGCAAGCTGAGAGATCTCTCGGCCGGACATGCCCTCTGTCAGCCTGGCAATCTCCGAGCACTTTTTCCCATAGTCAAACTGGGCCAGCTTCAATCGTCTAAAAAGCAGAAGAACAAGGTTCAGTTGACATGTAGCCACATGACAGGAGAGTGAGGGAGCCAGAGGTAGGCTTTGTAAAGAGCAACACTTACAATGAAATCAAAGATCAGATCGGATCAATCTCTGTAGAAAGATCCAGCCTGAGCACAGAAGCTGTTCTGGGCCCAGAAAGCCCGATTTTGTGGCACAAAGAAACGTGCGTACCTGGATTAAGACCAAAAAAAGTGCAAGACTGCACAGCACACAAGGAAACGAGTTACTGGGTCTGATTTGTCTCTGTTAAGCCAAGCAAAGACAAGTGCTTGGATACGAGGAGTTCCAACAGCATTCCTATTTGCATTATTGCCTCCAGTGCAGTAGCTGGCCCCCTAAATTTTAAGGGGGCAACAAACCATGGCATGAAATTCTGGGATGACACCTCATCCCTTAACAGGATAGCAAGAGGCATCTCTCCAACTCTCATCTGTACTACTTGTTTAAAATGGGTTTATAGATAGTGTGACAGAACACACAGAAAAGGAGATGAAGAAAAACCAGAAAAGAAAGAGAATCCTATAGGGTGGGAGAGTTCTGCAGGGATACTCACTGTTTACCCTCTGTGGCTGGCTTCAAGACATGCCTGTCAAAATACATTCTCACAAGCCGCTCCCGTTCCTCTAGCTGGGGCAGATCAAAGTTCACTATTTCATCTATTCGGTCGTTGATAGCCCAATCAAATTGCTCAGGCTGGTTGCTTGCTAAAACAAGCATAAACCTGGAGGTATGAAACAAGAGAGGAAAGACTGAAAAACCCATCAAAATAAAACTCAATGAACCAGTCTGAACATAGGGAACTGGCCAGTATCTAAGACATTTCATTACCTGATGTCTGAAGATTCCTTAGAAACAGCTTTGAACAGCATCTCAAACGACATACTAAAATGCAGTGCAGTTCAAGCTATTTAGAACCAAAATGCATTTAACTCAGTACTTAGCCTTCCAATACCAGCCTTCCCCAGCCTGCCACAGCAGCCTGATTTATCACTTACCCACAATCTCCCTTAAGTTAGGAATATCACAAACATTTAGCAAGAATACAACCTCCCAGAGACCTCTAAGTCTGAAACCTTGGAACAAGGCTGGACTAGATGGAGAGATGTTCTCTGGCACGTACCTATCTCCAGTTTAAATGCCAATTTGGGGAACTGACGTCAAGCTGCTAACTGCGCAGCACCCTAGAATCATCAGGGGCTGTCTTAGTCCTGCTCTAAAGGTATGAACGGCTGCAAAACTGAAAGCCAACAGCATTACTGAAACCTCAGCCAGCTCAACAAGCTGCAGAGCATTGAATGGACTCATCCTGGCCTAAAAATAAGGGGAGTGTACACTGCTGGGTCTGTGTATGGGAAGATCATTCTTCAGCAGCTGGTAAAGGATGACTTGTTTCCTCCAAGCAAACCTGACAACATATTCCTGCTACCAAGTCTAATGCGTGCAGAAACAGAGGCGTTCACAATGGGTATNGTTTTTTTTTTTTTTTTTTTTTTTTTTACTTTGTAGTGACGCTTCTTTCCCATGCCAATTCTACTTTAATGCTTTAATTGATGTTACCAGCTTAATAGTGCATTATAATTTGAAATGGGCTTCTAACCACAGCTATTGGAATATTGGCATTCTTGCAGTCTATTTAAATCGTAGTCTACAGGGGGCTGTGTTCTTTGCTGTCACTTCTGAAGATAACTTTGCCAACCCAAGGGCCACGCAGGCACGAAACTGTTCCTTTTCTACCAACACGGACTTCCCCCAAACCCCCGCAGAAACACAGCTTGGATAAAGGATGGACATGCAACCTGATATACAGGCCTTGCTCGTTTCTATCAAGAAAATTATACAAACGAGCAAGAGATGCAGTCAGTCAGCTACCCAGCAAGAAGATGCAGAAAGTTCTTTGGGAAGTCTAAGCCAGCAATTCACAATAGTTAGTTACGTTGGTGACAATTCACTGGTAAAGTAACAGTACTCCTCAGGGTCTCACCAAAACAGCTAGACTTACACGCGCTATTAGACTCATTCAAGTGAACTCCCATTCACGGATAAAAGACTCCTTATTGCCCAAAGCAGCAATAAGGCTGTTCAAAAGTAGAAAGCCGTGCATGAATCACAAGGACATGTTCAGTCTCCTAGAATGGCTCACAGTTCAAATTAGGGTTGAATTCAACATCCGACAAAGTGGCAGCCCAACTGTTTTGAGTGGAGGCACAGCACCCACCAGCACCAAACAAGCACACCCAGAGCTCTGCTAAGGCAATGTCACATCAGGGGAAAGAACCGTCCCCTTACCAGCCCCTGCCACTCACTGGCTTGCAGTGTAATTATAGATCTGGTCAAAAACATAACTTTGCCAGATCCACAGCAATGAGACATTACATGTCTGAAAAGGACTATTCCCTAGAAAAAGGGGGAACTATCTAAAGCTAAAGCATACGTGCTATTATTCTTAAAAGTTCTACAGTTCCATCTAAACATCTTTATCATCTTTGCACGTACAGGACAAAAGACATTTCTAGAGATCACTGAGGAGCTCAGGATATCTACAGTTTTCACCTTGGAAACTGTGTTTCTATCTTAAGCACGATTGCTCTGGGTCCTGCAGAACATATGTTTTTTGCCAATATATATCATATTTATTCTTGCAACCAGCAAGTACAACATTGTTTAAGAATAATTATACTCAACTCAGCATTTATAGAGAAATTCTATATCATTTCAGAAGAGACTCGCTATCCTCCAAGGATCTGGGAAGGTTCTTGCAGGCTCAATACCTTGTTTTCTAGCAGTCTACTCGTTTTGGAAGGCCACACCTTCCAAGGCACCTCACTGCGACAGAGAAGGGTACAGAGAAGCTACAAACAAGCAACCATCAGTTAGAGCTGCACTGATTTTAACAAGTTCAAGAGAGACCCCCGAGGACAGAAAATGCCCTGCTGTTGTCCTGAAACAACCACTTTCTAGAATGTTTATTTCAATGTCATGAGGTTACTCTAACAGGTTTTTCGCTACAACCTTACTAAGGGATAAATTCACCTTCCCACATACAGAGACAACTTTTCTTGTTGGCTCCATTTCTTTGTAAAAAGAGAAGTCTAGCAAGTAAGTGAAGTTCACACACACACACAAAAAATCAAACTAAAGACTATTTGAAAAAGGTCACCTCTCTTTAATAAGAGCATTTCCTGGCTATCATAATAAACTAAGTAGTGCTCTGCAGGAAGTTAACATTAATGTGGCAAAGCATGGAGGGACTGACAATGAAATTCACACACATGCACACGTCTGTCAAGCCAGCCCTGCAATCATCTGTCTTTAGCAAATCTATTAGCAGCCACGAAGGAAAAAGCTCTGGGATTCCTACATCGATGTGCAACGTTGCACACAGACATATCGAGCAGACAGCTCATGCAAGAGAAATGCGGTCAGATTTAATTCATTTGCCTCCAAGTTTCAAATCCACCCCCACTGCACACACATGCACAGCATGGAAAGAGGCCACCAAAGCACCGGAGAGGAACAGCAGCTCAAACAAGCACCAGCTGAAGCATTTTTGAAGAGATTATGAAACATCCAGCCAGTGTCAAACCCTGCATTCTCTTTTGTGATATTGATTTTCATGGGCCCAATATCGTCCTTGTTTAAACAATAGTAACTGATCAAGAAAGAATGTACTCGTTAAGACAATCAAGATCTTCAAATACCACCCCTGTTTCAGGAAAGAATTTCCCTACAGTGCTGGAAGGGAGCCAGCCAGTACGGATGACACCTGAAAGGGAACTGCTGGCCAGTACAGACGGAGGGGGAGTGCTGTCCTGAAAGGCAGTCCAAGGCCCGCTTTGCACATCTGCTAACGTGGGCCAAACACACACCCTTTTTACAAGCACCGACCTCTACCCCGTGTGCAGCCCTTCTGAGTTCTAATTTCCAGGTCCCAGGAAAAGATAAAGGAGCAGCAAGCTACATTCAGTATATAAACTGAAAAGGGGATATTCTATGCAGATTTCCACCCCCCCAAGTCCTTAGCAGCACAGATAATGTTTCCAACTCTCACTTGCACACCGCAAACCCTCTACAGACTATCCTCAATTCAGGGAAATATCAAGGGCTGTAAGGGCTGAAACTGGATACTTACTTGTTGCTGTGCTGCCCTGTTCTGTGCAGGAATGCATTTAAAGTTGCTCTGAGATCTTCACTGATTTTCTCCTGCAAAGATAAAATCCAAAGGAAGATCAATGGCTTGGAGACCTAAGACAGGTCACAGCCTTAAGCAGTGTTATTGACAAAGTGAGTTCTGCTATTGTCAAACATTTGCATTACAGCAAGAATCCAAAGCACTGTAATACTTTGAAAAAACAGGATCAATTTATATACCCAGAAAAAAGCTTAGGAATTAAAGCCTCCAGCAGAGAGATTAAATATTTCCCCAGTCATTCAATAATTCTCTTGATTTGAAACCTGAGGATCTAGCCATTGGCCCAGGTGGTCTTCCCTGCTGAACACTATTTTGGCTGGGAAGTCCAATAAGATACTTACAGGAAAATAAGCCACAGCAAAGAATTCCCTTACATCTTCAAAGTAATCTTCTAGGGATAGCTCTTTATATAGATCATTGGGGTTCAAGTAGCAGATCCAGATTCAATGTACAATATCGTGACTTACTTTGAAAACATAAATCATTTGTACAGGAGAAGATGCTAGCGTAGCTTTGCTAAGGTAGTGAAAAGCAGTTCTGTTATGAAAACCTCCCAAGATAAATATCTGTCAGGACAAAACCCAAACCCTGCAGGCTACCAGCTCTGCAGTGTGAACAATTTTCTCTTGTTTTCAAGATGTGCCTCTTTCTTTCCTACTGCCCAGTCACCTGCATCATCCAAAAAGATGATGTCACCCATCTTTTGCAGGGAGGAATTCTCAAGTCAGTCTTGAGATGCTCATTCCATTCAGCTGTAAGACCCTAATCTCTTGTCTCTGCATCATTTAATTAGGTGAGTGGTAAGGCACCTGCCAGTTTCAATCTTTGCCTGTGGAAGCTAATCAGGTTAAACAAGGCGGCTGCTGGCTGACTAATTCTGCAGCATACACAGATAACAGACAGAGAAAGTACTTACTGTTGCCCTCTTCCGCAGAAATGCATCTGCTTCATCCACAAATAGCAAGAGGCTGTAAAAGGAAAGCACTACACAGTAACAGGAGACAGGTAAGTGAGGCTCAAATGGCTTGAGGATTCTCCTGTCCCACTACCAGGCACCCCTAACTGTGACCAGCTGGAAGCCCGAAGGATTACACCAGCAAATTCATTTCTTAAGGCAACATTTCCCAGCTAAGCTACAGCAGCATTTCCACTGCATAAGCTTGGCCCATGCCAATAGTTAGCAAGAGGCATTAGCGTAAGACACCTTAGGCCATATATCTGACTCCAGGCCTCTGGAGTTTTGTTTCTCACTATTCAGAAGCAGACTGAGCAGAAGCAATTCTAGGGCACACGACTTTAAGCTCCTCCAGATTTTTAAATACAGCTGGGAGTTTTCATGGGCATGGTTTGGCAATAGGCTTGTATCTAGCAGCATTGGTCTGTTACTGCCAAGTTGGAACAGACCTTCGAAACCTAGACCTGGCTCCCCAGGTATTTGGGAGAGTGGTTATTGTAGCGTTCCCTCCTACTCAGAGAAATGTGTGAAAGACAGGTACACAAGTACACAAGAAATCGTGGTGGCAGTGGCATCTTCCTGCCATTTTTCTTCCTTATACTATTCTGAAAACCTGAAACCAGAGCCTTCCCCTGCAACTTGCTTTGTTATTTTGTTGAGTTTTTCCTTTCCAAACCACATTAGCAACAATATAGTGGTTTTACGACCTATAGAGAAGTGAATTAATAAAGTCAATGAATAATTCACAAAAATAAATTCACTTATAACCCAAGGGTAGTGCTCTTCCCAAGGGACAAAGCGTATAAAGATGTTTATCAATAACAGAACCAAGTCGCTAATAAAGCTGTCACAGCTTGTATTACCTTCTTGCCTAGGTTCAAAACTAGCTTTCTTTCAAGGGATTTCAGGGCCTATTAACATCTCTTAATCAACTCCAGTTTTTCTGAAGATATTCTCAGCTACAGTCTCTGCAGAGAAGCATCTTCCATCACAACAGCTTACAGCTAATAAAGCCAACACAACACTAACAGCTAGCATTGTTGGATATCCAGAATAAAATCTGCTTAAATACTTAAATGTTACTGAAGGTTTGACTATTGATGATATGGACACACGTAACCTTTGATCACAACTTTCAAAAGATGGCTATCTGAAGTTTATGAAGTTCAAATGCACAGGAGTTTTTATCAGGACAGAGAATAAACTCAGACCATGTGAAAGAGCATTCTTTAGTGGAAGCATCCAGCAGTATTCATCTACAGTTGAGTATCCTCATATCTCTTCCAATCTCTTTTTCTAAGCTCACTTAAATTCTTACACCTTTCCTTCTATAGCTCCTCAGCAAGAGTTTAAATCCTTAGGACATTTACTCTGCAAGTTTTGATTTTTTTTTTTTTTAAAGGGGAAATAGAAACATTTAGATGATGAATGTTGCAAGGATTAAAACAGACATCGCAAGATACTGTCCATCTAAAGCTATCAGAGAACACAAAAATCACCTGCTAGCCACATTTACAGAAGACCTGCAGTCAAAACAGCACAAAAACCCCCAAACTGACACCCACTGCGAGTTCCCTATTGAATTTTAATATCCCAGCTGGGCAAGCAACTACCTCTGAACTGCAAAAATCCATTTACACTAGTATGAACAAATTAACCACCACATACTCTTACAAAATCAGAGAGTCAATATTTAGCCTCAACGTGAATGCTTTTCTGCAGATAAAAGTTTGCTTTTAAAGGTGACTGAAAAAGCACAGCAGTTTGTGACTTTTTACACCTATCTAACGTCAATGCCTTTAGCTTGTCTCCTCCTTATCCTCTATTTCTTATAATTCGCTACTTCTCCTTGAGACTCAAAAGTAAACAAGAAGCCGGATCCAAACACTAACAGAGTCTAAAAACCGAGCAATTGTAACAGGGAACATAACATCCTGAGACTTTAAACACCTGGTTACACCTCCATTTGTGCTAAGTCTTCTAAGTACTGTCAGAAAACTCCGCACTCGAAGGCTGGGACACATGTCTCTCAAAGTGGGCCACGTCTCTCCACCTGCCTGGTGAGATCAGCAGAGAGTCAAGCTGTGACCTATCTGGAAAATCTGAAGCAAACCAGACAGGTTTGAGGGAGCAGAAAAGCAAAAGCTTTCAGCCTTTTAAGTATTACTAAGCTGCAAGAATTCATCCATTCTAGGAAAACTTTAGGAGATGTTGCGCTTGGCCAGTGTTACCTCATCCACGCAAGAGTATCATTTACTAACAAACAGAGATTAAGGGTCTGAACTACATCATTGCACTGGGTTTCTTTGAGCAAGAAACCAAATTCAGGACTCAGAGGAACCTTTACTTACCCTCTCCTACTGGTATTTGCCCAGTCAAAGAGTTTATGCATGGCAGTAACTCCTTCCCGCCCCATGGGGGCAACATCGCCACCTGTCATGATGGCATAATCCATGCCTGAGTGCACGGCTAATTTCTGGAAGGAAACAAAAACAGCGAGTTAAGCACTCTCTCTCACTGCAAGTCCATGGAAGATGAGGAGGGAAATAACAGTAGTTTAGTCCTGTCGGCATGCTTATTTGCAGAGGGTAAGCATGCTCTCAGAGATGAGAATACTACTTTAGTCACTTAGGGGCAGCTTTTAGCACTGCTCTGAACAGGAACGAGAGATGGAAGATTAGTCTTATGGTAATGCACGAAAGTTTAATGCTAGAAGGCACTGCTGAGAGTGCTTAGAGCTTCATCTTTAACTTGTGTATTGTTTATTTCTTCCACCGCTTTCTTCCTGCTCTAGTTTATGACTTCCTTCCTCTGTGCAGCAGGACAGGATTCTATTCTCTACTAGATGCTTAACTAATACAATATTTGTTTAAAAAAAAAATTAAATGCCTGGAATTAAATGGTCAGTGAACCCAATGAGTATTCAGACAAAAGAACACAATTTTCCCTTTATGTTTTAAGGCCTGCCACAACTCATTGGCTATTAAACGAAGGGTTTTGATGAAGCTCCTGGGGCATGCTGGAAATACCTCCCTTAAGCCTGCAGGTGAAAAAAAAAAATCCTCTCCGATTTTTTGCTAGGATAGAAAATGCAAGTTTATCCATAAAGCAAGTTTGACAGGACGTAGCCAACATTAACCAAGCACATCAGAAGAGCCTATGGCTTGCACTGATCAAAGTTTGCCTAGGCTGTCATGTTGCTGCAGGGCAGAATTCCAGCCTTGGCAAAGCCTCCCTCTACTTCAGCCCAACCAGGTCTACTGAGAGCTACCTAACACTGCAGTTAAGCTCCCAGCTTAAACCTGCTCTCCATCTCACTGCAACATCTCGGTGGTGAATTAACCCACAAATGCCTGTATCTGAAAGAACAGGCTTCACAAGGATTTGAAGCCAATGAACGGGAAGATCTCTTTCTCCTCTCCACTTCAGAAAGCAGTTCACAAAGCAGCCCCCAGTTGAGCCCTGCCATGGTGACAGACAGCAGGCTGAGTTAACATACCATTAACTGACCCAGATCTGGCTATCCAGTTCTGCTGAGTAAAGGAAAGTCATCTGAAGGTTAAAGTGACCAAGTCAACCCAAGAAGATCAGCAACAGCCCCAGTGAAACATGCTTAGCTGAATCCAACCAATTATCTGCTGTATAGCAGGAACCTGGGGAAAAAAAAAAAGCTTTCTTCTGCCCGTTAAAACCACGCAGTTCCTGCTACTAATGTTTAGTGTTTCGTATCAGTCCAAAGCTGGAAGCTTTGACAGTTGCATCTAAGTGTGTTTACATCTGTCTCAAGAATCCTGTCGTACAGCATGACTACTTACCACCACAGACCCATGTACGTCTTTGCCCTGCAGGAGTCAGAGAAGGCCACGACACTATGACACGTTGCCCTTTTGGAACAGCAATAATAGCTATCTGTACTGTCACTGACATTAACCCACGTGCAAAAGTCACAGCTCAGGGAGCAGTCAGCTTCCCGGCGTAGTATACTCTCCTCTCTAGAGCATACAGGTCTGAAGCGCTCAGCCCTTTCCTCACCCTTACATCCATCTTCCTTCCGACCCGCTCCAATCTTTTACAGTTACCGCCACCATCCCCTTGGAGTTCCTATGCTACCGGGGAAAAAGTGTTAAGAGATAACTTGTGGACTGTTTAATAAACTTCTTCCTCCACTGCCAATCACTTCTCTGGGCTCTTACACTTCTCCCTTCTCCTTATGCTGCTGTTGCCATTTCCTAGACCTGTTCCTCTCTACTGGCTTTAGAAATCCAAACTAGGTGGCATACTGTCAGAGCAGGCAGCAAAAACCTATTGGGATATGGGTTTAATGTACTGCTAGAGAAAAAAATTCAACTTGCATCAGCACATCAAATCTGTTAAACTGTATACGAAACTGTTAAACAAGTATATGAAACCTCCCATCTCGTGAACAAGCATTGAAGAGCAAGTTAAAAGTCAAATCCTGACTCAAATCAAATCAAAAACCATCCTGGTAGTACATATGCACAGTAAAGCCATGCCTATCTCTTCTCTGCTCTGGGATTAGTACGTGACAGCAGGAAAGATCCTATTTAGACAAGTGCATAAAATTAACAGAGGTGGAAACGAGACAGCAGACTGGTGTTGCGATTTCACAAGTCATAGCTGCCAAGTGCCTTTTCCAGATGGAAGGGCTCTTCTGCCCACGCTCAGCACTAGAATCCAAGCGACTGTACTAGAGTGGAAGCAGGCTGGATGCCCTTTCCTCCCTTCCCAGAGACAGGAGAACACAAAGTTTACGCAATACTACAGCAATAGATTTCAGACTAGAGAGGGTGCTTAGACCCTGAAGTTTTCACAGCACCCTGCAACGTGCAGGTTGTCAGAATCTTGGCAGGGTTTTACCTTGGCAAAGAGCGTCTTTCCAGTGCCAGGGGGACCGTACATAAGAATATTCCTGTATAGGCTTTTGTTCTTTTTTGTATTTCTTGTTGCTATGGCAATGTCTCTCACACGTGCTTCTAACTGTGGCTGCAAGAAAAGGGTTAAACTTAAGGAACAGAAAGTACCAAGAGACTTGCATCTATCATCTTCACGCATCAGTACCGGCAAGTAGTCAGCACTCCTACAGTCTCAAGCTTTCAAGCCTTAACTTCAGCTGCTTATTACTTCAGACCAGGGTCATTTCTGCTTCTATGTCATGATTTACTCAACTTAAACTTCTGTCCACCTGGCTACAGTTCTTTTATAAGCAAAAGCAGCAGTGCCAGAAGCAGTGCAGTAACTGCTACAAGAACTGGTAACACCTAAATATTCACTTCCTACTGGATGCCCTGGGAGGGATATGTCAAAACATAAGCAACTCTTCGCAGTACTAATTCTTTCACGTAAGTCATAAACATTCAAATTCATACTTACTGCTGCATTTGTAGAGATACTGGGAGAAAGCTAATCCTGCAGGAGCATTTTCTCTCAGCAGCCTCAAGAAGCACTTAAATTTGCCTGATATCCAGGAATCAAACTCAGCCAGTTAAGGACCATTCACAAGATGGGCAAACGCATATACACTTCTTCAGCTTTTTGGTCTGCAAGCAGACCTAGGGTCAGTAATCCTTTACAGATTAGATGGAACGAGCAGAATTCTGTATATTAAAATGCTAGCTACAAAGAAAAACTGCAGCAGGGCAGGGACTGAACTAAGACTTCCAACTGCTCTGCACAGAGGAAAAAAGGTTAACAGACTGCTTAATGCATGTCACACTGAACACAGGAGCTTATTTACGGTCTCAGTGCCCTCAGGGTGCTATGTCTCCAGGATTACTGGAATTACAGCTTTTGAAGCCAGTGTAAGGAAACAGCCTTTCTTATTTAGATTCCAAAGTCATCCTTCACATACCAAGATAGCAAAATAGAGTACTCACACTGAGAACAACTCCTTCAAGGGCATCCTGAGCCTTGCTGGTAAGACGCTTTCCAACCTAGACAGGACAAATTCAATTACTGACACGTAGAAATTAACCACAGTTTTGACAACTCACACGGACAAAAAAGTCATATAAGACGACAGTGAGCTCTGCACACCTGTGCTATCTCTTAATAGTGCATTTATTCACAGACCCACGGGCAGCTCCCTGCCTGACACAAGAGCTGCAAAAGGAGTTTTGCATCCTCATGGTTGAGTGCAACACAAAAACACTTAACTTTACCTTGACAGGATGCTTCAGTGCCTCCAGCACAGTAATGCGCGAGGTTTCTCTCACCAGGGAAGGTTTGCCCAAACGTGCTTCTACGAATCGCCCTGCTACTGCCGTGGCATTCTTAGCAGAGTAAACACCCACTGCCAACAGGGTTAGGCCTGCCACCTGCAAAGAAAAGGGGGAAGGATTAAGAAAAACACTTGGCAAGACAACACTATTGTGGGTAGCACGCCCTGTGGTGGGGAATTAAGATTCAGGACAAACGCTGACCAATAGGGGTTTATTTTTGGTAAGATGTTTTATCCCTGTTCCGACAGTCAAGCTCTCGTACTCCCTATTTTCAGGGCATCTAGCGCTCTCGCATCCTGCGGTGTGAAAAGCAGAGGAAGCACAAGTAATGCATACAGTCATGCATCCAGACGTATGTACTCTCTGCTCAAAACACGTGTGGCTTTTCAGACCTTTATCTAAGCAGACTATGTATTAAGACAAACAGCCATCAGGCTATAAACCTCCTATGAGAAAACAGTATCTCCCATAATGCTGAAGCTTTAGCTTCCAGTGTTACAAACAAAAGCACATTGGGAAAGTGGTGTGGTTTGGTTAGGTTTTTTTCCCCAGGTATTCTGTGCAGGCAGTTAAAAATAAGCCCACATCAGCCAAGTGCTGTCTGCCAGACTACCCCTCACCATGTAAGAAAACGTATGCTGAATTAAAGATGCCAAGACAAAAATCTGAACTGTGACTGCCACCAAGGCAGTACACAATAGGGAACAAACAAAAAGGACTAGCCAGGCTACACTTGCTAAAGTGAACAGTCATGCCAGACCCAATACAACAGGAAAAAGAGGTACTCAAGAGGAGCTTCAAAGCCAAAACCACCATGGGAATTACCATCACTGCATCGGAGACTGGTCTTTCAGAAACCGCAGAACATGAGACATTCCCATCAATTTGCCAGTGAAGTAGAAAGACTCCAGATTTCTCTGTGGTTTACGGTTGCTGCTCGGTTCAGCGCTACGTTGGCTCCTATTAAACCAAGAGCCCTGCAGGCAGCTTTTTCCACCACAGCTAGCTGTCAGAATAGACAAGGAGCTGCGCTGACAGTGCTAAAGACACTCCAGTTATTGTCCAGAATAACAATTTGGGATAGGATTTGAAAGCAAGACTTTACAGAAACCTTTAATGTGTATAGGATTGTTTCCTTCATTCTCAGAGACTGATAGCATTGATAACTTTTATAAAACTTTTCTTAAGGTGCACAAACACAAGCCTCCAGTTCCATCTGTTCGTACATATGCAAGTGAGTCAGTTGATGTACCGAAAGTCCTATTCACCTGAAAATACAAGGGAACAAGAGGCGTTACCTTTAAACTGAGAGGTGTTTGGGAAGAGGCCAGCTGTTCCACACAGTTCTGAGTGCGAGTAATCAGTTGTGTTCAGCTTACAGCTAGGTGCCAATAATTCACAAGCCCAGATAGACAAAAGAGCAAGCTGCAGCAATCGCTTCTAAAGCAAGCAGACTTTTACTACAAGCACAGAACAAGGTCAAAAGCCTCAAGGACAAGGATGGTATTGTTCAATAAACCATGAGACACCATCTGTTCAGTTTCTCTTTGCTTAAATGTGTAACATCACCTTTGCTTTGGACGGTAACATGAACAGTTCAGAACCGCAAGTTCTAAGATGCGGAGAATAAGACGACCTCCGCACCTGATTCATCTCAGTTTACAGACACTTTAGAACACAAGAGAGACTCCACCTTCTCAGCAGCCTTCCTCTAAAAACAAGGTACCCACAACAGACGATCTCATACACTCTTACACCAAGTGCTTTAACAACATCCAGTACAAAGCCAAGTTACAGGTTGATAACGTCAGATCCATCCAGGCAGAGTAAGTATTTCAGACTTTCGGACTTCACCGATGTTCATGTTACAAGACACAGAGAAATACAACTTTAAGACTGACAGCTATGTATCAAAACAGGAAAATTACTTCACTCTCACATTCACAGAAGAACCCAATTACTATGCCAACTCCACAAATCAGACTGATTACAGTGCTTATCTGTGTATCATGAAGTATCTAGCAAAGGAATGACTGATACGCAAAGCTAGTTCCACTAAAAAACCCCACAACAAACCCGAAAAACTCTGAGCAGAGCCTCTGGGGTTGCATGGATGGGGGGAGGTAGGAAAAGAGCAGCCCTTACAGTATGCAGGGAAAGCTGAAAATCCAGAGCTAATTTAGAGGAACCCTAAAATAACTGGCTAATTCTTACCTTATAGTCATTTTTCAAAGCAACAGAAAATATGACTTCCAGCTGTGTTATCTTCTCTCCAAAAATATACTTTTTTTTTTTTTTTTTTTTTTTTTTTTTTTTTTTTTTTTTTTTTTTTTAAACAAAATGTCCCAAATTCACAAGACAAGAGCTTGTCAGAAGCAAAAATGACCATAATGCAGGAAACTGGTATCTGGGTCAAAAGAATATGTGGCTAAAAAGCACCAAGCACTCATCTGCAAAAGGCTCTGAATACTGCCGGCATTCCAGGTACAGCCTACCGATTACAAAAGGATCCACTAAAAGCATGTCGTGTTCTCCCCAGTGCACTCAAACAAAGCGTCTTTTGTATCAGCCTGTGTGTATAAAACCGGAGGGTGGAGCAGATGGTGGTGACTTAAAGCAAAATGTCCATTCTAACAAGCCATGCTACTAAAAATATATTTTCACTGTAAAGTTTTGTTGTAAGTAGTACACGGAGAAACAACTTTATGTCCGTAAGAAGCCACTGCCATGCTCTTTTGTGCTGTGAAAAGATGTTGGTCCAGCTTTTAATCAACTTATTCAGCACACGTAACAGTTCTCTAAGTGGTCTCTATGCTACATCAAAATTAGATAGAAAGTTGTGAGATAAGCAGCAAAGTGAGTTTTAAATCATGTCCCGCAAGGTCTTGAAGTTCCAGAGAACAGGAGCGCTCCTTTCGAGATGAAAATGGAAGCCTCAGACTCCCTGATCCCTGAGAGCTGACAGCCTGCTATCCACCTGGGATGAGAGTAGCAGGCAAGTCCTTGGCAGCTAACTTGGTGGGAAGAAACTGCAGCTCAGAGACAGAATGCACGCAGAAGGGGAACACTGAAGAATTTCTCTGTGGCCTTAAAATCATGTACCTTAATATTATAATTTAAAAACAAACTTTCATGATGCATCTCTTACTATTTTTGGGGGGAATGTTCTCAGAAATTTTTACTATAAGGGGTACGTGATCAAAAAAAATTGAGACCACTGGTTTAGAGGGAACAAACCCCTTTTGTGTCCATCAGATCAACTATTACACATCTCCAGTATACTTTCCCTAATATTCATAAGAAGACATTTCCAGTTTGTAGTTTAACTGCAAACATACCAAAGACATTGCCGGGGGCGGGGAGGGAAACAGGGATTAGATCTCAGTTCCCAAAACCCACCACTGGCAAAGAAGTCATGTAACAGCAGCATTAGATGTTTCATAATGCTCTGNGGGGAGGGAAACAGGGATTAGATCTCAGTTCCCAAAACCCACCACTGGCAAAGAAGTCATGTAACAGCAGCATTAGATGTTTCATAATGCTCTGTTTACCTATAAACATTTATAGACGTTCATGCATCAAAATACAATGAACATCAATCATTAAAGAGCTGAATGAAAACTTGTCAGCTCAGAGCCTAGTCAAACAAAAACTGCATTCAAGATCTCAAAGAAAAAAAATCTGCAGTTAACTCTAACCGGCGATTAGATAAAAGCCCTACTCCCCCATGTACACAAGACAGCAAATTCTAGAACAATCTGTGGAAAAAATCGCCAATCTGTGAAAAAGACTCCTCTAGTTTTCTCACAGAATCTGCATCTATTACTTGTTATAGCTGGCAAACCTTCAGGCAACACGTTTGTAAAGGTGACGGTGCCTCCAAAGACAAGACAATTACATGCTGTTGATCAAAGCCAGTGAGAAACATTATCTATACAGAGAAGACAAGAATTAATTTGAATAAAAAACTGAAGCACAGTATCTCCTTAAATAAGGACTGCTGAGAGCACTAAGTGAGCAGCACATTCCCACCATGGTTTACAGTTTATAAACATACCACAGCAAGGAGTTAGTTTAGTACACATTTACAGACAGACTTTTCTGGAAGTTACCGATACACGTCACAATCTTACCGTGGCCGTAACTTTATCCCAGTCTGTTACAAAAGCACGGAATCCTTCCCCGAAGAGCATCCCAGCTGTCCTATGGTAAGCAAACAGCAAGGTAAGCAGGAGAAGAGAAAGAGATTTCAAAGACTTAATTCAAACAATTTACAAGACAACTTTATACTCTGTAATGACCTTCTTCAGAACCAGTCAAAGCTAATTGAGGGCTCACCTGGGAACTGAAACATGAACAAGCATGGCAAATACATTTACAATCTGATGTCTACACCTGATCTGGGATTAAATCCAGAAAAGCATTTGACATTAAGATGATATCAATTTCCTTAATACGTTATTGGTGCTGAACTGTAATAAAAGGTATTTAATTCTAAAGCTTTTTTAATGCAAAAATCTCAAAGGACCTAAAATTAACAAATTACAAATCTAAATGCCCCCCCCTTTGGAGATAGACTGCTTTATACTTTTATGGCATATGTTCAGAAACTGAGAGAACTCAAGAGTTTTCAGAGTAACTGAGTCTCGGCGAATAAGCCTTGAAGTAATTCGCTAGAAAAACTGTAAAATTCAAAGCTCTATAAATAGTCTCTCTGGTTCACATTCAGATGACAGTGTAGCAAGACAAGTGAAAGAGAGGATTCTCTTTAATATAATTCCTATTGTTCAGGGCATAAGAGTGTACAAACTAACTTTTTACATCCCTCAGAGCTTAGAGGAAGAAACAGCAAGGTTTCCTACATGATGGGAGAAATCTGCAAAAGCACCACGGCAACCCATGCCCTTCTCCTGGCTTGCACGTACTTGAGGGACTCTAACACTGTTTGGCGATGTTCAGCAGCTTTTAAGCGGATCTGCTCCCGAATGATGTCTGCGTTCTCCCGCTCAGCCTTGGCACGGGCTCGTGCCTCTGCCTCGACACGCAGCATTTCATTCTTATGCCGCAGCTCCATCTCTCGCTCCACGGTAGCTTAAAAAAATAAAAAAAGACAAAAGAGGACAATCTTTTGGGCTGGCTTAATCCCAGGTAGCAGGCAGGTGAGAGAGATGCATTGCTTCATCCTGGCTTCCCAACAGCTGTGTATGGTCCCATAGGAACAGACTTCAAGATCTTAATTCCCTCCCCCCAAAAGGCAGCCAACCAGGACAGTATTACAAAAGACAGCCAAGGAATTTTCCCTCTGTGCTCAGAGGGGTCACACACCAAGTAGGTGGCCTTCTCCAGATTGCACGCTGCAAGACAATAATCATCCCTCAGTTCTGAAAGTTCAGTACCAGAAAAATTACTCAGGGCAAACTTTAGTCAGAGACAAGCTAGACAATAAGCAATAAAGCAACAGAGAGGGAAAAACCACAGTCCGAGGCACTGCTGCTGCTCATCAACGTCGTTTCAGAGAGGCAGGGTGACACTCTATGGACAATGAAGGACAACCCTGGGCAAGTAACTACACAGTCTAACACACACTGCTTACAAGGAAGAGAAGCAAAACTGAGTTGCCTGTAAAATGGTGTCCTCAACAGGATTTTGGAAGCTCTGTTACCTTCAAGCACACAAAAATGCGACAGACACATTAAGATTTATGTGAATGGACAATGAATGCGAAACCTAAGAACAACCCAGGAGACGAGGACTTTATAGCCAGCATCCTCTATCTTCAGTGTCGCTGCAAAATATCCTGACTGGACCACCCAGCTACTTGATAGCTGAATGCCGGACAGGCTACTTTGACATACACAGCTTGGTGCCAATGAGTAGGTGGATACTACAGGAGTAAAATCACCCTCTCCTACAGGGTTTCACCATTGAGCTTTGTTACATCGTTGCTCCAATACTTCCCTCAAAGATACCGACAAACACTAAGAGTACACCAGAGGGCAGCAAGGAGCGGACAACATTGCTGTCCACGCCTGTGTAAGGAACAAACCAGCCTTCTGATCCCACTCGGTCATACACACATTGCCTGACATCTCTAAGACTTGTGTCCTAGTGGAGTCCCACTGGAGTTCTGCAAACTCAGCGATTCTGGCAATTCCACATCAATGAAAAGAAATAAAGCAAGTTTCAGACTAAAACATCACTATTCAGCTTTTATTTTCTACAGGAAACAGTGAAGAGCAACTAGGTGACACAAATCCAACTGATCCTCCCAGGAGCTACTTTGTTTCTGTGCCCTCCTCAAAATTGGTTCTAGATTGTACCAGTATAAAAATCACAATTTCGGCTGCTATATCAGGTGATGCTGATAGTTCTTTGGGAAATCTAAGTACCATAGACTTTTAGGAGTGCAGCCACTTCTAAAACTAATCTTGGAAGGAAATGACAATTCTAGCACTACTGGGATTTACCCATTACTTGCCAATATGACATTAACACACGACTCTAATGAAGCATCAACCAATATATGGACAAAGAGTCAGAAATCAGTACAGAGAACTCATCTGCCCACCCACTCTGTCACTCACTAAAGAAAAATTACTAGCTTACCACGCCTCATGGCCTCCTGCTTCTGTACAGATTCTTCCTGCTTCCTCAGATTCTCTTCATTAGCAAGTTGCTAGAAGCAGAGCGACAGCAGAAGACGCGTTACAGTCCTAAGAACTCGGTCAAGTAGGTATTTGTGCAAGCTTAAGTACTACAAATGCTTTCAAGAAGCTACTCCTTAGGTTGAAGCACATTCTTCCTCTCCCCATCTCCCAGATTCATACTCTTAACAATCCCATGCTCCCAGCCGCTTCGTCCTAATTCCTGACCTTTGATTTGCCTGGCCAGCACTGTTGATGCCAAGCAAATAGTCCAGATGAAAGCAAGGGTGCCTAGCATCAGCCACCTGGCCAGCAGGACAGGGCACAGTTCCACATCACCACTGTGACTTAAGAAAGTTCCCAGCTGGGTTAGAGGAAGAAGCTATCATACCTGCTGTCGCATCTGTTCATCATAGCGCTGCCTTGCCAATTTGTCCTGGTATTGGGCTCGCTTCAAAAAAAACAAGACCAAAGAATATTCAGAATATAAAAATTAGGCATTTAAGAGAGACCCTATTCCTGAGGGCAATGATGTTTGGAACATGCAGGGGGTGAAAAAACAAAACAAAGAAAATCCACACAAACCAAAAAATAATCCTGGGTATGAATATGAACAGGGCAAAGTTTGGGGCAAAATATCCTCAACCAGTACCAAAAACTCCTCTATGCTGAGAAACCTATATAGTCTGACTTCATTTTAAGGTACCACAGATATAAAACCAAAGAACAAGTGTTCTTTGGCATAGAAAATGAGACTTGCTTTACTGGGAAAAGCATGTTTTTCACATTCTAAAACACATTACCTGGACTGATGATTGGAAGCAATAGAACTGCCAAGATATGCTGCCTGTCAGATGAGCTCTGTTTCGGATTGATTTTCTCGTCCCTCATTAATTTCTCTTCGATTTTCCACTGCAACTGGCAATTAAACCCCTGTCATCTACACTCAACTGAAAGTGCTCTGAAAGCCCATATCCATCAGCAAGGAGGACCCTGCGCAAGGGATGGTGGTATTCTCTATTCCAAATACATGGAAGGAAGAACCGCTTGCACGTTATCTCCTCAACAACTGTAATGCATGGCACTTCAGAAGTAAATCATCATGAAGTTTTCTTTGACTTCAAATGACGCCCTGTCAACTGCAAGAGTTGGAGAGCTAACTCCGGAACAGAGCAGATGACTGTGAAGCCTGCTTCCCGAGCCAGCCCCGTTCAAAGTCCAAACTCTGATGGGATAAAAAGCAACATGTGCCAAATCAGCAGTTTTAGCTACCTTCCCAAGCTAGATAATCCATTAGAACTAATCAATCCCCTAATTTCCTGTGCTGTCAGAGTAAAAAGTCACCATATGTGAGCTATTAGCATAAAAGCTAGCTTACACCTCCCTGATTTCGGTATCATTGCCACTCCAGTAACTCATGCTAAAACACACCAGAAAGCGCCAACATTGCTCACAACACAGCCTCTGGTAACTGCTAGATTTGCATCGCTTCTCCTCTTAAAAGTACTTTTTCCTGTCTAAAAGATCAAACTTAGAAGAAACAGGGTTGCAGGCTACTTAAGACTGAAATCCAAATAACTTAAGAGACATTTCGTTGTCCAGGCTAACACAGAGACTCGATAAGCCAGTAGTCTTCAACCTTTTAACGCCACCAGCTGTTAGACACAAACAAGTGTATCTCAGCACATTCAACAGCACTTCCCTGAAAGTTCCTTCTGGAAAATTTCAAAGAGCACACAATAAGAGTAACTGCTACTACCGGTTCCTTTGGATGTTCAAGAGTTTGCTAACAAAAGTTCAAGAGGACAAAGCTGCACGTGACTACAAATCAAGTCCAACATTACAAAGCCAGGGAAGAAGATGGGCTCAGTCTGCGAATCGCCTCACATCCTGCCCCTGATCCCCCTTCCCCCACCCCCTCAAGGGGGCAATTCACGCATTGTTGCCTTTTCCATAAAGCAGGACACAAACAAGGTCTCCCAGCGCTTGGCTTTCCCCTCATTCCCTTACTGCTTGATGCTGTTTTGTTTCTTCACTGAGTGTTTTTCGTCTCTCTTCTGCTTGTACCCGTATCTGTTCATTCTTCAGTTGTTCTATGGCAGCTTCATACTCCTAATAAGAGAGAATCGTCACAAGTGAGCTCAATACGTCATCCGATAGAGAAACGCTAGTGACAATTATATTCCAAGAAATCCATCTGTAATCAGAGTGGTACCCTGCAAAGCTGGCTAGTGACACAAGAAAGCTAAAATATGATCATAAAATATGATTCTAAGAGTCTCATAATTAGCCATTTCAGGATTATATAGATTTCATTTAAAAAAAAAGTCTGTCCTCCACCCAAATACTTTACAGTTCCCTGCAGAAAACCCCTGTCACTCCCTAAAAATGGTGGTGATATTCTACGAGTTACAAAATCACTCGGGACATGCAAACAAAGCCATAAAAATATGTCTCAGAATATACCAAATCAGCTGCACTTCACCTTCCAGAATGACTTTTTTTTTAAAAAAAGGCGAATAACTATGATTTGGTGAAGCCGAACACTGACAAGCAAAACTTGGCACCCTCTGCAGATTGCCAGAAACTGAGACTTTGACTTACGCCCCCCCCAAACCTGGCAGTTGCCGGAGGCGGGCTGGCTGTACAACAAACGATGAATTCCAACACACCTTAAGTTTTGTTTGCTGTTCCAGCTGCAAGGTCTGCTCCTGCATCTGGGCAAGGCTGAGAGCATCTTTCGCATGGCCTGAAATTCAGCGGGAAGAGGTTATCGACAAGCACTAAGTTTTGGGGTTTTTTTCCACGAGTAAGAAAACGCTGGCTCTATTCCATCCAAGCCGGCGCTGGCTGCCTAGCGCGCAGCTCTGCAGCCCTACAGCCAACCCTCCCCGCCGAGAGACGCTCGGCGATCTCCTCAGCACACCCGTGACCCG
>VYXH01011573.1:333196-347566 GCA_013397275.1 Burhinus bistriatus | reverse complement strand
CTTTGCTCGGTTCCAGGGGATCCCGTCTCTGCTGGGGGGCCATAAACCAGGGAGCGGCATGGCAGGGCGGGCAGCTGCCTTCAGCGCTGCCACCTGGTCAGAGGGCGTCGAGTGGCAGATAACGGAATGAGGCCTTGTCCCCACGCCACACTTTGGTCACCCGCCACCTTACTCACCCGTCCCCTCCCTGCGTGACAGGGATCCTGGGGGGGGATCCCGGGGGATCTGATGAGGAGGGGCTTGTCTGGAGAGTGAGAGGGGTGACTGACACCCTCACTGTGGGGCGATGGGGAGGGATGAACACAGTGGCCAGCAAACCATAGGGTGTTTGCCCCCCCAGAGAGGCACGGGGGGAAGCTGAGGCACAGAGGGTGCAGGCAGCCCTGGTGGCAGGCAGTGTCTGGGCAGGCAGCAGAACCCACCTGTCTGGGCCAGCCCTGGCCACAGGGAGCAGAGGGGTCGAAGGTTTGTTGTGGAGGAAGCTATAAGTGGTAGGGTCCAACGTCTTCCCCGGATGTTCTCAACACCTATAAAATGTGATTCATGCTGATACACTCATCTGAAAAAAGGGAAATCATCCCTAAAAATGGGTGAAAGTTCACGGGCAGCAGCAGTGCCCGGACTTCGCTCACCAGCCCCAGGCCCCTCCTGCCCCACTCGGTGGAGGAGGACAAAAACATTTGGCTAATGAGTTACAGAGCGCAGTGGGTCCATCCCCAGGGCGGCCCTGCCATTGCTCACCACCATTCCCAATCAGGGATGGGAGATTTTGCAATCCGGGATGTTATTTCTGTGCAGTTGGAGTTTAAACTTTGCCACTCGGGTCAGGGCACTACAGAGGAGGAGGAGGTGGCCAGGCTCTGTGTTCACCCTGGTCCCCTGCGCACCGAGGGGGTTGAGAAGACAAGACGGATCTGTGGGAGTGGGATCTCACACAGGTATGTCTTGGCTGTCAGCACTCAACAGAGTCCCTCTGCCTGATGGTCCCACAGGGCCATGAGGGCCTGAGGATGGAGGACAGGGTGCAATAAAGCTCCTTGCCTGGGCTGGCCAGCCAAACATTATGGTGATGACAACTGTCCCCAAACCTGGCTTGAAGAACACTTGAATCAGTGCTTAATAGGTTGGGAAGGGCAGCTCGGTGATGGGTTGGGTGGAGTGGGTTGGGTGGTGGGTTGAGTGGTGGGTTGGGTCATTGGGTGGTGGATTGGTTGATCAATCAGACAGTTGACTGGTCAGTTGGTCAGTGGGTTGGTTATTTGGTCAGTCGGTCCGTTGGTCAACAGCATTGACCATTTGGTCTGTTTCTTGATTGGTTCATTGATTTAGCTGGTCAACTGGTTGGTCAGTTGGTCACTGGTTGGTGAGCTGGTCAGTTAGTTGGGTTGTCAGTCAGCTGATCGGCCAGTTGGGCAACTGGTCAGTTGGCCTGTTGGTTTTCTCTGAGTCCGGGGTCTTGAGCAGTGCCTGGGGTGGCAGTCACAGAGCTGGGCTGAGTCCTCTCCTCGGGCCAGCTGGTGGCAGTAGTCTCCTCCCACTCTGCTTGCCACCCAAAATTATTAACCTGATCTTCTGGAGCAGTCACACACATGGACTGGGCTGGACAGGGGTGCCGCCCCAGCCCTTGGGTCTGGGCGCTCATCCTGCTCCTGCACTTGGGGGACATGATGGGGCCGGGGCAGCGGGCTGCCTGCAGGAAGCCTCTGGCTCTGCAGTTCTCTTGGGGGAAAAATAGAGGATTTGGGAGTTTCAGCTGCTGGAAGGAGAGGGGGCACGGGGGCGGGCACTGCCGTGCCCCTGAGCCACTGCATGCCTGTGCTCTCCCTGCCCCGCATGTAGGGCTTTGCCACATGTGCCCACATGTGCTCACATACAGGTGCTGGCACATGTGTATGCGTGTGTTCACACACCCATGTCTGCGTGGGCACACACGCCACATCATGTCGTTGCATAGACACACAGCTTTGCACACACGTGTGCCAGCATGGCCATGTGCACACCCAGCCATGTGCACATCCACGTGGTTGCACAGTCATACATGTGCACATGCGTGTAGATACACCTCCCCATGGTCCCACACACGTGTGCCCATGCCCAAACATGCTCCCTGCTCCCTCTCACCAGCCCCATGCCCACTGCACAATTTGGGGTGTCCCTGGGGCCATGCAACTTGGAGAGTGGGGGAGGCAGGGGGACAATCACAGGGACTGGCTTATGGACCTCACTCTGCCACCTCACAGCCATGGCCTCTGGCGTGGTCAGCCTCAACAGCCTTGACCTGCTGGACCTCCTCTTTGACCGCCAGGATGGGATCCTCCGTGGTGTGGAGCTGGGGACGCCGCTGGGCACCTGGCGTGAGGATGGGGTGAGTCCCCTGGACTGAGGGGGCCCATCCCCACCTCATCCTTGGGTCTGGCAGGAAAGCCCTGTCCCCACGCCTTGCTCGGGAGCTGGGACCACCCCACAGCGCGGGCAGCTCCTGTGTGCACCCCAGGGTGACGGGCACCCCATGGTGACAGGCACCCATGTCCCTGCAGCGTGCCCAGGACAGTGAGGACTTCCTCAGCTCCATCCTGGGCTCTGGGGACTCGGCGTCAGATTCACCCAGCTGGTCCCCGGCTGCCAGCGACAGTGGGGTCTCCGAGGACCCCCCCTCTGACCAGCTCGATAGCCCCCCCAGGTGCTGTGATGGGGGTCCCAGCGAGGTCCTGTACCCTTACACCAACACCTGCCGAGCTCTGCCCCTGCCAGGGGGGGCCGGGGTCCCACACCCTGAGGTCTCCATCGACCTGGGTGAGCCACAAGGGAAAGACTGGGCAAAGGACCAGGCTGGGGACACTGGAGGCACTGGGGACGTCTGGGGACATTGCGGAGCTGAGGAGGGATGGGGGAGCTGGAGTCTCTCAGGGACAGAGAGGAAATTAGGGAGACTGGAGGGAACTGGGAAGACTGGGGAGAACTGGGAGGTCTGGAGGGGAACTGGGCGGAGTGGGGAGAGCTTGGGAACTGGGGAGAACTGGGCAGACTGGTGTTCGTGGGGGAGACTGGAAGACAAGGGAGGTTTGGTGGGACTCGGGGCACTGAGGTGGGCTGAGCAGCATGGGGTGTTCTGGGACAGGAGCAGAGGGACAGTTTGTGGAGAGAGAGTCCAGGGCCACTGGACTGGTGGGTGGCAGCAAGTCACTGTAGCTCTGGGGCCATGGCAGGGGTGAGGGTCCTGCCCTGGGGACACTGGGGACAGAGGGGGACCCAGGACTGCTGACAGCTTCTGCTCTCCCCTCACCCAGACATGTGGCACCCTGGCTTCTTCCTGGAGGAGAGCCAGGATCTGTCTGTGGTCTCCCCGCCTGCATCCTGCACCCTCACCGTCAAGGACCTGCTGCTCTCAGGCAGCTCAGATGCTGTAAGTCCCCGCCTCTGTGTCCCCATCCCTCCTTGTCCACAGCCTTGTCCCTTCCTGGACCATGACCCCATCCCCATCCCCATCCTCATCCCTGTCCTTTCTGGACTATGATCCCATCCTCACCCTGCAGCACAGTCCTATCCCCATCCTTGTCCCTTTGCCCATCCCTCCCTGTCCCTGTCCTTGTCTTCTTCCCTGGATCACGGTCGCTTCCCCTTTCCTTCCCATCCCTGACCCTTCCTGGACCATGATCCTCTCCCTATTTCTGTCCCCATCCCTCCCCATCCAGTCCCCACTCTTGTCCCCTTTCCCACACCATGATCCCATCCCTGTCCCTTCCTGGACCATGATCCCATGCTCATCCCCGCACCATGGTCCCTGGGGTCAGGCGCAGGGTGACGCTGTCACCCAGGGCCGTCACCCACCCGTGGCCCCGCAGCAGCCGCAGGTGCCTGGCTCCCTGCTGAGGCAGAGCCAGGGGCAGTTCCAGGAGCTGGTGCTGACGGAGGACGAGAAGAAGCTGCTGGTGAAGGAGGGGGTGTCCCTGCCCACGCAGCTGCCCCTCACCAAGGTGGGTCCTGGGGAGGGCGCAGAATTGGGGGGGCAGGTCCCAGCCCCAGTGGCTGTGACCCTTCCCCGGTCTCCCCCAGTATGAGGAGCGGGTGCTGAAGAAGATCCGGCGGAAGATCAGGAACAAGCAGTCAGCCCAGGAGAGCCGCAAGAAGAAGAAGGAGTATATCGATGGGCTGGAGAGCCGGTATGGCCCCCAAACCCCTGCTGCAGGCACGGCTAGCTGGTGATAGGCACACTGCTCCTTGCCAGTGTCCCCCCACTGTGTCATCCCCCCCCCAACTTCATCCCCCTCTCCCTGTCCCCCAGGATGTCAGCATGCACGGCCCAGAACCAGGAGCTGCAGAGGAAAGTCCTGCACCTGGAGAAACAGAACTCGTAGGTGTTCCTGGGGCAGGCTGGGGACAAGGCGGGGTAGGATGGAGCTGGGACTCCCCCCCCAGCCCTTCTGGCCACGGATGAGGGCAGGGCCCGCTGAATGGCTCCAGCCGCAGTGCGCCCAGCTGANGAGGGGCTTGGAGGTGCTAATGGGTTCTCGCTGTCCCTAGGTCCCTCCTGGAACAGCTGAAGAAGCTCCAGGCCCTCGTGGTACAGTCAAGCAACAAGGCAGCACAGACGGGAACCTGCATCGCGGTGTGTGGAGCCCCCAAACCCCCCCACGGCCTCATTGTTTCCAGGGAGGGAGGGAGGGACGTTTAGACCCACAGAGATGTGCTGGCAGGGGTGGATGGAAGGATGGACAGAGGGATGGACATGTCCTAAGGCAGAGGGATAGATGCTTCAAGGTTGGCTGGATGGAGGAAGGGAGGGATGGATGGATAGAGGTGCGCTGGCAGGGGCATATGCACAGGGAGGGATGGAGGGATGCAGTCCTTGTTCTGCCACCAGCCTTGTCCCTGGGAGCTGTGTCCCAGAACCTGGTCCCCGCTCCACCACTGCACACACTAACGTCCACCCTCTGCCCCCCCAGGTCCTGCTGCTCTCTTTCACACTCATCGTCTTCCCCTCCATCAGCCCCTTTGCCCCTAGCAAGGCTGAGGCGAATGGCGACTTTGGACCTGTGCGAGGTGAGGGCTGCACTGTGGCTGCGCCAGGAGCTGCAGGCACTGGAGCGGGCCCTGACCTTCCTTCGCACTCAGTTTTCTCCAGGTCCCTGCACAACGCGGCTGCCTCCCGCGTGGCTTACACACAGCCCCAAGCCGGGGACGAGAAGTCCCCAGAGCCGCTGTGGCCAGAGCACTTGGGCAAAGACCCTGAGACCCTGCACGAAGCCTTCAGCAGCCACGCATTCACCCCACGCCCAGAGAAAGTCATCCCTGGTAACAGCACGCAGCCACTTGCCTCAGAGAGGCTGAGCCACAGGGATGGGGATCAAGCTGATACCGTGTCTGGGGACGGCACCACACTGCGCCATGGCCTGGCATCGCTGGCTTGGACCAAGGCTGGCCACAGCAGGCCCACGGTGCTAGAGCCAGCTGAGGAGCTTTAAGCAGCACCCAGGGACCACGGGGGATGTAATGGGGTGGCTCAGCACCTCATCCCCTATGGGACGAGCCCTCAAGGTGGCCCCTCTAGGATCTGCCTCCAGGCATGGGCAGATGCTGGACCCACTTGGATTTGTTTGTATCTGTGATCTAGGAAGATGAGACCAGTTCCCATTGGCCTTACTGGGAGGGAGGGGGCTGCTCCTGGCTGCCGGGTGCAGCAGGAGTTGCAGAAGGGACAGTGTTGCTCAGGATGGGGACGAGGGGCCCTGGGCTGGTTGGCTATTGATATTGCAACTGGTTGGTTTTGTTCTCTTTTTTTAAGCTTTATTTTAATCTCTAAATAAAAGGTATTTTGGAAAAAAAATCCACCTGCTTTAGTTTCATATAGGGTGATCTACAGGGTTTCAAGGACCCTTGGGCCAGGGACACCTTCAGCCCAGCTGCCGTGAGGCAACAGGGTCCAACAGAGCTGGGACACATTGGCCAGTCCCAGCCTCAGGCTGCCCCGGGCACAGCAGGAGGCAGAGGGGAGGGCAGCGGGACTGGGGCACCATTGGCCCGGCCAGGATTTGGCCAGCACCAGTCCCATTCCTTCCCACCACCCAGCAACATCCCCCAGATCGCCAGCAGGCACAGGACCAGCTCTGCCGGCAGATCGCAGCGGCTCATCCCAACCACTGCCCAGCACCAGCTTCATTTGAGATGGCACCAGTTGCCCCTTGTGTCACTGCCCCAGTGCTGAGCACCCTCGTCCCTCTGCCCCCCTGAGGTCTGCTGGACCCCCCTAACCGTCTCCTCGCAGAGAAGGGATCAGATGCTCAGTCTGTCTCAAGCAGGCAATACCATCCTCGGGTCGGTGGGTGCAGCTGCCCTGACACAAGTGATTCAAGTGTATTTAATACTTACATAAAAAAAGGGACAATGTTTAAGGGTATAAAAAAAAAGTCGGTAGGAAAAGCGGCACAGACAAGTGTCTAGACAGACAGGGAACAGTCTGGGTCAGGTGAGGAGAGGCTCCACCTTCATCTTCTTCACCGTCGTTGGCCCCGTGTCCGGGCTGGAACACTCCTGCTTTAGACTGTCATGGCGTTCCACCTGCGTGGTCCCAAGGTCGGGGCACAGCCCGCCCATGCCATTGTGCTGGGAGAGGGGCTCCTCCTTCAGCAGCTTGCGAGCCCCGGGGTTAAATTTGAAGAGCTGTTCGGGCTTGGTGAGCTCAGCGCTTTCCACCACCACTGGCCCCGTCCACTCCGGGACCTCCAGCCCCAAGTGCTTCATCAGCTTCGTCATGACATCATCGACGTAGGCGTGGATGCGCAGGTCGGCCTGTCTGTCCTGGGGCAAGCAAGGGCAAGCACAGCGTTAGGGGACAAACACAGTCTGCCGGGACAAACGTCCCCTCCCAGGGAGCACGTGTGGACAGGGCCTGGGTGATGGCTCAGCTGCACGTGGGCTCCAGGGCTCCTGTCCCTGAGACATCATCCCCGGCAGAACACAACCTGACCCTGTCTGGCACCACTCCCCAACTATGCTGCGGGCTGAGAGGGCTCTGTCACGGTGTGGCAAAGCAGTCCCCACCTTGAAACACAGCCCAGAGATGGGGACATGGCTGCGAGCCCAGGGCACAGTGCAACAGTGACAAGAGAGCTCTAATGACATCCCTGAAACCCCCCAGCTCTGGTTATTCGAAAGACTTTGGACAATTAGAGCAACAAAACCAGGGCTGAACATGAACTGAACTCCTCTGCCCTGGGGCACGAGTTACGTGTGTGCAGTTATTTCATCGGACTATGATTCACAGGAGGATACGTCAGGCTTTGGGCTGAGTTTTTATTCCACTCTTAAGAATTACCTTCCATTTCTAGGTGTTTATGGGGAGTTGCAGGTTTAAATCCTCCAACGAGCGAAGCCCAGCCCCTTTGCTTACTAAGCGAGGCCACTCTCCTATCTGGCCGTCTGGGAGGGGACGGCGTGCGGGGACTAAACTGTGATGGGGCTGAACCAAGAGACATGAGGGGAAAGGAGCAGCACAGAGCACATTTTTCACTCAGAGGGTGGTGAGACCCTGGCCCAGGTTGCCCAGAGCAGCTGTGGCTGCCCCATCCCTGGAGGTGTTCAAGGCCAGGCTAGACGGGGCTTGGAGCACCCTGGTCTAATGGGAGGTGTTCCTGCCCATGGCAGGGGGGTGGGACTGGATGATCTTTAGGATCCCTTCCAACCCAAACCATTCTGTGATTCTATGATTCTATAAATTGCTCTGAGTGCAGAGCAGCCAGGATGTTCTCACTCACGTGTTTGGTTGCTTGTAGGTTGACTATGACCAGCTTCCCTCCTCTCTTCTTCGTGATCAGTGGGAGGTTGCCACTGGGTTTGATCTGCAGAGAGGTGCCCAGAGTGATGGAGAGATCAGCTTTCCTGCAGGGAGAAGACAAAACATCCAGGGCAGAGAAAAAGCCATGGCTGTTTGCAGGGTGCTTCTCCTACCCTGCTCCAGTGTGGACTCTCCAAGCTTCCCAGCCGGGAAGCAAAGCTGTGGCCGGAATTTGCAGTGGTTTCTCTCAGCCACTTTCTGGGGAGAGGGCTGGGCATTGCCATGCTGTGGGTAGAGCCTCAGGGCTGTGAGGCACAAAACATGACAAACAAAGCCGGGCAGGGTCAGCCCAAGGGCCGCAGTGGTGCGGGCAAAGGACAGGGAACCTGGGCAGCCTCCCAGGGCACCGCGAGCCGCAGGCATCAGCAGCTGCCACGGCATGAAGAGCCCAAGCCCAGTACCTGCAGGCTTCGTCTGCCAGCGTGAGGTCACGGTCAGGCAGGGAATCTTCCCAATCCAGAATGGTGTCTCTTAACTTCCCTCTAGAAAACACAGACGGGGTCCATGGTTTCCCCTGCCAGGCAGGAACAGGCAGCAGAGCTGCCCTGGGAGAGGGGACAGTGACCCACATCCTGTCCCACCCTCCCTGGCCCAGCACTGCAAAGGGACAGAGAGAGCCAAGACAAGCCGAGGGGACTCACCGGCAGGCGAGAGAAGGCACAGAATTCACCTGCATAAGGGATTTTGTGGCTGGTGCTGCAACGCCACCAAAGTCCCAGCTGTTTTGCTGTCCCAGTTCAGAGCTGGGATGCGTCTTTCACTCCCCAGGCTCAGAGCTGAGCCAGCAGAGCTCTGCCCCACAGCCCGGAGCCCCCAGCTCTGCTGTGCTGGCTCTGCAGCCGGCCTGGATGAGAAAAGCAGCTGGGCTGGGCCCGGTAAGCCTGGGTGAGGAAGCACAAGGGGCACGTGGAGCGTGTCTGGATGCCAGATCACCTCAGGGTACCTCCAGCTGCAGAACTGGAAACACTACGCTTCCCTACTGAAGGCAAGTAGCACCAGGGCAGCGCAGTGGCCGCATCCTGCTGGAGGGGAAGGGGCTCTCCAGAGCTGCCATCCCACAGCAGGGATTCTCCGGCACTAGGACATGCTCAGGTTATCGGACTCAGAAGACCCCCCCCAAGGAGGCTGCACGGCTGGGACTCCTTGGAGACGTGGGCGCTGGCCTCCTATCTGGGCTTTTGGAGATCTCCCCTACACCCTCTGCTTCTTCATCTGAGCTGGAGGGACTGTTGGCCCAGCCCTGCAAAGCCAAGTCTGCGCACCAGAGCCACTCACTCCAGTGAACGGGTCCCTGCCACCCCACGTCCCCTTGGGAGCCCCCACCCAGCATCCCAGCAGACGTACCTGCAGGCCCGCAGCCCTCGGGCTTTGGTGACGCTGCACAGCCTGCCTGTTGGCTTCAGCCCCATGCTGCCCACAACTGTGTCCCGCACGTACTGCCTGCAAGAGAAATGGTGCCATTCAAGGCCAAACACGCAGGGAGGTGGCACCTGCTGTGAAATGCTGCCCCCCCAACATGGCACACTTCACATCAGCCATGAGTAATGACTGGAGCACCTCAGTCCTTCATCGATCTCTGCCTGTGTCTCTAACCAGTCGCCGCTGACAACAGCCCCAGAGGTCTGCCACAAACCAGGGTGGAAAACCCAGCTCGTAGCAACCTCCTCTCCTCTCTCCAGCTGGCAGGCACAGACCCTGCTGCAGGCAGCCCTGCTGGCACATCCACCTTGCCACGAGGAGCAGGATTTGCCGAGGGCCTCCCAGGCAACGGAGAATTCCCAGAATGTTCATTTCCTACCATTTGACAGGGTTTAGGATTCAGAAGGACAGGTCTGTCATGACCCCATGCACACTGCACTAGAGACCTGCCAGGCAGAGAGCCCTATGGCCTGTGCAGGGCTTCCACCATTCCCCAGGGACAGCAACAAAGCCCCCACCCCGCTGATGCCCTCCCCAGCCTCAGGGCTCACGTACTTGCCACATTTCACGCACTCTTCCACAAACATGTTCCCGTGGAGCTCAGCCAACTTGTCCCTGCAGAAGAAAACAGCAGAGATGAGCTGGGGAAGGGTGGAGAGCCCTGGGGGAAGGGGGAGAGCTGCCCAAAACTCCCCTCCTCACCAGGGGCCCCGAATCTCCCTGCTGGATCAGACCTCCCAAGTGACGTGGGGTGGCAGGGACCCTCTGCTATGGCCTGGGGACAGTGCGTCAGCACAGGGGCAGCACTGAGAGGAATTATACTTGGTATTGCCAAATACGGCTGCATCAGAGCAAGGCACCAGTGCCAGGCAGGCTCTGGGGGCACTGGGTGCCACAAAACGACCTAGCCTTGCTGCAGGGAAGCAGCTGGTCCAGCAGAGAAGACCGTTGGTCCAGCCACCGAGTGTTGGTGGCCATCACATGCAGGGCAAGCAGGAGCTGGCAAAACTATGGCACATTGAGCACTGTTTTGTGCATTTAACACAAGAAATACTGTTCAAAGAGAGTTTGGGCAGAGCTGTCCCTCTCACGGGGCAGGGGAGACCCAGAGGACACGTTCAGATCCTGGCGAGAGGCCTTCTGTGCCACCGTTGTTTCATCCCCATTGCAAAAACACTATGCTACGGCCACCACAATTGGGACTAAGGGGAGGGACAGCATGTCCTGGCTTTTTAATTTTAAATGCTTCCATCCCCAGCACCAATTCTAACCCGTGTTCTGACCCAGCCTCAAATCTCTGTGCCCAGTAGTAACTTGGATCTTTGCTTTTCTCAGCACTCAGTGTTTCTCTCTGTCCTTGCACAGTTCCAGCCCTTTGCCACTTGTTTTGATTAAAACTCCCATCGAGCTCAGCGCCAACCTCAAAGCGCAGAAGCTAGAGGAAAACAAGGCCACATTCCCCCTATATTCCTATAAGCCCCACAGTGACTGGGAACCTCCTACAGGGCAGATGGAGACAGGACTGACTTGATTTCCCCCATTTTGGCCCCAGTTCAGCAGCGCTTACTTAAGCATATGCTTTGCTTGGGCGGAAGAGCTGTGCTAAACCAGAGTCAGAGCCAGTGGCACTAGGCTGCAGGGAGCACAGCCAAGTTCTGGTCATTATTTCCCATTCTTTTTCCCATGGTTGTTTAGTTTCTAAAGGCAAATGCAGTGCTAGGAGCAGGAACTAGGACTCAGGGCTTTTCATAATAGGAAATACCCCCTGGAGGCAGCTCTCTGCTCAGCCTGTGATGGCTGAAGACATTTGTGAGACGCATCTTCTCCGAGGTCCCATTCATGCTCCTCGTTCTCATCCCAATTCCCTTCATTTTATTTTCTTACTTGAATTCAGCTGCTCTCCTCTTTCCTTTCCAGGCAGCTCCAAGCCGTTTGCCTCACAAGACAATTGCTCACTGGTCTTAAGTGCTGGAAATGGGTTTTATAACAGGCTGAAGTTTCTTGAAGGGAAAAGAGCCTGTTGCCGCAAGTGCTAATGGAAAGGCAGGGTCCTTTGAGGACATCTTTGACATGGCCACCGCGCTGCTAAATGCGCTTCAGTCCCCACCCACACAGGCAGCAGAGATCTTGTACCCTCGGCTCCCACACGTCACAGCTCCCCACAGAGGGAACACAGCTACACAGGATCCCTGACCTCATTGCAGTGGGCAAGGAAATCGGAGAACAGCCAGTAAGTCAGACCAGTTTCAGCTGCAGTACTCTCTCCCTCTCGCCACCCTTGCAGTTTCACAAATTTATTGAGGTAAAGTACTTTTCAAGGTATCTTGGGCCCAGACGTGCTTTTATCACTGGGGCAGTACCGCCTTTATTTCCTCTCAAGAAATTCAATTTAAACAAACTAAAACAGCACAAGATCCAGTGCTCGGAGACAGCTCTAGCAACGCTAGTAAAACAGGGTGGCATGTGTCTCTGCGAGCAGCAGGAACGGTTTCAGATGCTCTTGTCCTCCCTCCCATCCCTTCACCCCTCTGGACGGGTACAGACGCAGTGGAAGGGACTGTGTGCCCTGAGTGTGGCTCTGAGCACAGTTCCCAAGAGCAGGTGCCCTACTTGAAGCTGACGTCTCACTCCCTGGGCCATGAGCCCCCAGGCAGCAGCGCAGCCAGGCTGCTCATAGCGGCACCATCAGCTACAGTCACTCAGCTTAACGGGTGGTAACACGCAACGGGTCCAACACCATGACCTGTTCATTCTACTTGTGAACGAACGGCTTCTGGGTGCACTTCTAGCGAGCATCAGCTGAGGCTGGCTTCATTTCATCACCCTCTGAATTATTACCATAACCTCTCTGCTCTAAAGTCAAGCTGGTTTACATACCCCTTCCCACACCAGCACATCCCAGTTTCCACTCCCAATATCAGTGGGCAGACAGCTTCGAAGCCAGACTTGGAAATCAAGCCCCAGCATCAAACGCTTGCATGCAAGGCTGCATTAATCGGGAAGCAAGAACAGCCACGTGGCAGCAGCTGGGAAAGGCACGAGGGACCCAGGGACAGGGCAGGAGAGGCAGTACCGTGGGAATCCTGAACGCACGTGAAGGCCGTCCACATTCTGGCTGACCAGGAATTTCAGGATGCCGACTCTCTGCAGCCCCAGCAGCGCCATGTGAGTCTTGGAGGGTCTGGCATTCTCAAAGGTGGTGTCGAATTTTGGGGAGAGCCCCTTCTCTTCCATAGTCCAGACACCATTGGGTCCCCTGCAGCAACGGGGACAGAAAGAGCGAGAATTGAGAGCTCAGGCTCTAAGATGACAGTTGTAAATGCACCACAAGCCCTATCAATGGAGGATGAGCAAGGCCCTGCTAAACAAAGGTCATGGACCACCAGCGATTTTTGTCATTGATACAAGCAGAGCGCACATAGGGCTTCTGCGGGTATGGCTTAATGTCAAACGGGTGTGCAAGAGGGAAAGGGTGTTTTCAGCTGGATCCAGGACCAGACAGGAGGGATGGAGTAGGTCTGGCTGGTGTAGCAGGAAGCACAGTCCAGAGCTTTACAAGATGTGAGATGGACTCGGAGGATCTGCCATCCTCCCAACCCCTTGCCTGCTGCCCACTGGCCTTACCTGAAGTCGGGAATCCCCGAAGCAGTGCTGATTCCAGCCCCCGTGTGAAACACCACATTGGAGGAACTCCTGATCAAATCCGCCAGCTCCCGCACCTTCCTCTCCAGTTCCTCCGGCGGGTCAAAAATCTGAGAAGAGACAAACCACCACGGGAACGGAGAGATGCAGGGATGGATCCCACACACCTCCCAGCACAAAGACCCAGTAAACCACAAATCTGTCTTATCCATGAAAGGGAAGATTTCACATTCCTTAATGACAAAAGCGTTTAATCAGCGGGAAACAGTGTTGTATAAACCATCTCCATGCAGGGTAAGGGCGAAAAACACCTAACACAGACAAGGGTATTTATTGCTGTCACTGACAGGCAGCTGATACCCTGAGAAGTGGCTGGGATCCAGGGCACCACCGGGCAGCAGGAGGACAGGAGCAAAGCTGGTGCCACCCCACGTGTGCTCAACTCCAGCTGTCACCGGCACAGCCACCGGCTCTGTGGGCAGGACAGGGCTGAGGGACAGCAAGCTGCGCGGGAAGCCGTGGAGGTGGGGAACATGGGGACGCCATGGCTGGACGGGACCGTGTGCCCACCCCGCTTTCTGGCATAGGCACAGGATTTTATTTCTGTGAGACGCTTCTCTAGCCAGGTCTCCCGGGGACAGGGACTGAGGAGAGGCTCCCGCATGTCCCTGTCCCCTCACCTGCCCCAGGCTCAGAACAGGCCCCTGTGTGTCCCTGTGCCCTCATCCCAAAACCTGTTTTAAGCTTCCCAAGTATGGCTGGTGGGGGGGGACGGACTGGGATCACCCCGGCAGTGCTCAGCACAGGCCCCTCACACCCACTCCCTGGGGATCCCCGCTGGGGATCAAAGGGTCCCCATACAGCTGGGAGCCCCTGTTTGGGGGGACACAAAACCGGGGGATAGTGCTGGGCTGGGACAACGACAAGGAGGGAGCCATGGGGCAGGAGGGTCAAGGAGGGAGCCACGGAGTGGGGGAGACAAGGAGGAAGCCTTGGAGTAGGGGGACCATGGAGGGAGACATAGGGCTGGGGGGACACGGAGGGAGCCGTAGGGCTGGGCTGAGGGACACAAAGGGGTCCATGGGGCTGGGTTCTCCACGGGAGACACCCACGGGGGCCGAGAGCCCGGTTACCATGGAAACCCGCCAGGCCGCAGCAGGCCCCGGGTGGGGCCGGGACCCNAGTAGGTGCTGGCAAGGGCAGGGGGTGCCCTGGAAGGGCGGGGGGTGCCCTGGAAGGGCTGAGGGTGTCAGCAAGGGTAGGGGGTGCCAGGGAAGGGCAGGAGGTGCCGGCTCGTCAGGGCCCAGCCATGCCTCACACAACCTGCAGCCCCAGACTCCCGAGAGGGCCATGGAACCTGACCTTGCTGCCTTCAGAGCCTCCCCCCCTCAGCTGCCCCTCTAGACCTGGCCCTGCCGTGCCATGTCCCCTCGCCTCCCTGTCCCTGGGCATTTCGGGGGGGCACACAGACCCCCTCC